>JARYHS010008075.1:12162944-12188664 GCA_031002005.1 Vandiemenella viatica | reverse complement strand
ATCTGTTACCAAAACGTTACGCAAAATAAGTGTCACTATTTCTATCTGCTATTTTATGATTTTTAACTTGGGACAAAATCTTTCAGAAATTTAGAAACTGATAGCTTAGAATAACTGAAACGTAGGATATTTATAAAACCACTCCTCTTCCTCGTGGATGTTACGACGTCCATATCCTGACTATCGTTCTTCTACAACTATGAGGAAACAAACTACTTGCTTGAAACTTTGGCTAAATGAATTTACATCCAGTATCCTGATTTGTACTGTAAGACTGGATTGTTACTCATTTCAGTATTCTGAAACGGATTGTGTTTGACTTTAGCATCACTTTAGCGTACAACAGGTTAATATGTCAATACATAAAGATACCAGTAGTTCTAAATTAAATCTTGATTGCGTTACTATTCAGCAAACGCATAGGAAATTAATCCAATAATATTTTAGTTGAATGATGGATCAGAAACTGTATTGTTTCATTGATGGAATTGTACGGATGCTTGACTGATCTATTAATAGCAAAAAATTTTGAACCTCACTTTTAAAAATGATTGTCAGTAATGTTTAGATGCAATTACAAATCATATGTTTACATTAATTCATAGCCGAACGATTTGGATGAAGGGTAAAGTTCATCAGTGACATTAGACAGTACTCAATTCATATTCACGATCCAGCCATCAAAATGTGGGTATAAATAAAAAAAAAAAAAAAAAATCCGAAATTGCTCAAAGGAATGTGGAATTGCCCCTTCTCAAGGACCGTCACCGTTATTTTTTTTTTTTAATACGTTGCTTAAAAACTATTCTTTTCCGAGCCATTGCTATAATACGACGGCGGTCTGGAAAATTCTAAGCCTAAATATATAAAATCTATTTGATATTTACCAAATCATTTTATTACTCAATATGGTCTCCCTGAACACTGATACACTTAGTCCAACGATGTTCCAAATTCATTATACCATCCCTGCAGTGGCTTTCTAGAAGGCCTGTAAAATATCCATCTACAGCTGCAATCACCTCTTCATTTTAAGAAAAACGCTTACCAGCAAGAAAGTTTTTTGAGTTTTGGGAATTGATAGAAGTAGGAGGGAGACAAAACTGGGAAATAAGGTGGATTGTCAAACACGTCGTAGTGCAGATCTCTTAATTTTCCCATTGCCAAAAGACTCTTGTGGGCAGGTGCATTGCCCTGATGAAAGATGATTTTCTTCTTCCTCAAACTGGGCCTTTACTCACGAATATTTTCATCCAGGGTGTCTAAAAGTTAGCAATAGTATTGTCCAGTAATTGTTTTACCCTTTGAAAGGAATCAATGAACAAACACCTTTAGCATCCCAAAAAACTGATGCCATCATCTTCCCTGCCGATGGAACCAACTTGGCCTTCTTTGGACCTGAACAACCAGCTTTCGTCCACTGTTTTGACTGCAGTTTTGATTCTGCCATGTAGTGGTGAACCCATGTCTCATCCGTAGTTATGAATCGACGCAAAAAATCGGTTTTATTTTTGTTGAAACGCTCCAAATACTGTTCAGAAAGTCTCATGCAGATGCGCTTTTGATCAACAGTGAGCAAATGCGGCACCCATCTTGCACAAAGCTTCTTCGTATGCAATACTTCATGCAAAATGTATCCCACACGTTCTTTTGATATCCCTATGGTCTCAGCAATCTCACACACATCTATTCGTTGATCATCCAAAACCATATCATGCACTTTCTGGACGATTTCTGGAGTTGTTGCACTTTTCGGACGTCCTTCGCGTTTATCATCTTCGACACTGGTACGGCAACGTTTGAACTCAGCAGACCATTTCATAACTGTCGAATATGAAGGAGAAGAGTCCCCATACACTTTTAAAAATTTTCCGTGGATCTCGGATGGCGTTAAACCTTCTTTTACAGAGAATTTTATAACTGCACGATACTCGATCTCTGATACAACTCCGCACCGCGCTTGCATCAAACAACTGTACAGACCAAACTACAATTTAGAATGACTTGCAATTTCTTGCAGGTGCGTCTGGTACATGCACCAACTTGCATGGAAAAAATCACATGGGTAGTGCTGCCATCTATGGTCGATGCCGAGAACTTCTCAGACAGCCCTCGTAATGACTTTTCTAAAGAATAACAACGAAAATGAATTTGGATTTCTTAATAGATACATGCAGACATGTGTAGCTTTTGCTTCTCATTAAGTGTATAATATGTTTTCACTGTCCCAGTTTACAGGCAACACAAGAAAAACAATCATAAAACCACTTTTGCCCGCGGCCTGACTCGAACCGTGGAACCGCGAGACACCACACTAGCTTCCGGGATCAGCATTGCACCCGCGAATCTGAGCCACTTATAGTACCATTCTCTCTGGATTACCAGAGACAGAAGCTAAGGTAACAACAACTTATAACCAGACTGGCATTTTCTTTCCTCCTTCCTCAAATTTAATGTTTCTTTCTTGCAATTTCAGATTTCGGAAGTAAGGTTATCATGTCATTATATTGAGGATATACATCAATCATATCATTGCTGATCACTAGTAGGAGCAGCATTTTGTTAAATACGGAATCTCCTATTAGCATGTTATTCGTCAATGATGATTTTTTGTTTTCGTAAGAATAACTACTCACATTTTCAATTCTGATTTGCTTGCTAATACCACTGTGTCAATCATCAATCATCAATCTCCCGCCTTTGCCATAAGCACTAGAAAAAGATTGGTAAAGTTGAGTGGCACAAATCGTAATGGTTAAATTAAATTTATCGGAAAACTGGCTTTCAGTTCCTACTCACGCATGATGCGTTGACACTTTCTTATTTCAGCCAAACATCAATTTTATGATTCTTTTCCACTGTTCCAATTGACCACGAAATATATATAAACTTACTTATATGATATGTATTTTTCAACAAGTGTAAAGGAGATAAAGAATGAAAGCAAAATGACAGCACCTGGGCTTGAACCGAGAACCAGCACGTTGACAGCCGAGCGCGTTACCACTCGGACAACTGGAGTCACAGAATCTAGTGCCTCATAAATTATATGACCAAAGAAAAAATATACATATAGATACAACATTCCGTGATTGAATAGTAATCTGTATACAGAATCGAACTGTTGCAAGAGAAGTAATCAGTTAAATGAAAATATTCTAGATGAGGCTGGAAAATAAATTATTTTTCATTTCGCCTATGTGTGTGTCCAGCTATGAGACACTATTTCTGGTATAGGGAAATTGCTACAGCGCTACTACTAGGCAGAACATCGTGGCAACATCGCAGAAAGTAAATATGGCAACGCTTACCAAGAAAAAGTCTTAACTTTCCTACTTCCTTCGGCAAGGAAGAATACCTTTATAACGCGTAAATAATACACGTAATAATTTAACACGAGCAGCACATTTGGCAAAAGTTTTTGTTGGTTTCACAATTATCCAACTTACAGCTGGCAATTGAAAATACGGTGGGAATCCATGTTAATTGCATGAGGCAATACAAAAAGTAACGTCTCCCAAGCATTCATAGATAAAGAATCAAATTATTTTATTTAATTTATTTACAGTTTTAGAGGTTGAACAAATATCTATTTTTCTTCATCATTACCATTTCGGAACACACGTTGGTCGTTGCTGTGAATGACAATGGTTCGAATCCAAGTTCGGCCATGCAGATTTGTGATTTCCAAGGTTTCCCCAAATCACTCCATTTGAATACCGGAATGGGTTCTTTACAAGGGCATGGCCGAAATCCTTGCCACTACTCCTATCCAGCCAATAATCACCTCTATGTCGACGAGGCGTAAAATCATAAGAAGAAGAGCTGGCTAAATTTATTGAGGAGGTCGCAGCTTGCTTGAAATCGATTAACAATACCTTCTCCCTATCCATATTTTTTTGTTTATTGCTTTACGTTTCATCGATGTTGAAGTTATTAAAAGTAGGGAACGGCCATGGCCTTCTATAAGAATCGTCCCAGCATTTGCCTGGAGCCAGAACGTTACCGCTCACACGCCACGCTCGGTCTTCCGGTCTTTAGACATTATGAACCTTACTTTACCGGTAGACTGTGTTTGTTTGAATCCTTGAGACTCAGGCGATTATGGAGTCGATTATGGCGGGTGACAAAACTTGAGCGTTCCACGTTATACCGGAAACTAAAGAACAATCACGCGAACGGCGACATCCTCATTCGCCAAATGCTTGTATTTATTTATGTTATTCCAAACAAAGAATAACTCAGGTAATTTCACGCCTTGTTAAGTAATGAGCATTTAGCCCCAGTATTTAATAAATCCCAATGCTGTAAAGATCATGAAGTAATAGTGTCAACAACTAACAGCATTGTAGAAAACGGGAAAAACGGTAATTTAAGAACTCCCTGTCTTTAAGCCCGATTCTCAATTAACTGTAATTACTTATAACAGTTATAAAATAATTTATTTTTGTCCTACGGTAATAATCTGGTTGTAAATTTTTTAGTGACAATGGTCGTTTGATTTGTTGCAGTGCTAATATTTAGTTCTGCGCGATTAACTCTCATTTATTTATATAGTGCATAATCATTATCGTCCACCTACAAAGAGAGCAATAATTCCTCTTGTAAATTATTTCTTTCTGAAACGCGATGATCGTTCTACTGTGAAATAAATATATTGGAAACATGTGTGTCGTTTGAAAAGGGACAGATGATATGATTTCGGCGCGACTTGAAACCCGTGTAGATTTTCGTCAGTTCTGCTGCCGCAAATCTTTCATGCTTATGCTGGCTATTAGTTACGAAACATTGGGTAGTTTCGCAGATGTTTATCTTATTTCCTGACTCAGTTAGGAAAGAATCATGGATACCTTATACTTATGAGCAATGTGCAGTTTCGGTACGCTTAAAAATAAAATACAAGTAAAGATAGATTTCTAAATTAAAAAAAAAAAAATAATAATGAGAACTATTTGGATTTGAACTCGGAACCGCTCTCTCAGCAACCCAGAACCCTAACCATAGTACCACTGCCAGCTCGGTGCTACTTTCCTCGAATAGGCGTATACAACGCAGCGAAGGAAGACTGTTTCATTCAATCCATCTTGGAGAGAGACACTTCTGAAATAATTTCTTGTTTGTATAATTTCGTAGTACTAAAAATTCTACCTCATGGAACATGATTATCCCTTGGTTTGTGGACTGACCAGATATATGAGTGAAATATTATCCGAAGGAATTATGAAAATGAGTATAACAATCTTATCGTTATAGTTTTATGCTAATCAACCGTAGTAATAAATAGCATTGAGCCTATTTCCTGCCTCACTTTAATGCTATCCCGTTAATTACAACTTTTAAGAAACGTTTCAATATCTGAATTTTGGTAAAGTATTATAGAAATGTAATGGTAGGATGATGAACTGTTCAGCCAATAAGAATCGTCAGTGGGAGGAGCTTAATTCCTATCTGTTGGCCAATTGTTTCCTGCATTGACTTAAGGAAATGAAAAATCTGCAGTATAGATGGCTCTGAATAAAATATCCACCAATGAAATTGCGAGGAGGCGGAGCCAGTATTGCGTTACTGTTGCCTGGGATGACATTGATGCCAGATTGTGCAAAATAAGAGTGATAGAATTTTTCAGCGGAGGCCAGAAGTATATTCAAAGACTGTACAAGGAAATGGACCTTAAATTTCCTCTTACCGGCCTCTATAACGCGTAAAATAGATAATTTATCACGAGTACATTACTTCCAAATCTTATTGGTTTGTCTGCAATTATCCAACTTAAATAATCAGACTGGTATCTAAAAATACAGTGGGAATCCTTGTTAATTGCACGAGGACAATCCTAACAGTAAGATCTCCAAAGCAATTATTGTTACAAGACCAATTTATTTTCTGTAATTTATACATCATTTTAAAGTTTGAAAAATATCTATTTTTCTTCTTAATCACCATTTTTCTGCCAATGCAGTTTTTTAGACGCTATGACAGTTTTTGAATGACCGAGCGTGATGGAATAAGCAGTGACGCTCTGGCCTCGCATTCGGGAAGATACAGATTGGATTTCCCGTCCGGTCATCCAGATTTGGGTTTTCCATGGTTTCCCCAAATCACTCTAGATGAATGCTGGGATGGATGTTTTAAAAGGCCAGGGCCAAAATCCTTCCGTTCCTTGTCCCCAGTCCGTTCCCGCCTCTAATGACCTCAATGTCGACGAGGCGTAAAGCCATAAGCTAAAAAAAAACTATGTCTGGTATTTTCTTTGAAAATAGTCACTCTTTCAAAAATTCCAGAGATGAGTGTGCTCAAAATCGTTAGTTATGAGGAATGAGTTTAATAGATGATACTTCCTATAGCTCACTGCTTTCGATTAAACCCTATGATTTATATAAAGAAGATTTTATTCAGCAAGATATAACCGAAATAGTTGTTTGTCTGCTGTGTTAATTTTTATCTATTGTTTATTACACAAATTGCATATTGTATATGTAAGCAGTGGGTATATTAGAATGGTTTGAAAACGAAAGAAAAAAAAGTCACCCAACACAGTTTAGAACCAGCGACCGCACTGTCAGTAACCGAGAATCTTTACCGCTAGACCATACAGTCTACTATGGGCGGTTTCTCATCCAGCCGGTAAACAAACCAACCTATATGAAACTTCCCGGCGTCAGAATACTGCAGAAGGAAATCGTTGTTTCAGCTGTACGGTCGAATTTGAGGAAGTAAAGTTCTTAACGGGATAAGCCAAATGCGTAAACAGTATTTCTGCTTTCCATTCTGAGTATGTAGTACATTCTACATATAAATCCTAATGACACTGCATAAAATCTCTGTAATAAGTTTTGGTCATATTATCGACCGCGACATCTTATTGTTAGACAAGCATTCACCATGTCACAAACAGTTCTATCACATTCACTAGTTAAGGAATCAGTATCAGTAACTTAATCCTTGATGTTTTACAAATCGTCTGAAAAATCACTAGATGAAAGCAGTGATATCATTAAGAGCGTGACTGATATGGACTTAGGTCAAATAACTGAATTACATTAAAATTGGTTCATTTAGTGCAATAACATTGATTTAAAGTTACTTATTACTTACGAGTTAAATGAATAACAGAACAAAGAAAAAATGGAAAAGGGAAAAGGGAAACTAACAACAAAAGCTGAAGATAGGGTTTTTGTGTACTTATTTACAAATGTTCGCGAGAAAATCTTTTCGCAACCGGCAAGGTATATTTAGGATTTGACAATCCCACAGACATAGTATAAGACGTCTGCTAAAAGGCAATGTATGACTGGCAGAAACGCTGGTAGGTTTTATCTTCATACACAGTACGGCAAAAATACGTTATAATTCGTCTCAACAACGAAATAGTAAGAAACATGCAAATCTAGTAGTTTTAACATTCAAAACACTTCAAGCACGAGGAGGTCAGCGTGATACACGACGATGCTGAGGCCAATGGACACAAGCGCCCTGAGGCCTTAGCATCAATGCCACTAGTTTTCGCGAAGGACTTCTGCGCAAAGAAGTTCTTCCGAAAACTGAACGGAAAATTGAAGAGACACCGCAGAAGACAACAGACTTCAGCGACTGAGGGCTGGCAGGTGGCAGGAAACAAGACTCCCGCCACTTCAGAGCTGCTGCCGGCCTCCGAGACCGAGACGAAGGCACCTGTCCCACAGGTTGCCGAGACTCTCACGCCAACCAGCCCCACCAGGGACAACGCAGAGGTACTACATGTATCACCAACGTCGCCCACGCCATCCCAGGAGGGGGAGGCAGCACCAGCCACTGAGGAGGGACCCGTCTAGCCTGTGGTGGTGCCATATCAAGGCAACTGTGGCAGCCTGTATGTTCAGCTTCTGCTGGCTACAGAGTTGCCTCTGTTCTGTTGGCCGGCGGAAGGAGGCATCTCCATCTTAGCCTCCAGCCCTTCGGACCTGTCGAAGGCCACCGCCATGCTGAGCGCTATGGGCGTCAGCTGCAGCGGGGAGCAGCCCAGCCCGCCGAGCCAACCTGTCCCTGTGCCTGCAGCTGTTGAGACGCAGCCGAGGGCGAGGGTTGAGAGGGTCACCAAGAAGAAACCCTCTACCCCCGAGTTCCGGCAATGTTTTAACTGCCAGCTCCATGGGCACGAGGCTAGGGACTGCAATAACCAACGCAGATGCACCAGATGTGGGGCTGACCATCGTGCGGCGGATTGCACCACAGCCAGGGAAGAGGCAGTTTGCTGCAACTGTGGCCTAAATCACGCAGCCTGCTTCTCTGGCTGTGAAATGAAGAAGCAGCTGAAGGCGAAGTATCGCCCTAAAGCTGCCACGGGGTCCAGGAGAGCCCAGCAGGAGACCAGCTCCAGCAAGCCACCCCACACCGACAGACAGGCGACAACGCGCAGGCTCCATACACGGCCCGCACCGCGTCGCCAAGACCGGCCCACGACGGCTCCAGGGTTCAGACGGCAGCCAGCCGGCCAACTGGAAGGTCGGCCGGAGGGGACCTGCCACACCTGCCGTACCGGATCCGACGACCAGATGACGACGGTGGTGACGCTGCTCACCCAGCTAATCACCGTCCTCATCCCCAGATTGTCTACAAATTAGACACCAGATTCAACCTCATGACATTAACAGTAAACCCATTCAAAAAAGCATTTCAGACACGTGACATAGGGTATCCTGGCTCACGAAACATATTATGAGCTTTAAGCTCAGACAGTTGACGATGATGATGATGATGGTCGGATACGTGCCGAGGAGGTGCATGGGTGAGAGGCGGATCACTCGCTAACGTACAACCTCAGGGGCACCTGCGCACCCCTGTTGTACTAGCGCTTTCCTTTAAAATGTTTTTGCTCGTGGGATCAAAACGAAGACTCACAAACAAAAACAAAACCCCTGCGGCCCGGGTGTGTCGCAGGTAAATTAAAACACACCCAGTTCTAACAAGCGGGAGAGGGTTGACAGCCCTCCCCCAGAAAATGGATGCAGCTACAGGAAGGACGTTGTATAGACAATGCCTTCATTATAATGTCAAGGAAGGAGGGATCCTTCGAGAAGGTGTCCCCCTTTTATATACAAAAAGGGTTGGAGGGTCTTGCCGGGACCCTTAAATCAGTCAAGAAGCTGAGGAACGGGACTCTGCTTTTGGAAACATCTACCCATAAGCAGGCTGTCCTTCTCCTTAAGTCTGAGAAGCTCGGGGAGTTCGCAGTTAAGTGCGAACTCCACAAAACTCTTAATTCGAGTAAGGGCGTGGTCACATGCCGCGACCTTATCGATATTGAGACCGAGGAACTCCTTAAGGAATGGTCAACAGATCATGTGGTCGAGGTAAGGCAGATCAAACGAAGAGTTAATGGCAATCTTGAGAAGACTGCCACCTTCGTCTTGACGTTCGACACTCCAACGTTGCCCAAAGCCATAAAGGCCGGCTATTTAAATCTAAATATCCGTCAGTATGTCCCGGACCCTATGTTTTAAGTGCCAACGGTTCGGGCATTCGACAATGACGTGTAAGGGCAACCCCACCTGTGGGAAATGTGGAAAGGCTGCACACGAGCCAGGTAGTAGTTGTACCCTCCCGCAGGTGTGTGTCAACTGCTCCGGGTCACATCCAGCCTGGAGCAGGGAGTGTCGATTGTATCTCGATGAAAAGAAGATACAGGAGTTAAAGACCAAGGAACGACTACCTTATGGCGAAGCGAAGAAGAGGTTTAAGGCCCTTGCGCCTCCCGTCTTCGCTACCAGTTTCGCCAAAACCTTGTCTACTCCCGTCAAGAAGGAAAGCGTTGCCACACAGACGTCCTTTGCAGACATGGGCACAAGTACAACGTGCTCATGTCAATGCAATTGTGGCGCCAAAGCCACAAAGGTCATAACAGCTAAGACCGCGGACGTCGGTAGCAACGCGTCTGCAACCTCGACCAGCAAGACAGCAGGTCCAACAGTCCCACCAGCAGAGGCACAGCCTTCCGCTACAGTAGCCACAGCCGTGGTATCGTTGGCTACAATACTAAAAGATGAAGCTGTAACAACGCCATCAGCTAGTAGCGGATGGCAAACTGTGCAGAATGTTCGGGGTCCGAAGTTTAATCACACGGACCCCACTGTGTTCTTGAAGTCCCCTTCTACCTCCCCACCCAATTCTCCAACTGGCAGGGAGAAGAAGGGGGGAAGGCCTCGGCGGAAGAAAGATCCGCAAGACGCCGAGGCCTTAGAACAAAAGTCGTCTTCGGACCCCGAAGATGACGTTATGCTGGTGGACGTAGACCCTGGTCCCGTTCCTCAGCAGACACCAGACCCTGACCCACCCGACCCGGGGCGGGTGGTTTTAAATAGGTAGAATGGCTCCCATACTTCAGTGGAACGTAAACGGCTTTCAGGCTCACAAAGAGGAAGTCCAACTCTTAGCACGGTCTAATCCATTGTGTCTCTGTCTCCAGGAGACACATTTTAGATCACAACATCAGCCAGTGCTAAGAGGTTATGACATATTCCGGAAGGACGATACCGAGGGTGATCGAGCGAAGGGCGGAGTGGCCGTGTTTGTTCGGAACACAGTCCACTCCGAACCCATTGCTCTCACCTCTGATCTACAAGCAGTAGCGGTGAAAATACACGGTCCAATCCAACTGACCGTATGCTCTGTCTATCTGCCACCCAGTGTGTCAGTCGGCTACGACGACCTGGTTGGCATTATACGACAACTCACTCGGCCCTTTCTCCTTTTGGGAGATTTCAACGCCCACAGTGCGTTGTGGGGTTCCACCACCGATTGCCCCAGGGGCCGAGTGGTTGGTAGATTGATAGAGCAGGAGGAAATTTGTATCCTGAATACAGGGCAAATGACTCATTTCACCACTGCTACCGGTACGTCTTCTGCCATTGACCTTTCCTTGTGCTCCCCCTCCATCGCGGACTCCGTGCATTGGGAGGTGGATCGCGACCTACATGGAAGTGACCACTTCCCTGTTTGGATGCACGTTGAGTGTGAGCGGGGAGGAGGTAATAACCGGCGTAAATGGAACGTCAGTGGTGCAGATTGGCAGCTCTTCTGCCGTTCTGTACTGCTACAACCCTGTGGCAGTATACAGGAGAAGGTGAATCACTTCACAGAAGTGATTCACCGTGCAGCTGACGTCTCCATGCCGAAAAGCTCCGGAACGCTGCGAAGGACGCCCGTCCCCTGGTGGAACGACGATTGTCGTTCCGCCATCCAGGGTCGTAGACGGGCGCTACGTCGTTTTAGGTTGTGCCCTACAACTGACAACCTAGCAGCGTTTCGTATTGCTAGAGCTAAGGCGCGTCGAGTTATTAAAGACAGCAAGAAAAGGTCATGGCAGAACTTTGTGAGCACTATTAATCGTTCCACTCCTTCGTCAAAAGTATGGGAGTCCATCCGCCGTATATCCGGAAGGTACTCTCGCCCACCAGTATCTGGATTACTGGATCATGGACGTATTATTACCGACGAACGAAGCATAGCGCAGCTGATGGCGGAGAACTTCGCCGCCGTCACTTCATCGGCCAACTTTGAACCTCGGTTCCAGCGACAAAGAGTTGCTGCCGAGAGGCGCGCGCTGTGCTTTGATTCGTCGAATACAGAGGCATACAATCGCCCATTTACATTTTGGGAACTGGAGTCAGCGTTGAATAGCGCTAACGACACTGCTCCAGGGCCTGATCTGATCCAGTACCAGATGCTGAGGCATCTTAGTAAAGATGCTAAAGAGTACCTTCTGGATACTTTTAATGACATATGGACCGGAGGACACTTCCCCGACTCGTGGAAAGAAGCAACACTAATTCCAATTTTAAAACCTGGCAAAGACAAATTGTTGCCAGGTAGTTATCGTAGTATTGCCTTGACTAGCTGCGTGGGTAAGACACTGGAGAGGATGGTTAACCGCCGCCTCGTCTGGTGTCTTGAATCCCGTAATCTGCTGAGCCGCTTTCAGTGTGGATTCAGGAAGTTCCGTTCCACCTTGGACAACCTGATCCTCCTGGAGGCGGCAATACAGGATGCGTTCATTCGCAGCCAACATCTTGTGGGTGTCTTTTTCGATCTCGAGAAGGCCTACGATACTACCTGGCGGCATGTTATTTTAAAGCAGTTGCACGAATGGGGTTTTAAGGGTAACCTGCCCCGTTTTTTAAAATCATTTTTATCTGGTCGTTGCTTCCGGTACCGAGTCGGTGGTGAAGTGTCTGATCTTTTTATTCAGGAAAACGGTGTTCCTCAGGGGTCAGTTTTAAGCGTGACTCTTTTCGCTATTGCGATAAATAGCATTTTAAGTGTTATAAGGAGTCCTAATAGGGTACTCCTTATATGTAGACGATTTTTTAATTTTTATTGCATCATCCAGCCTGAGAAGCGCCGAGCGGCAGTTGCAACTCACGCTGAACAGGCTGGATGAATGGTCAGTGCACACCGGATTTCGTTTCTCTGCCGAGAAAACCCGGTGTGTACTTTTTAGTCGTAGTAGGACTCTTTTACCAGAGCCCCACCTCACCTTGAGGAACACTGTTTTACGTTTTACCGATACTGTTCGGTTTCTGGGCCTCATTTTAGACAGTAGGCTAACCTGGCTGCCACATCTTAAAGATGTGAAAGCCAGAGCCTCAAAAGCTCTCAATGTTTTAAAATGTCTGTGTGGCAGGTCATGGGGCGCTGACCGCTCCTGCCTGCTACAATTTTACAGAGCCTTTGTACGGTCGCGGCTGGAATACGGTTGTATCGTGTATGGTTCGGCACGGGACAGTTATCTCCGTATACTGGATAGTGTCCACCATGCTGGAATTCGGCTCGCCACGGGTGCATATCGCACCAGCCCCATTGTCAGCATTTGTGCTGACTCGGGCGAGCCGCCGCTTACCATCCGCCGGCGACTCCTCATGGTGCGACACTACCTTCACGTTGCCATAACACCTGGCAGTCCCGTGTACGACGTAGTTCTACACCCCAACTACGAGCGGCTCTATACCAACCGGCATAGAGCCACTAAACCGTTCAGCTACCGTACAAAGGCCATTTTAGAACAATATGGATTCGAGCTTCCTTCTTTTTATCACCAGGGTTGGAGTAAATCTCCTCCCTGGCTTTTAAAGAGGCCCAGAATGATTTTAGATCTATCGCGGCACAACAAGCTGTGTACCGCGGATAATGTTTTTATCAGAATTTTTAGAGATGTCTTAAACCAGTATCATAATTTTACCCCGGTATTTACGGATGGGTCTAAGCAGGCTAACGGAGTTGGCTGCTCCGTCGTGTTCCCTCGAGCGACTTACACATATAAACTTGACGGCAGGTGCAGCGTTTTTACTGCCGAGTGCTACGCCGTGCTAAAGTCGCTCCAGCATATGAAAGTAAATCGCGATAAGTGTTTCATCATATGCTGTGATTCCCTCAGCTGTATTCAGGCCATAGGAAATATGTATCCAGCAGATCGTCTAGTCCAGGACATCCAGGACGCCCTCCTTTCCCTCCAATCTCGTGGAAAGGAGGTATTATTCTGCTGGGTACCGGGCCATGTGGGAATCAGGGGGAACGAGGCAGCTGATGTAGCTGCCAAGTTAGCCTGCGACAAGGTCAGAATCCGACTTTGAACCGGTCCCAAAGTCAGACCTTGCCTCGGCGGCGAAGAGATTGTTTTTGATGTTTGGCAGAGGCAGTGGCTGGAAGTTGAGCATAACAAGCTCCGGCTGGTCAAACCGACCGTTCAGCCGTGGAGCAGCTCCTTCCAGCGGGCGAGGAGGGATGAGGTTCTCCTTACTCGCCTCCGTATAGGGCACTGTCCTCTAACTCATAGTTTCCTTCTCCGCCGAGAGGACCCTCCGGAATGTGATGCTTGTGGCGTACCTTTGACGGTACGCCACATTTTAACTGATTGTGTTTTATTTTTTGACTTAAGGGCAGACGTTGGCTTAGCCAACGATCTGTCCCTTATTTTAAACGATGACGGTGACAACGTGGCTAAGGTTTTAAAGTTTTGTTGCTTGGCCGGTCTTGTCCCAAAAATTTTGGGCAGATCGGCCTAGGTTTTAGATTGGATTGGTGGCCTTTTACAACCACCAATCCAAGTACTTTTTTTACTTGTGACACTGCTTATACTGGCTGGCCCTTTTACAGCCAGCCAGCTAACTTGTTTTTTAAACTGGTTGGCCCTTTTACAGCCAACCAGTTAATGTATGTGGTTTTATATTTTATTGCCTTGTCTCAGTTTTATATCTTATGTTGCCGTCTGTGTGGCCGATCTCTTTACAGTCGGCCATGCAGGCGGTATTTTAGTTGATATGTTAGTATTTTATTGTGCCGTCTCTGTGGCCGAACCCTTTACAGTCGTCCACACAGACGGCAATTTTGCCACGTTGTCACTCCTGGTTGTTGCTAGGGCGCTAATGACCCCGTCGTCGACGCGCCCTAATTCCTAATAACAACAACAACAACATCATTGAGCCGTGCTCGGCTCGCATTGTTTAATTTCCCCGCCCTCGATTGTCTTCTGATGCTGGTTCCTGCAGAGCCCGCGTGCTAGTTTCGCCCGTGAGAGCGCGCTGTGGCTCTGATGGTGCCCTCAACCGGCTGATGGAGTTGATTTTCGGGGACACGAATCCGGGAAGTCAGTCAGTCGGCAGCAGCGGATTGGTTCGTTGGGCCTAATATTTTCCCTAATTGACTGCGACGTTAGAGGTCTGCTGGTATAAGCGAGGACTTGTAATTTGACCCGGCGGCCTGTAAGTACCGCATGATGTAGATTTGTGACCCGACCGAGATCGTTCCTCGCTCGCATTAATCGAGGGAATTCCTCCGCTGCGCTCTATGTTCGTGAGCGTTTTTCCGCCGATTGGGGAGCACGGCAGTGGGCGAGGCTGGCGGTGGCTTCGAGGTGATAAATTGCCATTTTCTAGCACCGTCGGGTGTTTGAGGTAGTATACCTGATGATCCCAACTACAAAGTGCGTCGCCTACTGCATTCTTGTTAATTGTGATTAATAATTTTGTTACTGGGATGGATAAAATTCCCCGATATGTGGTGCTAATCGTTCCCGCTACCTTATCAGTGTGTGTTGGGCGGTAACGACTTATGCGCCAGCGTGTACACACTATAGTGTCTCAGAACCTTTTGGTAAGAACTTGATTCTTAAGGTTAAACTGAAGGACGCTGTTTGTTTAAAACAATTGCTGTATTTTGCCTCCTGTGTACAATTTGTGTTTGGTATTAGCTGTAAATTTGTTATATGATGGTAAATTGGTAAGAGCCTGCCCTGTTATATTACGTTTCCAAGCACGTAAGGATTTTCTGTTTGCATGTTTAATACAATTGGAGTTATTGTGATTAGGGATATTCTCATGGCTTAACAAGGTTGTCATCGCATTAACATATATTTGTATTGGTACAGGATTTATTAAGATCATAATCTATAAGATTGAAGCTTTCTTATGTATTATATTATTTGTGATATTCTGTATAAGTTTAATCGTTGACCATTATTCTTGTAATAAAATGTTTGAACAAGGTTTGCACTTTATAACCATTCTCGCACATGCTTCCCACTGAGTCCTTAGTTGCAACCACACATATCACTCATTCATCTTACATTCGAGGAAGGAAGCTCCTAATATCATACACACAATGTGTAAACAGTGCCTCTGCCATCCTTTCAGGCTTCGAACAGCATGCTGCTTGACAATTGCTGCCTGGTGCGATCAAGTCCAATAGAAATATTGAGTCAACTGGATCTGGTTATTGCCGAAATTTGTTTCTACTTTATTTCCTATTTTTCATTTTAATTGTACCATACATTTTAAATCATACTGCATGGCCACGAGTAATCACGTTTCCATTATCTGCATAACAGCAAATATTTGTTTCTCAATACAACATGGATAATACATAACGATCAGATCAATTAAAATGAGCCCTTAAACTTCGTAACACAGTAGCCCGTAAAGAACTTGCACTGATTTAAGGGGTAAAATTGTTTGCATTTGTATTTGTATTTGTATTTATTGGTCCCTTAGCATCATACATAGTACAAAGTACAAATGATATGCGATAATAAAATAGTATATATGGTGTATGGAAGGGGAAGGTGACAAAGTTGTCCACAATTACTAAAATGATATATGGTTTTTCTTTCTATTGGAACTTTTGACAAATCAAGTAATTACACTGTTTACAAAATTCGCTCATATATTATAACTAACATGGGATAACATGCACTCAAAAATTGCTGTGAAAAATTATCATACTAATAGATTTTTATGTAATTGACTGCTTATGTGTCGTTGGTAATATAATTGATATTGTTAATAAGTGTGTACACTGTTCTACATGAATAGTTTTTATTAACAGCTTTACGTCTCTTAACAGCGAGGTTTTTAGAGACGGGAAAGGATGGGGGCAAGGAATGGGAAGGAATTCGGCCATGGCCTTTTTAAGGAAGCATCCCGGCATTTGCCTGGAGTGATTTGGGAAACCATGGAAAATCCAAATCTGGATGCCCGGATGGGGATTCGAGCAGCCGTCCTCCCGAATGCGAGGCCAGAATGCTATCCGTCACATGAATAGTAACTAACATGATATAATATGTAGTTGTAGATTACAGTGAAACTTATTATGGTAACTGGTTGGTAAGAAAATAACTGGTTATTAGATGCTGGTAACAGGTGTATACACTGTTCCACATGATATGTATTAATTAAATCGGGATTGTATTTGTAGATTACATTAGATATTGATTATACTAATGGGTTTCTCCTGTGGTAGCCGATTTATATATGGAGGATTTTGAGAAAAGGTCTCTGGACACTGCTCCATTAAAACCAAAATGCTTCTTTCGATGACACATTTATAATTTGGCCACACGGCTTTGCAGCGCTCGAAGAATTCTTGCAACACCTGAACTTAATCCATTCTAACCATGGAGATTGAGAAAGAGAATATGATTCTAAAATTAGGAGCTTATTACATGACGCTGCTTACAAGTCTATTGAAGCCGATCCTACATCTAAAGTGGTTATCAAAACTAAAGCCCTTCTCAAGAAATCTGGTTTGCCTGAGGAGACCATCAAGAATCTCCGACCTCGTGCAACCAGGCCGCCGAGGTTATATGGCCTACCAAAAGTCAACAAGGAGAACGTGCCCTTAAGACCTATTGTCAGTGCAATCGGTGCTCCCACATATCAACTGGCGAAATATCTTACACCCCTACTAAGTCCACAGGTAGGTCATTGCATACATCATGTTTCGAATTCTGCCCAGTTCATACAAATGATCCAGGGTCTAACCGTGTCTGACATATTTCATGTACGGTGGACAATACTACGAGCAAACTGATGGTGTGGCTATGGGCTCGCCAATTTCTCCTGTGGTAGCCGATTTATATATGGAGAATTTTGAGAAAAGGGCTCTGGACACTGCTCCATTAAAACCAAAATGCTTCTTTCGATACGTGGATGACACGTTTCTAATTTGGCCACACGGCTTTGCAGCGCTCGAAGAATTCTTGCAACACCTGAACTCAATCCATTCTAACATACGTTTTACCATGGAGATTGAGAAAGATGGCATGCTGCCATTCCTGGACGTACTAATTAAACGTAAACCAAATGGTACTTTGGCGCATAGCGTTTACAGGAAACCCACGCACACAGATCTGTATTTGGGAGCTACCAGTTTTCATCACCTAGCTCAGCGGAAAACTGTTTTGACAACACTGGTCCACCGTGCGCGAGTCATTTCGGACAGTGATAGCCTACGTGAAGAACTGAGGCACCTACGGCAAGTTTTCAGACAGAATGGTTATTCCGAAAAACAAATTAAACAAGCCTTTCTCCCCCAGAAACCGAAACTAACGCCTGAACAAGAGTCTCCAAAAACCGTCGCGGTGTTGCCTTATGCCGGGAATACTTCTGGAAAAATCGGAAGAATCTTAGCACGATATGGCGTAAGGAGTATCTTCCACCCACCTTTGAAGATACGTGATATGTTACGCACGGTGAAAGACGACCTTGGCCTTCGAGTCCCGGGAGTTTATTCGATCCCTTGTGAATGCGGCAAAGTATATATCGGACAAACCATAAGAACTATCTAGGAACGCCGCAATGAGCACCAACGATATCTGCGGTTACTACAACTGGACAAGTCCGCATTAGCAGAACATGCTATAGAAAATTTTCATAGCATCAATTTCGCCAATACTGAAGTTCTGGCCAAGATATCGTATTTCTGGGACTCAGTGATCGGAGAAGCGCTAGAGATCCGATTACGTGACAACAGCATTAACAGAGATGGTGGTCTGTTCCTGAGCGAGGCTTGGGAGCCAGTCGTAAAAGACCTAAAACAGCAACGTGTTAGACACAACCTTCCGAGCAGACGCCGTCGTGACATGTCGAAAAATGGGAGATAAGTCGTCAGTGATTGGTCAGTTCCAGAGCCCTCGTGTAATGCCGCCGGTTAAACAACGATGAGTGTGGAGAGCCCTTGGATGGGTGACCGCACATGCCAACTGTTAAACAACGTTATGCGTGGTTTTTACTTGGATGGGTGTCAACTCAAGATACTGCCATGGAGCTATTAAATGCCATCCAGTTGCGGAGCTACAGGATGCAGCCACGAGATGCAGAGATGCAACCAAGCCGGTTTGACCCCGTCTATGGCCGTGTGCATCGCCGACCAATCAAAGAGCAGCGTGAAGCTCCCCTTGGCAACAGGCTATTTATAGGAATCAGGACTGGTGACAGTAATTTCGTGTGCTCGCGAGTCACAGGAGAGCACTCACTGACTGGGAGTGCTGGCTACAGGACGTGACATATCAGGCCCGCAACGTGGACGATCGTCATGTCAGCGGCTGTTACAGATGCCGACTTGTCGGCAGTCGACACAGCAGAAGGTGACGATATCTTCATTGGGGGGAATCGCGAGCGAAACGGACATTCAGCCGCTTCGACCTGAAGCACTTTACACCAAACCTGGACAAGCTGCAGTTCAGGGACTTCCTGCGGAAGCATGATGATACCTCCTTCACTCTGTGGGTTTTCAGTGCCGGCATGAAATACGGCTGGTCCATTCTAGACAACTGGATGGACTGCAGTACTGCCCTGGCCTTCCAGGGCGTGGAAGACCCAGACATCATGCTGGTACATGACGATGCTGCGGCAAAGGGGCACAAGCGCCCGGATGCCTTAGCATCCATTCCATTGGTTCTCGCGGAGGGTTTCTGCGCGAAGAAACTCTTCCGAAAACTAAATGGAAGAAGAAAGAGGCTGCGCAGAAAGCAACAATATGCGGCAACAGAGGACTGGCAGGTGGTGGGAGGCAAAACTGTTGCCTCTACATCCACAACGATGCAGACTCCAGGGACAGAGGCACCAGGCTTCAAAATCCCAGAGCCTCTAGCGCAAACCAACCCTCCAAGGGACGACGCAGCGGAAAATCAAGCAGCTCCAGCGTCGCCCACGCCAGAAGAGGAAGAGGAAGAGCCAGCACCAACCACGGAACAGGGTCCTGTCCAACCCGTGGTGGCGGCTCATGAGGGAAACTGGGGCAGCCTGTATGTATAGCTCCTGCCGGCTACAGAGCTGCCTCTGTTCTGCTGGCCTATCGAGGGAGGCCTGCAGATCCTAGCCTCATGCCACGCTGACCTGATGAGGGCCACCAGCCTGCTGAGTGACCAGGGCATCGGCTGCGACATGGTGCAGCCCATCCCGCCGAGCCAGCCGTCACCTGTGGCCGCTTCAGCACTGCCGAGAGAGAGGGCTAGGAAGGCTGCCAAGAAGATGCCTTCTCCGCCCGAACTCCGGCAGTGTTTTAACTGTCAAAACCATGGACACCAGGCGAGCGACTGCACCCAACTGCGAAGATGTTTCCGGTGTGGGGCGGACCGCAAATTAGCTGACTGCACCACAGCCAGAGAAGAAGCAATCTGCTGCAACTGTGGCCGAGGGCACGAGGCCTGCTTCTCTGGCTGTGAGATTAAGAAGGCTCTTCGGGCAGGACGCCGCTCGAAACCAGCAGCGGTAACAAACCGCCGCCAAGAAGCCAGCTCAAGACAGCCTCCCCACCAACACCGACCGGCGGACAAGCCTGTGCGCGAGCCCCATACGAGGGCCGCTGCGCGCCGCCAACACCAGCCCAAGACAGTAGAGAATGCGCCCTTAAGAAAGGCGAAACTCTCCCAAAATGCGCTAACTGTGGCGGAGAGCATGTTGCAAGTTATCGCAAATTCCAAGCCTTTAGCAAATTCAATGAGAAACAGAAAGCCAACAACGCTTCCTACATCGCAATGATGCTCAAGAAGAAGCAACAGAAGAAGAAGAAGGAGGATGAAGCAACCGACTCTACCAACAAAAAGACGAATCAAGATCAAGCAACCCTGGAATCCACTCAAGGAACCACTTACGCTGATGCTTCTACAAACCTACCACGTAACTTACCGAATGCAAGGAAGGATCAGAGGGAGAACCACAATAACCTCTCTTCCACCCAAACTATGGAAACCTCAAATACGAGCAAGAAAGTGGACGAGCCGAATTGCCGTCCTCCCGATAAGGACAACCTTCAGGTCGACACTGCGGTGCTCATGAACATGGTGCTGTCTTTGCTACAGACGGTCACCACTCTCGTCCAAGATCTCCACCAGCAAATCACCGACCTACCAAAACAAACCGCTGAGGCAGTCAAGTTGGCAGTAATTGCCGTCCAACAAGCAAACATGGAACATCATGGCTAACGCCATTGAGGATCTCACCATATGCTCATGGAATGCCAACGGCCTCTGGCGACAGTTGGGCGTGTTTAAAGAATTTCTACGCGACGAGGGGATAGACGTCTGCCTCGTAAATGAAACGCACCTCAAGGCGGGGGTGAAAGCCGCCGCTCCCAACTACTCTTGTTACAGGCATGATCGACCTACAGTGGGAGGTGGTACCGCTGTATACGTCAAGATCATCATAAAACACTATAAAACACTACCACATAAATCTGCCACCTTTGGCGACCATTGAAGCTATTGGTGTCGCCGTAGAGACTTCCCGAGGGAGAGTACTATTTGCGGCAGCTTACAGACCTCCAGGAGGCCGTCTTTATGAAGCGGACTTCTCGGCCCTCCTTCGTCTGCGCGGTAATGTCTTCATTGCGGGAGATCTTAATGCCAAGCATGCTGTTTGGAACTCTCGCGTCACCAACACGAACGGCCGGAAGCTCCTGCGAGTTGTCGAAAACAACGATGCCGTTACCTGGGGTCCAACTGAACCCACTATTTACGGACGCGGACTGCCTGATGTATTGGACATTGCAATCACGAGAGGATTGAAACATAACATAGCTGTGGTCACAAAAACTGCTTTATCTTCAGACCATATTCCTGTTTTGTTCTACATGGCTGCAGACGTCACTCCTCGAGCCGACAAACTACGCAAGAATCTCAACTAAATAGACTGGTACTCTTTCGAAGATCTCCTCTTTCAGCGCATAGAAGAGGCACCGCCACCGGCTGTATCCGGCCCATCCACCGCTATGGCCAACTTGGCGGAATGGATCAATGAGGCTGCAGATGCGGCCACCCGGCCGAGACGCAAACAGCCGATCCGTTCGAGGCAACTCCCTCCGCAAATCAGAGAGGCTATTATCGTCAAAAATCAACTGACTAGGGAGTGGCATGTCACACGTGATGCAGCCACTAAGAGAATAATAAATCGCATGCAGAGAGAAATTAAGGCTGAAGTGGACAAGCACAAGATCTCGGAATGGTCCAACTTAATCTACACCTTGGACGTAGAGGATGGGTCCACATGGCGCACGACGAAGGCCCTCCTCCGGAGAAGGCACAAAATCCCGCCCCTGGTGGTCGGAAATAACTACGTCTGCGAGCCTGAAGAAAAGGCAGAAGCTCTGGCCGTAAACTTCGAGGCAAATTTTCAGCCAGTCAATGAGCCTAAAGATGACGACCATATTCGTCTGGTGGAAGAAAGACTGCGGCGATTCCTTGAAGCCGTCCCCCCAGAAGAGGATCGCATTGACGAGATAACCACACAAGAGGTTGCGTCAATGCTCTCGAGCCTCATTGTAAAGAGAGCTGCAGGACATGATGGCATCGGCGGAGGTATTCTTCGTCAACTGCCCCCAATCGCCGTGCAGTTTATAACAGACGCCTTCAATGAAATCCTCCAAACGGGTGAATATCCAACTACTTGGAAGCATGCTGACATCATACCCATTCCGAAGGCGGGCAAGGACAGAAGATCCACTACAGGGCAATTAGTCTTTTGCCGATTCTTTCCAAAGTTTTCGAGCGACTCTACCTCAAGAGACTACGAGCCGTCATCGACAGTGAGGGGCTGTTGCCTGATGAACAGTTCGGTTTTCGCAGATATCACTCAACACCCCAACAACTGCTCCGTCTCACAGAAGAGGCCTTCTCTGCCTTCGAACGTCGGGAATATTTCGACGCAGTACTGCTTGATGTCAGCCGTGCCCTTGATTCCGTCTGGCATCTGGGTCTCATATACAAGCTGCTCACACAGGGAGTACCACTCTCTCATGTTAAGCTTCTGAAAAACTACCTTGAGGGAAGGACTTTCAGAGTTGTGATGGACGGTGGCATCTCAGCAATAAAGAAAATCTCCGTGGGTGTCCCACAAGGGTCAGTTATTGGCCCAGTCCTGTACAGCTTGTACACGGCGGATACCCTAACCACAGTTCGCGTAAAGAAAGCGTTATATGCTGATGACACCGCCTATTATGCGAAGAGCCTGAATGTTCACATCTTACGCAGAAGGCTACAGCAGGCCTTTGACAACATCCAGCAATGGGGCACTAACTGGAGGCTTGCCTACAACGCTTCCAAAAGCCAGGCAATTATCATTACCAGGAAGAAAGTTCCTCAGTTACCTCCTTTAGTGCTCTTCGGCCAACACATAACCTGGACGAGGACGGAAACTTACCTCGGTGTCAAACTTGATAGGGGAATGACGTGGAAACCTCACGTCACCAACGTTAGTGCCAAAGCATCTGGGAGACTAAGTTCACTCTACCCAGTTCTGAATCCTACATCTAAACTAAGACCGGACCTAGGGATCCGCCTATACACCGCCCTAGTTAGACCTATATTGGAGTACGCAGCGGTTGTGTGGGGCAACACGGCGCACGCATACCTTCAGCTACTGCAAACGATCCAGAATAGAGCCATCAGATTCGCTCATCACCTACCAAGGGACACGAGGACAGATGACCTACATTGACTGAGTGGTTTGCCAAACTTCGAGTCAGATTCCAACAACTGGCTACGCAGTTCTACGAAAATGCTCAAAAATCTAATAACCCTTTGATCTCTGCACTGGGAGCTGAACCCACCTACAATGACAGATTAAGGTGGCCAAAGAAAATACCCGACCACCAATAAAGAAACAACACACCGGGTAGGAACAACCTGATTAAGTAACACCGATCATGTCAACCAAGCTAATAAACTGGAAGGAGATGCGCTCCTGCGCACAACCTTCCCCACAACCTGGGACCACCGCTTTCTCAGTTATTGACGTCTGTCTGTCTGTCTCCTAGGTCCAGTCGGCAGCCACCCGGCCACCGAGAAGGTCGACCTGCCGACACTGCCACTGCCGTACCGGACCCAGCGACCAGCTCACGGTGGTGGTTACGCTGCTCACGCAGCTGATCACCGCCCTAATGCCACGTCGGGACCAAGAAATCATCAGACAAACCAACAACTGACGACTTAGACATAAAGCCATTTGAAAAAAGAAAACAGACAGCAGTCATAGGGTTTACCCTGGTACTGCAACAACAAAATGGCGTAAGCCATACCGATGACGCTGACGCTGACGTCGCGAGTCAGTCAGTGTCTTGTCCTTGTAGAATAAGTAAGTTAACCTGATGAAGGCAACGATGGCAGTTGATGAAACGTTGTTAAAAGATGTAAATAAATCAATCAACCGGCAGAAAACCCGAGAGTTATTTATTTCATTGTCCATTGAATTACTAAGAGTTAATAATTACAAAAACAAACTACTTATTATATACTTGGAGTCGTAGCGTATATGTTACAGGTCCCGCGTGTGGTCTCCGATTACAATCTCGCTGAGAGCAAAAATTTCTAAGAATTGTTTTTCACCACATGAGCCAAGCCTGGGAGTTCCATGTTAAAATGTTGGTCCCATAAATTATGGGATGGAATGTGTGGCAAATGTAGGCGACCAAACAGTGTCGTAACTTAAGCGTTTACTTTATTTACGCTAGACTGGTTCCTCAGGCTTTGTTTCTTTTGCAGGCAGTTTGTATGTGATCTACACGAATAATGATATAAATTCGAAAGTAAGTCTCTGTCTTTTTATTACGTTTTGACGACTAAAAGGCTATACCGATATTGATGGAATTTGATAAGGAAATACTTTATAACCCTGGGAAGAGCACACGACACTTTTTTCCGATATGAATAATAGTTTTGATAATTTATCTAACGGTGACAGGCAGACAGATGCGTGTGTAAGCCCGTAATATTGCCGCATGAACGCCAGTGTACCGTCTGCCAGCATGGCGCAGCGGGTAGCGTCACGAATTGCGGTACCGAAGGTCGCCGGTTCAATCCCGCCCACTGACAAAAATTATTTAATTCTGTTTATTATTTCCAGAAGATTCTACATGTTTCCTAAGGTCACTTGTAACTTCTACACATTTCATTTGTTAACTACTCTTGTAATCTCTAGTACGTTCTATCTGTGTATAAATAGAAGAGCATTCTGCCCAAGAGGCAGTCAGTGCTGCGTGTATGTTTGAGTTCTCAATAAACCTGTTCTCAGTTTAAGTGCTGTGTTCATTGACAAGTAACCTTCGAATTCACACCTGTCCCGGTTCCAACGCGACATAGTTTGGTGGAGGCGCCGGGTACCCTGTGCAACAGCTGCATCATCGTGGCTCCGATTAGGCAACGTAAAAGTCGCCGCCTACACGGACTGGAACCGGACTACAAAGGATATACTCAGTACGTCCTTCCGAAAGTCCGCGTCATTAGGAAACCCATGGCGGCAAGCCAGCTGCACATTCGACACCCATCGGTGTTCTCTGGAGACGCTGGACAGGACCCTAACAAATGGCTAAAAGGGTTCGACCGAGTCGCCAAGTACAACAAGTGGGATCATACCATGTGCTTGGCAAATGTTTATTTCTATCTGGACGGAACCGCCCAGCAGTGGTTCGAGAACAACGAAGAAAAACTGAATAACTGGGAAATGTTCCAGACGGAACTTAAGAAAACGTTTGGGGACCACCAGCGACAAATCCGCTCGGCGGAAGAACAACTGAAGAACCGGGCCCAACGACATGGGGAGCCGACGCAATCCTACATACAGGATGTTTTGGCCCTATGCAACGTAGTCAACCCGAATATGACTGAAGCCGACAAAATCACGCACCTAATGAAAGGTATTGCAGAAGACATGTACCAAGCTCTTCTGATAAAAGACGTCGCTACGACGGAAGAGTTCATCAAGTGGTGCCAGCGGATTGAGGAGATGCAACAAAGGAGGGTTGGGCGAAAGAAGTATGACAGACTTCCCAACGTAGTCCCTATGGCAGTTGTGGAAGACCAGCACGACTTTGCGTCTCTCATACGACAAATTGTGAGAGAAGAATTACAACAGTTCATGGCAGCTGGGACTCTTGAACCGAGTGAGCATCAGATCATGGCCATGGATGTAAGCCCAGTGGT
>JARYHS010008075.1:11902065-12161944 GCA_031002005.1 Vandiemenella viatica | reverse complement strand
GACTGTTTCATTCAATCCATCTTGGAGAGAGACACTTCCGAAATAAATTCTTGTTTGTGTAATTTCGTAGTACTAAAAATTCTACCTCATGGAACATGATTATCCCTTGGTTTGTGGACTGACCAGATATATGAGTGAAATATTATCCGAAGGAATTATGAAAATGACTATAACAATCTTATCGTTATAATTTTATGCTAATCAAACCATAGTAATAAATAGCATTGAGCCTATTTTCCTGCCTCAATTTAATGCAATCCCGTTAATTACAACTTTTGGGAAACGTTTCAAGATCTGAATTTTGGTAAAGTATTATAGAAATGTAATGGTAGGATGATGAACTGTTCAGCCAATAAGAATCGTCAGTGGGAGGAGCTTAATTCCTACCTGTTGGCCAATTGTTTCCTGCATTGACTTAAGGAAATGAAAAATCTGCAGTATAGATGGCTCTGAATAAAATATCCACCAATGAAATTGCGAGGAGGCGGAGCCAGTATTGCGTTACTGTTGCCTGGGATGACATTGATGTCAGATTGTGCAATATAAGAGTGATAGAATTTTCAGCGGAGGCCAGAAATTAAGTCAAAGACTGTACAACGTTGTCAAATCTTTTTCCTGCTACGTTGTTATATTGTCTGTCTTCTAGCAGTGCTGAAGAGAATTCCCTGTTCAAGGAATCTTGTCTCACAGCCAGTAGACGTTATCGAAGTATAGACACATTTTCGTTTTCCTCCAGTTTTTATGTATCATACCTTTATATTATTGATGACTTCCTTTATAACAGTTTGATTATTTATACAGATTATCAATAACCATCTAATCATGAAATTTTCCCTCGTTGTAAATATCTTAACATCACTTATATGTTGGACGGAGCACTTCATCATGCAAGTAGTCGCGGCTCTGTGCTAAAGCCGTGGTGTGGAAATCCAACGATCGTGAGTTCGTACCAGCTCAAAGTTAAAAATTGTTTCTGTCGTTATTTGTTTTTCACTTGTTAAAAAATACATAACATGTCACGTGCGGTAAGATTATTTAAATACCTGCTTTTACATTTGTAGCTACATATTCTACGCTTCTATTCAGAAAACGTAGTTTTATTTGCTATGAAAAACTTTTACGGAAGCAGACGGCTGTAATCAGTTTTGATATGGCATATGTAGAATTAATTCTGTTAAACTTAGGGAAGTTATCAACCACAATGTGAAACATCAACATGACATATCTAAAATCTTAGTGCACATACAATGAAATAACACTGAAAATTTTAACTCTAGAAATGTTTGAAAATAATCGGCCGTATCAATTACAGAAGTCAATTAATAGCTTTCTTTCAGTGAGCAAACTTTTTTTATCATTACTCAGCTTATAGGCGTTAAAATACTACTCGCAATCAGACACTCTGCGTTTAATGGAAAGCAAGTTCCCAGCCAGGAATGCCTTGATGGTCAAACGCTCTGCATAAATTCACAATTTCCTCCTTCAACTATAACTGCTGTTCTACATACCAAATACGGAGTATAACTACGCTAAACTATAAAATAATTGTTAAAAAAATATGAAAACCGCCTTCCAAAAAAAGCAAACGAATTTTGTTTAAATAACTTTGAATCTTACTTAGAAGAAAGTAAATCTAAATTGACAGTATTGAAATTTTTACATTAATCAGTAATTTTTGGAGTCGGTACCAGTTATCACATCGTCAAGAACGAATTACTGAACTTTATTTGCTGACCGAGCGGGGCGGTGTAACGTTTAGCGTTCTCGCCTTGCATTCGGGAGGACGGCGGTTCGAATCCCCGTCCGGGCATCCAGATTTGGGTTTTCCATGGTTTCCCCAAATCACTCCAGGCAAATGCCGGGATGCTTCCTTCAAAAGGCCATGGCCGAATTCCTTCCCATTCCTTTCCCCCATCCTTGCCCCCCATCCTTTCCCGTCTCTAAAGACCTCGATGTTAAAAAGAGACGTAAAGCCGTTACAAAAAAAAATAAAAAAAAATAAAAATAAAAAAAATAAAAAAATTATTTGCTGTTTGAGGCGACACGGAGAGTGAGGCAGATATTGTTACTGTAGGAGACAGTTTAGGGTAACAAATTATACAGAATTTACTCTTTGGCTCGACCTCGTTGGTCGTCGGGGCATATCTTTGGCGCTACAGTGTAGTTGGTAGGCTGCATCATTACGGTATACGCTTTACAATTAGTACAATATCGGTGTATCATCTTTATGTTTCAGTTATGTTGAGACATTTTTCCGTAAATAGTAACATGATTTTATGTATTATTGTTATTACTTACTGTTTTTATCTTTTTGTTTTTCTTGCTTTGGCTGGCACCGACTCCAAAAATAAATGATTAATGTAAAAATTACAATAACGGCAAAATACTGTCCATTTAGTTTTATTTTCTTCTACGTAAGATATAAAGTTATTTTAAAAATTTTAGTGTGTTTTTTTGATGGCAGTTTTTATGTGTTTTTTTTAAACAATTATTTGATCATTAAATTTTTAGTGGTTTTATTGTTTGTTTTGTATTTTAAATATGCCACAGCATTTTTTCATTTTGCGAATTTCCTTGTAGCTTAGTGGCTAAGGCGCTTGCTTTTTTTTTAATCTGGCTTGACATACCTCAACAACTTCCAGAACGGTGTGAATAGCATGATGTACTGAGGAATGTCAGTTTTGGTACAGGCTGTGTTTTAACATAGTCAAAACATATGTTAAAGCTGCTGCTCGATAATCAAAACGTTTAACATCTGGGCATTAATACAAACCATATACACAAATCTGTCTCTGGAATATATCTGTTTGTCCCGGCATCACGCAGAAAATATAGGTTTTTAATTGGTTTTCAAACCGTGAAAGCTTGGGGTCCAAGTTAAAATCTGAGGTAAATATTGAGACATTTTACGAATATTCTGCCATAACTTAAAAATAGCTGAATTGATTTTGAGTGGTTTTAAAACTTTGGATTCCTATAAAGAATACTGGTAGTTAAAAGGGGTTGGGGTAAAAGGGAAAATGGATTGGGCTTTTTTATACCAAATGTAGACTGTCATTTCTGTTTTCATTTAAATTATATATGTGTAAATTTCCATTGATATCAGATTAAAACTGTAGGTATGTATAAAAACCAATTATGGCATACAGAGGCAAAGAGTAGTTGTTTTTTTTTTTTTTTTTTTTTTTTTTTTTTTTTTTTTTTTTTTTTGTAAAACCAGTGGATAGTATGTTTCTCTTTGTTTTAAAGCCTACATGTTCAAAGTTTTATCGAAACTAGATCAAAGCTGTTGCTTTTTGTAAAGAACGTATGCAAAAATTAAATGGAGTAAGGTCGTGAACAGTTAGGTTTTGTAAACAGACACTATGTTTCTCTTTATTTTTAAATTTTCATGTGCAGTGTTTCATCTAAATCTGATAAAAACTGTGGGTATCTATAAAGAACATTGTAAATTAAGAGGGGTGAGGAAGAAGGGAAAAGGGGTTGGGCTTCTACAAACCAAATTTAAACAGAATTGTTCTGTAAGTTTTAAATTATATGTGTGCAAAGATCCTTCAGAATCGGATAGAAACTGTAACTTTGTACAAAGAACATTAACAAAAATTAAGGGGAATCCCAATGTACGCAGTATTTTCTGTTTGTTTTGAAGTATACGTGTACATACTTTCTTCAAAATCGGGTAAAAACTGTAGCTTTATATAAAGAACATTTACGGTAATTAAGGGGGTTGGGTTTTCATAAAAATAATGTTTTAAAAGTATGTATATGCAAATTACCAGCGAAATTAGATTAAAATGTGGATTTGTACAAAAATTAAGGGATATAAAGGGTGAGAGGAGTAGGTTTATTTATTTTTTTCTCAGAAATCTTCTCCATGAAAAAATACGTATATGCACCAAGTATTGGAAGTATTTTTCTTCTTTTAAAGTATACGTTGCGCAAGGTTCCACCCTAATCGGATAAAAGCTGTGGGTTTGTATCAAAAATTAAGGGATGTAAAGTGGGAGAGGAGTAAAGTTTTCGCAATCAAATAGTTGACAGTATTTTCTGTTTGTTTTAAAGTAAAAGTGTGCAATGTTCCATCGAGTTCCATCGAGTATGTTCAGCGAAGATATCGCTGAACATACATCCCCCAAAAAAAAAAAAAAACCTCAGACTAATTGAGAATCTCCTTTTTTTGAAGTCGGTTAGTAAAATTTTGGAACAGTTTGCTGTGTGTTCTTGATCTCAGGGTCTCCTTTTCAGCTGTCACATATGTTCAATATTCGACATATTAAGTTATTTCAGACTAGTGTAAGCCCGTGACTGTTTTTGGCGTATCGTCACGGGTCTAGAATAGTTCCAGTTTTTAGGATGAAAGATTAGGACAGGTTAATCTGATCTACCCAAATATAATGTTGACCTGTGTTTCACCCTTAGGATGAATAAAATCTCTTGAGCTTGAAGAACTCAGAAGCATTAATAGAAGTAGGTATTAAACACGAACAGGAACGATCGCGCTATCGTGTAGCTGTTTCAAAGGTCATACACTCGAATTTGCTTAAATACGAACTTGACTTGTATTTGACACTTAAAGTTCACTATGCAAATTTTTTTTAAAAAATCCTGTTTGCTTCGAAAACAACACATTGTTTGTATTAATACTGGGCAAAACAGTAAACGAAGTGAGAATTCCCCAAAAATTGTTCTGGAGAAGAAACGGACCATACCAACCTATAACTCACAATCCGTACCCACCTCTCCCACATAGTACCTTAATAACACCATATATCTATCACCAAACAGGGGGACACCAACCCCCAAATACTGAAATCCCACTGATAGAAAAACTGATGACTTTCATAATGTCCATCACTGAGCTAATCAGAACTAACGGCACGGTGGACCATGTACAAGTAATCAACTCACTCCAGCAAATTATTAATTCCTCCACTCCATGAACCCCACAGCTAATTCAAGGCACCACAATCTCCCCCCCCCCCCTTCACAACTCAACTTAACCTTCTTCAATGGAACGGAAGGTCCGTGTACTCAAATAGGGAAAGCTTGACCATCGAGCTACGTAACAGTAAAATCGATATTGCACTATTATCTGAAACTTGGTTTCAACCACAGAAAGAAATCAACTTTAAGCATTACCAGACATATCGAAACGACCGCCCAGACGGAAAAGGAGGAGTAGCAATCTTGATTAGACACCACATACCACACGAACCGGTAAAGTTAGCTCCCACAAACCGCCCATTCCAAGCTATTTCTATTCGATTACGCCTTAAAAACCTCGAATGCACAATTATATCTTTATACTGCCCCCAGCGAACTATAATAAGTCGAAACGACTGGGACCATTTCTTTAAACAAACACACCCCCCATACATTATAGCGGGCGACTTCAACGCCCACAGCAGAAGCTGGGGCTGCCAACAGGACGACCCCTTTGGCTTGGACATATTACAAAAAATAGAAGACCAAAACCTCATCATAATAAACAATGGATCCCCAACTCTAATCCCAAGAATAGGACGGAATCCATCAGCCGTAGCTACGTGGCAAACTTTAACCGACAGTTTAGGATCGGACCATCTACCTATTAAAATCACGATAGTTGCAACACCAACTTCGAGTGGAAGGGACACCCCACAAAACACTGGAACACCAGCCAAGCAAATTGGGCACTATATAAACAATACATAGAGGAGGAAGTGAGAAACATCCCCACGGTTATCTCATGCAGGGAGGCACACAAACAGCTGATGCAAGCCATCACAACAGCTGCAGACAAAACAATACCGCTTAAAAAACGACGTAAATCTACAAGTAATCCTCCAGCAATTTGGTGGAATATGGAGTGTTCTAAAGCAGTGGCCAAAAGGAGATTAGCACTCAGAAATTATCGCAAGGAACCGACAGTAGAAAGATTCTTATCCTACAAAAGAACATGTGCATACACCAAACGAATATTGCGAACGTCTCAGTTGGATACAATACTGTGAGAACCTGGGAAAAGATACAAACACTACATCTATTTGGCACCAAATAAGAAACTTGAAGAACAGGAAAACGTTCACTTCAAGCATTAAGTTACACAACTCATGTATAGAAGCCATAGCGGAAAGAATTGCCCCCGATAGTGTCAACCATAAAAACTTTAGATTTTCGCCGTACGCAGAACAACATTCGGAACACGAACTGTGTTCTCCGTTCACAGTTAAAGAAGTGGAACAAAACATTAAACAGTCCTCTGACACGACACCAGGCAAAGATAGAATACATTACTCGATGTTGTATAATCTGCCGGCCAACGTCCGACAGCTCCTAACTAAAATCTTTAACGAAATCTGGATGAAGCAACCGAGTCCCATAGAGTGGAGAACTCAGATAATTATACCAATAATAAAACCCAACAAAGATCCCAAGCAACCAGGATCGTATAGACCTATTTCCCTGATGTCGTGTGTATCCAAAACACTAGAATGCATCGTAAAAAACAGACTAGAATATTGGATGAAAAAAAAAAACAAGTTACTAGCAACATCACAATTTGGATTCAGGAAAGGAAAAAGTACACTCGATAACTTAGCAATAATTACTACAGATATCAATATTGCATTTGCACGGAAATTTTACTTAGGGGCAATACTCATAGATATCACTTCAGCTTATGACAATGTTGTTATCAACATTCTGATGCAAAAGCTCTCCAACTTGGGAATCCCACATGAGTTTGTAGCAGGGATACACTCGCTCATATCAGAAAGAGTTATATACATTTCCAACTCAGGGGAGATGGTAGGCCCCCGTTGGGTCTACAATGGACTCCCACAAGGAGCGATACTAAGTCCTCTCCTTTATCTGATATACACTCACGACTTAGAAAAAATCTTCTCCCCAAGTATTCTAATCCTCCAATTTGCGGACGACATCGTTATATACACCATGAGCTCATTAATAGAAGACGTCTTCGAACAGTTGTATGAAGCGATACAGGCATTCATCACGTGGGCCCACCGTAACGGACTAGACATATCTACTGAGAAATCATCCATAGTCATATTCTCAAAACGCAACATTCCCGATATAGCCAGGATACATCTAGGTCCCTTTTCATTCCCAGTACATAATCAGAGCCGATTCCTAGGAATGATATTGGATTCCCGACTAACTTGGAGAGACCATATTCAACATATAATAGCCAAATCAGACCAACGACTTAACATCCTAAGAGCAGTGGCCGGAGCGAGATGGGGATCCCACCCCAACGCACTTCTGCTCCTATACAAATCAATGATTAGATCTATCATATACTATGTCAGCGTCTTTTACGCCAACGCCACAAAAGACGCATTGCGGAAATTAGATTCCCTGCAGCATCGCTGCCTCAGAACATGTTTAGGAGCATTCAAATCTACACCAACCAACGCCTTACTAGTGGAAGCAGGCGAAATGCCTCTCAACATAAGAAGACAACTACTTACAGAGAAGTTTATAATCGAAAAACTTAGCAACACCACACACCCACTAAAGGAACGGTTAGACAACCTCAAACACTGTAAGCGAAATAAAGGAAATAATCAGTCTGGCGCGCTAAGCAACATTCTTCTACTTAACATGTATGATACGTGGGAGGAAAGGAGCGTTAACATAACGAAGTTTTCCACACACCCGATATTCCAAGCTCCTTACCAGCTCCGAAGTCTAGACATACAAGTAAAGTATTTTGAACACACGCCGCGCACCAACGCCAACTATGCCCTGAAAGCCCTGCTCGCCAGCCAAGACCTAAATTCAATCCATATATACACAGATGGATAAAAAAAAAAATACAGGAGAACGAGTCGGCAGTGCACTATATTGCCCCAAAACGCAGTACAAAACCCTATACTCCTTACCACCGCAAACTACAATATATCTGGCAGAAGCGGAAGCGATATTAGAAGCTGTAAGATACGCCCGGACCAGAAGACCTAAGAAGGTGGTCATAATAGCCGACTCCTTGAGCGTCATCAGGAGCATAGCAGAACCAAAGTAGAATTATAGGATGGCGCCACTACTAATAGAAATACTAAATGAAATACACATAAGCAACAACACAGGTATCACAACAAGTTTAGTATGGGTTCCCTCTCATAACGGGATTAAGTTCAATGAAATCGCGGACAGACTAGCCAATGAAGCCATCTCATATGGACAAAGAAAAGAACTATTACTACCCCCATCAGCATATGCACAAGATATTAAACAGCGAGCAAGAAATAGATGCAAACTGATTGGAACAATACGAGTCACCACAAAGGATCCTTCTATGGACACATCCAACCATATATTCCTTCCAAACCCAGGTTCTACAGCTGGAAAATCAACAGACGCCACTTAATTAATATAATCAGAAGCAGATTCCACCACGGCAACTTTCCCAGCCACTTGAACCGGATAGGACTAAGAGATAGCCTCAGATGTGACTGTGCCGACCGAGCAATAGGGGACATCAACCACCTGTTATTCTCCTGCAAAAAATACACTAACATCCAAAACAAAATGCTGAAGGAACTCAGAAGGTGCAAGATCCCTTCCCAACTAATTTAGCCATCCTGCTCTCTTCCAACAACCACTCAATATACAGAACCATAATGTCCTTTTTTAAAGAAGGAAATATTCAAATATAAGACAAAGCGGACCAGCCAATCCTAGACCAACAGTCATAAACTATGTAGATACACTAACCCTTCAAAAATACTCCACATTATCTGGAACATACGCACTAAAGCAACACCCAATGAGAATAGTTACAAATACAAGTACGCAACATTATTCACACCAAAGGATCCAAATAGATAAGGCAATCACAGGAACTATTTCATGAATATTCAATTGTGGTTGAAAGATACAAAAAGCGGTCCCTGGGCTTTTGGTGACGACTCACACGGTGCAATTGAAAAGGCAATAACGTGATATATTTTATAAAGAAATTGTAACCCATCTCTCATGGGACTTATGAACCATTGTAAAATAAATGATAAGAAATTGTAATTTAACTGAAACATTAAGCATAAACCAATGTAAAATTAAATGTAAAGAACCTGGCAGTATGGCCTACCAGGCCGAAAGCCAACACAAATAAATAAATAAATAAATAAAAAACCATTGGTCAAAGCATCTGTGACGGCCAGACACATTCCATATTATGAAACAGTTGAGCAACTCCGCAGAAATAAGTTGCAAGAATAGTAAATTCGGTGACACATTTCGTCTGATGTCCACTTAAAATAACCTAATAATTCACACAGCGAACATGAATAAAGACCAATAATGAAAGTGGTCAGTAAAATGCCTAAAGGTCAAATAAACCGTAATGCATACATTTTGGTCAAGCAACAACATTAGTGAAAGTTGTAATTAAACTGAAATTTATCCTAAGCCGAAATGACAATTGGCTTTCGTGGTTACAGCAGAGACTATGAGTAATTTAATTTTTTTGAAAGTTGTTTTAATTAGTAACATGTTACTGGAAAGCAGATACACATTTTTTCAGCCCCACAATTTATTAAAACTTTTTTAACTATGAAACGCTATGAGAAAGTAAACTTAATGAATGTATTATGCCAATTAATTTGATAGCAGTTGTTTAGTTATTAAATTGTAGACATAACCACGAATTCCTTCTAATGGTATCTCTGGTCGCTGTTTTGTGAGGGAAGGCTGACACGTGACACCGTTCTCCAGCCAATAACTATCGATGTGAGTGGGTGACCTTACGAAATTATATAGTAGATCCTTACTTAAAACTCGTCCTCGTTCATCGCTGTTGTATTTTAGTATTTTGACACTATCTTTTGGATCAACAGCTTCGGTAATTCGATAACTGACAGGAGATCTTTGCTCAAACTTACTGAAACGAAGGATCCACGTATAACCGTTTCTTCTTTGGGAAGGTATTTTGGGGTTGTTGTGTCACCGAACTTGTTGGGTGAGTGGCTAACACTCGAGACTGGAATTCAGAAAGTCGTATGTTAGATCACCGGTTTTCCATGGTCTTCCGAAATTACTCCAAGCGAATGCCGCGACGTTTTTCTTGAATTACCATGGTTGCGATCCTTGGTATCCCTTTCCCCAGCGCTTTCCAAGCCCTAACCAAATAAAAACTTTGTTATACCTTCAAAGTTTTGAACTCAATTCTGCTATAGCTGTGATGACAGCAAATTTGTTGATACAAAAATTAGATTGGTGAATACCAATCAATAATTTCCTTTCAGTACTAAACATACTACAGGAGACAATTAAGATCACAGTAACAAACCACCATTAACTGATTTAATTGATTAGGCGGAAATTGTTAGATTTTTATGATGAAGAAGTTTATCGGTTCTGACTATGATTTTGCCTTTAACGTCGCTTAAGTAGGCCTATACAGCGAAGACAGTACAAAAATTAATTGCTTCTGACAGAATGCCTGAATAGCATTTTGAATCAGTAACTGCTACGCAAACTAGTTTCATCATATCGAAATTTTGGCTTTCCCTTCTAAGTTAAAGGTAAGCCTGGGAAGCTGTACTTATTTTCATGAAATCGATGAAATTTTTATCACTTCTGTTGGAACTGACATTTTGGATGTTCACTTTCAAGTATATATGTTAGTTACTTTGTGTATGTCATGGTCAACAAAATCCATGTTTTGGTTTTCAGAGGATTAACGAAATAATTTCAGGCTAAAAGGGGACTAGTTCATACTTAAATGCCGTGGCCAGATTCCTTTCCAATGCTTGGTAAATAATCTTTTCCGTGACATTTAAAAAATATAACATACATTTAGAGACTGAATTGGTAAAAAATCAACCAGGAATGTATTTTCCTTAGTGTTGCCCAAATGCAAGAACAAGACCAGACTTGGCCAGTCTTGGTCTTGCATCAATACACCTGGTCTTGGTCTTGGTCTTGCAAAAATGCAAGACCAAGACCGATTTTGGGCAACACTAGTGTTGCCCAAATGCAAGAACAAGACCAGACTTGGCCGGTCTTGGTCTTGCATCAATACACCTGGTCTTGGTCTTGGTCTTGCAAAAATGCAAGACCAAGACCGATTTTGGGCAACACTAATTTTCCTTAGTTTGTCGATACATGCATCCTATCCATTCCTTTAGCTTCTAAATTGGTGTATAATGTGATTTTAGTGATCAACTGCACATTAAACACAAGACGAACGTAACAGTTCATGAAAATTACTTATGTCCGAGGTTGGACTCGACCCGTTTACTTCAGGAACTACCCGAGCGCTAGCCACGATGCTTCCGGGTCGGCACCTACGACGCCTACAGCGGCTGAGTCCTACCAAGACCGCAGCTCTTATACATATGTTGACCAGTATTACGATTCTTGGTTCCCAGTTTCCTGTGTATTCCTCCAAACCTTATGTCTCATAAGCAACCGTTACAAAATATAAATACAATTCCAAAATCTTGAACATGGCAGCATCAACAGCAACGGTATTTCTTCAATTGTATAATGAAAACACAGCCAAACCTGTTGCAAATATTCAATGAATTTATTGACCGGTTTCGACCCGCCTTAAGGGAGTCTTCTTCAGAAACCTGTAGATATTATACATTATTAGTGCATCTGATATTAAACTTTAAAATATATGCATGAAAATTTGCGGATACTCACTAGTTAAAATATATTACATGAATCTAAAACACTTTTCAATAAAATAGTACTTTCGTACTAAAGTCACACATTAAAATTTATTATCTGGCTAACCATCCGGCATGCCTTACAGAGCCAGCGTCTAATCTGGGCGGCAGCTTACTGCCGACTGGCGTGTACATAGTGGCGGTAACTAGCTCAATGGCGGATGGCGCCACCTGCGACACACGTCTAAAAACATTCTACACTACAAAGTTACGACTCTCCAAAAAATAAAATTATAGAGAAGTTTATCTCGATCCCATTTTTATGTAATGTATCGTATAGAATAAAAAAACTTTTAACAAAAGAAATACGGTTGCAAAGTGACGTTTACCGCAAACAATTCTTTAAAGAAACATTTAATACACAACATTGATACTAGTGCAGATCCATTTTCGTGTTCAGGCGTATACAAAATGAAATGCAGTAACTGCCAAAAATATTACATAGGACAAACAGATAGGCAAGTTAAAGTAAGGTACAAAGAACACCTAGTTAAAAAGAAATGTAATAATATAATTAAATCCACCTTTGCCGAACATTTACAATCAGAGAATCACTCCCCTAACAAATTGGAAGATACGATAATCTTACATAGAGAAAGCAAGGGCCGGAAATTAGATCTAAAAGAAGAACTTGAAATTTGCAAACATTTAATACATAAAGATAATAATCTACTTAATGATCAGATCTACCTCGCCAACAGGTAATTTTTTGAAAGTTTCTCACCCATACTAATAACTCAATAATATGACGGGTTAGACAACTATTGGTCTCCTCAAAATTCTATTTTGTGCATGTCAAACATTTGTATAACGAGACGCGTTTCAATTTTGGTATCATCTGTTGCGTCCATACGTGTGTCGCAGGTGGCGCCATCTGCCATTGAGCTAGTTACCGACACTATGTACACGCCAGTCGGCAGTAAGCTGCCGCCCAGATTAGACGCTGGCTCTGTGAGGCACGCTGCCTGCCGGATGGTTAGCCAGATAATAAATTTTAATGTGTGACTTTAGTACGAAAGAACTATTTTATTGAAAAGTGTTTTAGATTCATGTAATATATTTTAACTAGTGAGTATCCGCAAATTTTCATGTATATATTTTAAAGTTTAATATCAGATGCACTAATAATGTATAATATCTACAGGTTTCTGAAGAAGACCCCCTTAAGGCGGGTCGAAACCGGTCAATAAATTCATTGAATATTTGCAACAGGTTTGGCTGTGTTTTCATTATACAATAAATACAATTGTTCATTGTCATTCATTATTGATTATTATCAGCTTCTAAAGTTATCGCACTTGTGAAACTTCTTGTTTTATTCTGGGATACCAGATGACTGGTAACAGTTTTACCCCTTAAATAAGTGATAGATCTTTATGGACTACTGTCGGAAGAGTTCGCCATAGTATTAACATCAGTATAGAGTGAAAAATTGGTCTACAATAATAACTTCAAGTAGCAAAAAGCGTATAAATCGCAAAATGAACTTGTGATTTCGTACGTGCCCGCTAGCAACCGCAGCAGTTAGTTAATTACCAAATGTTTTAAGTGCACATCGTTGCATAATTACCGATAACGTTTTGGTAAGAACATCCAACCAACGTTTCACCTGTCGTTTGAGTTTTAACAGCACTGTAGTAGCCGTCACGGCTGGTATGCATACCGATGTCGAAATAAAGGCGCAAAAGCGAGCTAGACAGGTTGCACAAATTCCGAGGCAGTGCCCTGAAAGTAGTGTGCTGATGAGTTGGATTTGGAGCAATGACCGTCTCAAAGAAGTCATTTAGACGACCTGGTAACTGATTACCATTGGCCGAAAGTTGTCCCCACTTGATGGAGAGACCGATGGTTGGGGTAAGGGTAAGACCCTAGGCTCTGCGACGGAGCTGGGGAGGGGACTGCTCGCCACAGACTCGACCCGCCAAGTCATCTGCAGAGAGGTGCCGCTGATGGAGGCGTCGTCTTCGCTGGACAGCAACCGGGACCTACGCCACTATGCCACTCAGCCACCACTTAGCTCCAGGCCTGCCATGATCGCCGGACACGCTGCCAGAGCGACGACGGGACTCCAATAAAGTCAGGTGGGGCCGACTGTCTGATTCTTGGGGAAGGTCATTGCTGTATTAGGAGATATGGTAGCCTTAGCTTGCTGTTGTTGGCCGAGACTGGGCTGTGTGGGGATGCAATAATACCTCTGCATATTAATTTCAGCTAATAACACGATGACCATGACCCACAAGCTGGCACTCGATTTCAGGCACAAGGGTGTAGGAAGATTCTCTTTTTTAGGTAAGGGTGTCAGGGATTGGAATGAGTTACCAAGAGAAATGATGAATAATTTACCGAAAACTTTGAAAGAATTTTAAAAATAAAATTTATAGAGGGCAAATGTAGGTAGGTGCAGGATAGGGGGAAGATGGGTGTGTAGGGAAATTGCCACCGGAGCCTGTGCTCCATTGCAATTAAATTAAATTAAAATAAATGTTCTGATACATGCTATATTGTTACTCCTTATTTTTATTGCCAACCCGAATGGCAGACTAAACGAGAGTCTACTGGAGTTATTCCTGCAACCTTTTTCCACCTTCTCTCTCCTTTAGTCGTGACTCGTAGGGCGGGTCACTACAAGATGGCGTAAAAAAATTGGTGTCATCTGGGGGTGCCACTCCGCTAAAAGGAAGTATTAGCGGAGAGATATCCTACATATTATGTTGGGAGTGGGTTCATAAGCAATTAATAAGGGAAAAGTTCTGTAAGTAGTCTAGCACAGAAATCAGTAAGACCACCCGAGTAATCCACTAAATACAGTGTATACAGGAGACGAGTATCGGAGGAAAGCAGTATCCAGTGAGGCAGTGAACGAAACGAGGTCGGCATTCGTCGTGAAACAGTAAGCAGCAGATCAAGCAACAGCGGAGGTCGGTGACGCCGCGCCGTGACACAATAGCTGACGCAACCGCAGAAAAACACCCAGTCAGCAACTATAAGTAAGCGCAAAAGCAGAGAGCTTGCCGAAATAGATGAGCGGGGAAAAATTGATCCATTTCAAGGAAATGAATGCGGGGAAAAAAGGAGCCATATGAAGGAGATGAGGGGGGTAGATCATACGAGAGCTTAGCTGAGGCCCTTAAGTTGATACCTCAGTCGTTTAATGGAGACAAAGATACCTTGGCGGAGTTCCTTGACAATTGTGACACAGTGTTTCAATTGGTGAAAAAATATGATCATAGTATCTTAATTAAATTTTTAAAGACGTTGTGGCGGAAACACATCGTAGCCTGAACAGTTGTCAGCGCAGTTCCGTCATTCTCACGGCGGCTGCTAACGCAGTATCAACGATGCTCGCTGACCATAACCGGGGCAACGATAAAAACAACCAGAGAGAGTACACCGTTGGCGAGGCGTGCTAAACACTAAGACTACATTGCCGCCAATACGGAAGCTGGAAGTATTATTAACATTCGCATTGATATGTCATTTCAATGCAATGTGCATATGTATATGTGTTATTGGTTACATTAAATTCATGCATAAGAGTTTCGTCTTTCATATCGTAAACTACGATATTGTTTATATGGGCAACGTAACCCCATAATCGGTGACCCCGACGACGAAAAACCCGAACTCTTTTGAATGATGGACGAACTTCAAGAACAACTACGCCACCTACAGGAGCAAAATCACATTCTGCGACAGCAAATACTTCAACAGCAACCCCCGCATTCTACATTCTCGCAGGTTGGCACATCTGTTAACCGTCTTGCCGTGAAATTACCAGTTTTCTGGCCGGACAAACCGGCACTGTGGTTTGCACAGGCAGAAGCACAATTTGGCATCGCGGGCATTACGCAAGATTTGACGAAGTACGCCTATATAATTTCACAGCTGGACAGCCGCTATGCGGCCGAAGTGGAAGATATTATAATAAATCCACCTCCTGAAAATGCATATGAACACTTGCGTAACGAGTTAATTCGTCGCCTCTCTGCATCAGAAGAGCAGCGAGTTCGCCAGCTGATAATGGAGGAAGAGCTTGGTGACCGAAAACCATCACAGTTTTTAAGACACTTAAGATCACTAGCTGGTGCCACTCAAATGCAAGACAATCTCCTCCGGCAATTATGGATCCAGCGCCTACCGTCACAGGTACAAGCTATCTTCCAAACTCAAGCCGACACACCACTAGACAAAGTTGCAATACTAGCCGACTAAATTATGGAAGTTTCTACACCTGCTCTGCACGCCGATGTTAATGCTATCGGCATGTTACCTGCTAATACCGAGGTAAGTCAGCTTGCAAAGCGCATAGAAGAACATTCGCAGCAGTTGGCTACATTGCAAGCCTCATTTCGCACACGTTCTCGTTCTCGAAGCCAGCCCCCGAAGCCGCGCCACGCTCACAACAGCCGCGATTCTTCGCCGCGTACTGACATCTCTCAGGTTTGTTGGTACCACCGCCGTTTTCACGGCCAAGCTCGCAAATGCCAACAACCATGTAACTTTCAGTTAAGCCAGTCAATGATGGCGGTAGACGGCTGCCCAACAGGAGGTAACCGCCTTTTTTTCTTTGACAGAAATAGCAGACATAAATTTTTAATCGATACTGGTTCTGATTTATGCTGTTTCCCGAAAGATTTTCTAAAAGGGCGTCATCAACGCAACAAATATGAACTTGTAGCGGCAAATGACTCTACTGTTCATACCTATGGCACTTTGTTTCTCAAGCTGAACCTCGGATTGCGGCGCGATTTATCTTGGGATTTATAATAGCTGATGTAGCTGTTCCTATCATAGGCTCCGATTTCCTTGCACATTATCACTTGCTCCCGGATTGTCACAACAAGCGTATCATTGAAAGCTTGACAGGATTGTTAGTGCCTGTACAGCCGGCTAACTGGAAGCAACCTAGTGTGAAATCGCTAAAGGCCACAACAGTTTTTCATGATATATTGCGAGATTTCCCAGATCTCACGCGCCCACCTGGAAGGCTGATAGAAATAAAGCACTCTACCTACCGTACATTTCATTCGTTGCAACACCTGGACCACCTGTCTCTTGTCGTGCTCGTGGCCTTGCTCCAGACCGTCTTCAGATTGCTAAGAAAGAATTCGAAGCAATGTTAATGGAGGGCAATGCGCGCCGCTCAGAGGGAACATGGTCCTCGCCTCTTCACCTGGTACCAAAGAAAGACAAGGGTTGGCGTCCCTGTGGAGACTATCGAGCTCTCAATGCACGGACAATTCCAGATAGGTATCCACCTCACCATCTCCATGATTTCAGCCACCAGTTGCGTGGATGCACTATCTTCTCTGTCGTCGACCTAGTCAAAGCCTACACTCAGGTTCCAGTGAACCCGGACGACATTCCAAAGACAGCAATTATTATAACGTTTGGACTTTTTGAGTTTCCGTTTATGTCTTTCGGGTTGCGGAATGCCGGTCAAACCTTTCAGCGTTTCATTGATGAAGTCCTATCTGGCTTAGACTTCACCTTCGCACATGTTGATGACATACTTGTATTCTCTAAGGGCCCTGAAGAACACGAGCGCCATCTGCGATCACTTTTCCAAAGGCTGTCATCTTATGGGATTCTCGTTAACGCTTGTAAGAGTGTTTTAGCCTCTCCAAGTGTTACCTTCTTGGGATACGAAGTCTCTGCCGCTGGCACTCGACCACTACCAGATCGGATCAGCGCTCTGCAAAACTTCCCCTTTCCACAGACAGTCCGTAAACTCAGACGCTTTTAGGGAATGGTGAACTTTTACCGCCGTTTCCTACCTTCAGCAGCAGAATACCAGGTTTCTCTCCACTCGGCAGTATCCAACCTACGAGGCTCTCAACCTGTACCTTGGAATCAGAACCTGGAAAGCACGTTTAATGCCTGCAAAGCCAGCCCTGCCAAATCGACGCTACTAGTTCATCCCGATCTCAACGCACCTCTAGGATTGTTTACTGATGCTTCCAACACAGCTGTAGGGGCTTGTCTACAACAGCATGTAAACGCTACGTGGCAGCCTTTAGCCTTCTATTCTAAGAGGCTTTCACCAAAGCAATCAGAATGGCCAGCGTACTATCAGCGAGTTACACGCTATCTACGAAGCCGTTCAACACTTTCGGCACATCTTGGAAGCCCACCAGTTTACAATTTACACCGATCACAAGTCACTTACGTACGCGTTTCAGCAACGCCGTGACAAGCTCCCGCCTGTGCAACTGAATCAATTATCGTTCATTGCGCAGTTCACCACCAATATTGAACACATTGAAGGTTCTTCCAATGTAGTCGCAGATGCACTGTCCCGGGTGGACGGAATCGCAGACAGAACGTTGAACTTTTCCGCTCTGGCAGACTCTCAGAAGGACGATCCGGAAATCCGTTCTTTCATCAATGGCGAAACATCACTTCGCTTGGAGCAAGTCCCAGTACCTGGCAGTACCACTATCCTCTTCTGTGACACCTCAACCGGAAAACCCAGGCCCTTTATCACCACATCATTCCGAAAAGTAGCATTTTCGTCTGTTCACGGCCTGAGTCATCCCGGCGCCAGAGCTACCACTCGTTTGGTATCAGAACGTTTCGTCTGGCCTTACATGGCGAAAGATTGCCGCGCATGGGTCCGAGCCTGTCAAGATTGTCAGCGCGCCAAAGTTACGCGACACACAAACGCACCAGTCGGAAACTTTACAATGCCATCTGCCCGATTTCAACATGTTCATTTGGACATAATCGGACCACTTCCAGCGTCAGGAAACTAACAGCCATCGATAGATTTACTCGCTGGCCAGAGGTCTGGCCTTTAGAACGCATCACTGCAGAGGACGTTGCCAACGCATTCGTAGCATGCTGGATTTCACGATTTGGATCACCTCTACGTATTACCACCGACCAAGGCAGACAGTTTGAATCTGTACTGCTCCGGAACCTGGGTCTCTTGACTGGAACGCTCAGAACCCGCACCACTGGTTTGCACCCCTGCTCAAATGGCATGGTGGAGAGATTCCATCGTCAACTCAAAGCAGCTATTATGTGCCATCCCGGTATATCCTGGCTGCAAGCCCTTCCCATCGTTCTTCTCGGTATTCGTAGTGCCTACAAAGAAGACCTCGGCACCTCTTCTGCCGAACTTGTGTACGGTGAACCACTACGCCTCCCAGGTGAATTACTGTGCACCGCGACGGAAGAACGTCTGGAAGATACATCCGACTTCGTGGACAAACTACGTCAACAAATGCGCAGACTACGTCCAACACCAGCCACCAGACATGGTCACAGTTCGACCTTTGTTTTCAAGGACTTTGAAACGTGCACTGACGTGTATCTTCGGGATGATTCGGTACGTGGTGCCCTGCAGCCACCATACACTGGCCCACACCGCGTGTTAGATCGCCAGGATAGAACTTTAACTGTTTTAAACAAGGATAAACCAGTACGTGTCAGCATAGAAAGAGTGAAACCTGCCTTTCTGCTCAATGACGATTGTCCTAATATCGAAGGTGGTGCTGTGACAGAACCACCTAGTATGTCAATCAGCAAAGCAAAGAAAACTACAGATCACGATTCAACGGACAACCCGAGAACCACAAGATCCGGTCGCCGGGTAAAGTTCCCCAAACATCTTCAGCCGTAGCCTCATCATCTCCGTGGGGGGCTGGTGTGGCGGAAACACATCGTGGCCTTAACAGTTGTCAGCGCAGTTCCGTCGTTGTCGCGGCGGCTGCTAACGCAGTATCAACGATGCTCGCTGACCATAACCGGGGCAACGATAAAAACAACCAGAGAGAGTACACCGTTGGTGAGGCGTACTAAACACTGAGACTACATTGCCGCCAATACGGAAGCTGGAAGTATTATTAACATTCGCATTAATATGTCATTTCAATGTAATATGCGTATGTATATGTGTTATTTATTGGTTACATTAAATACAAGGATAAGAGTTTCGTCTTTCATATCATAAACTACGATATTGTTTATATGGGCAACGTAACCCCATAGCGTGAATCACAGCCGTAGCACGCCAGAAGTTAATTGTACCAGAGAACACAAATACGTGGGAAGATGTAGTAGCCATACTGATTGAAAATTATAGCCCCAAAAGGACTTTAGATTATTATGATATAAAAATGTTTGCAAGTAGTCAGCAAAAAGGCGAGTCAATTGCGGATTGGGCAAGTCGGGTAGATTCTATGATTCATGAATTTAAAGAAGCTACAAGCGGATCAATGGTAGGAGCCGTGTTGAACGGCGCTATTAAATTAATATAGTCTATGGGAAGGGGGGTGTTCGTTCAAGGCTTACTGGACGAACGAATTATCACAGTGTTAAGATCAAGGGGGGAAGGATTGCAGCTACCTGCGGCGGAGGATATGGCAAGAGGCGTAGAAGTAGCCATATTATCTGCTAAAGAAAGGAGGGTTTAAAGGGGGGCGCGTAGAAAAACTGAATCTGTACCAGTTGCAAATATAAATTGTGGATATTGCGGCCAAGAGGGGCATAGGACGGAGGAATATCGGAAGAAGCAGAGGTGCCTACTGTGTATGGCCGCGGGACACAGTGCGAGGCAATCTAGGGGGGCCCCGAATGTGCGGGGAGTTAACGCAGTGATACATGAAAACGAAGTGCAAAGAAATCAAGGACGCGGACGGGATATTTTAAGGGAAGAATCAAGAAAGTGCCATGAATGGCAATGTACATCTAACGAGAAGTCCATGAAAGGTCATAGAGGAGGAAAAAGAAATACACAGGATTCGGAGCCATGTACGAGATCCAATTTGGAAAGCCATCCTGGCCCCTGCAAATATTTCAGGGCAGTGGAGTGCTGGATCTGCAGGCTTTGGGGTCATGGAGCATATGATTGCAAATTTACGCACGAATGGAGAGAAGACAAATTCACGTCAGAATTCGGAAAACTGAGGCGGAGTAAGACGAAGCAGTCCTGTCATACTCAGGAAAAGAACTTGGACAAAATGAATTGCAATAATTGTAATGAATTCGTGGAATTGGAGTGTGAGCAGAGCAAATATGCGACAGTTCACTTCTTGGTTGACAGTGGAGCTCAAATTTCGCTTAATGCTTGAAGGACTTGCAGAGTATTGATGAGAGAAGGAAGATAATGATTAAATGCACAGCCAAGGGCGCTATGTATACGGAAGGAACGGTTCAGTTCTCCTTAATGAAGGGAGCGGTATTGGAAGTAGTACACACTCTGCATGTGTTATGTCAGAGAATAAATCTGCCATATGACGGAGTTCTTGGAAGGGAATTCCTAAAGAAACTGAAGGCTATTGTGGACTTTGGTGAAGTGATGCTTGTAATCGGAGGTGTAAGCATTCGAATTAAGAACGAAGCTGACAGAGACTTACCAAGCAAGTTGTGGGAACAGCCTCAGCATGAGAAACTGCGTAAGGGAGTACCAAGGTGTGCGCAAGGTCAGGATACAATTCAAGCACCCGTACCGAAGAACCAGGAGAAAAGATTGGTGCGGAGGTTTCTGGTAGGGCCTAGAGAAGAGTAGGTAAGTAAAATATTAATAGAGAATGTGGGAGAGAGATGTGGCACAATGGTTGTGCCTATATAAGAATTACAGAAGGGAGTATTGGTGCCAGAAACTTTGATAACAGTGGAAGGAGGGTCGTGCATTATTACGGTGCTTAACACGACGGAAGAAGAAGTTGTGATAGAAAATCCTCGCCTACGAACGGAGGAATACGAAGAACGTGCAGCGAAGAGGATAAGGATGGTAGCCCCATGCAGCAACAACGCGACATTGGAGAGGAGTCGGCGAGTTACGGAAGAGTTACGTACCGATCATTTAAATGAGGGGGAGAGGCAGGCGTTAAGAGAATTGTGCGCAGCCTATAGTGATGTATTCCAATTACCCGTACAACCTTTAAAATTCACTGAGATGGTGCAGCACAAAATTAGGTTGAAACCAAAAGCTATGAAGAAGGTCATAAACTTGAGGCAATATAGAATCCCCGAAAGTCAGAAGGAAACTCTAAGAAAAGAGATTGAGAAATTAGTGCAGGAAGACATTATTGCACCCAGTGGTAGCGGCTGGAATGTACCGCTTCTGATGTTACTCAAGAAACGGAATGAAGATGGGCAGCAAAAGTGGCGTATTGTTATCGATTATCAGAAGCTGAATGATGCTACTATTAACAGTGTTTTCTCGCTACCGCTAATCTAGGAGATTTCGGACCAGTTGGGGAAATCCAGATATTTTTCCACGCTGGATCTGTCATAAGGGTATCACCAAATTACTATAAGGCCATGTGACCGGCAAAAGACGGCATTTAGCACCCATAACGGTCACTGGAAATATAAGCGTTGAGCGATGGGGTTAACCGACGCCCCCGCAAACTTTCAACGCTTAATGTCGATTGTTTTAATGGGAATAGAAGGCAGTAAAGCCCTAGCATATCTTGATGACATCGTGGTATTCAGTAGTACATTGGAAGACCACATAAAGTGACTGGCGGACTTATTTCAGATGTTGCGAACATACAATTTATAACCACAACTGACAAAATGTAACTTGTTGCACAAGGAGGTAGTGTACTTAGGTCATGTTATAACGAAACAAGGCGTGAGTTCCACCCCCGAGAAAGTAAGAGTGGACAGGAATTCCCGACTCCGCTGACGGTAAAACAGCTGAGAAGTTGTTTGGGACTAACCACAGAAAAGCCGGCGTTAACCACTGAGGAGAAGCAGGCTTTTCTGCACGAGGCTCACGATTCACTAATCGGAGGCTATTTGGTATGACGAGAACGTACCATATGCTGAAGAAACGGATAACCAGGCCGGGAATGAAGAGGGACATTATGCAGTGCATAAAGAAATGCCCGATATGTCAGATTAGTAAATTGACACCACCCAAGACGCAGATGCCACTAGAAATTACAAAGGCACCATCACAGATCTTTTAGCGTTGTGACATTGACATAATGGGCCTGTATCATGTCAGTTTGAGCGGCAAGCGTTACATCGTGACCTTTCAAGATGCGATCACTAAATATTTAGTGGCAGTCCCAATTGAAAACATGATGCGACTACAGTAAGTCAGGCTCTAGTTGAAGAAATAATCTTGCGTTATGGGACCCGTAGCTCAGTGGTCTCAGACAACGGATCTTTCTTCACAAGCGTCGTGCTTCAACGGACCTGCCAGTTACTAAACTTCAAGAGGGTGTTTACCTCCGCATACGATCCCGCCTCCAACGGCGCTTTGGAAAAACCCATAGAACCTGCTACACTTTGTTAGCAAAGCGGAGAATAATTAGGATGAATTGCTCAAATTCGACGTATTTTGTTTCCAATACTACGCCACATACCATTACAAGGTTTGAACCACATGAACAATTTTATGGGAAGCCGGCAAATAGTGGTGCTACAGAAGAAGCCAACCTCCGCATGTTATAACTATGAGAATTACGCAGCTAGCCTGAAACATCATATGCAATTTCTGCACGAGGAGGCACGCAAGTTTATGCAGAGCAGAAAAGAAAAAATAAAGAAAAATACGATAGGATGTTTTCGCCTATTTTTAAAAGGAGACCTAGGGACTAACTTGAAATTCGAACCACGGAGCGACCCAGCATCTTAGCATTAACAAATCAAAGATTTTCCAGAGGTGACTGTCAATTTTAAGACCCATAAAAATTACAGCTGAGACAGAGATTTAAAACAGGGACTTTCAGCACCCCAATTGTACGCCGTATCCATCTGAGTCAAGAGACAAATCTGGACGTAATGACAACTAAATATTCAAATATAATAAAATCAATGTATTTTTTTCTATATAATTTTTTTTTATTCCAAAACACAAATTTATTTTTATATGATTGAATACATATATTTCAGTACTTCTAAATTCAGATGCTTGCAGCGTGTGATTCAGGTATGGAAGGTCCCCGGTTCAAAATCCGGTTCCCGGATGCAATTTTTACAGGCCTTAAAATCGAGCTTCACCTATGGCAGAACTTTGATCTGTTAATGCGAACATGCAAGGACTGTACCTACGTTTTATGAACATCTGATGAACCTAAAGTAAGGTTGAAAGAAAAAGGACACTTTTCTAAAGCAATCAGTAACGCTAAAACAAAATCTAGTCGTAAAGTACCAGAAATTTGTGAACTCTTTGTATAAGCTTCTCCATATCGACCAGCCCGACACCGGCACCCACCGTCAAAATTTAAACCAAAATAATGACGGCCGACACACGGTGCGGTGTCGTTTGAACTCACTTCAATCAAGTGAGCGACAATAATAAGAAAACTGTCGGGACAGTATGGGCTCGGTGCGGTCTATTGCAGTTCGACCTTTACTTTACAATCAAGTTCAAACTTGTAAATTCGTCGCTTAGGTAATAACAAAGTTTAGTTCATTGTTACTTTTATTGCAAGATCATCAGAAAACAAACAAATTTTTTTTTTTTTTTTTTTTTTTTTTTTTTTTTTTTTTTTTTTTTTTTTACCTAAGTGACGATTGGCAGAATCTCGAATAAAGAGAAAATAATAATATACTGTATATTGCAATGTGAACAAAACATCCGCTATATATCAGCCTTAAAAATTGCGGATGCAAAAGCGGATGTAGGATTTAACGCGAAAACTCCGCACTTGCAGATGCGGATGTGGATATCCCTTACATCCCTAATATGTACCAATCCCCCGGCAATAGGCATCTATAACCGCTGTTTCTGCAGGAAGTATTCACTCTTCCATTTTCCCACAAACTGTGCTCTGTATCGCCTTGAGTTAGAATAAGAACTGCCCACATCTCATTGTTCACTATGTGCCCTGTGAGGGTTGTATGCGAGATCCTTTTAGACTTTGGAACAGACTCGTACACTGGCACTGATGAACCAGCTAATTTCCCTCTAGACAGCAGCTGCTTATCGTTCTCTCTGTTTCTTGCAGTATTATGGTTCACTTCTTCACTCTATCAGTACCCTGCAGAGTTTTTCATTGGGTTTTGACGCCCCAATACGACTCCAACCACTCGGATTCCGGACATGTATGACATTTGTTTGTAATTACATACTTCGTTCAACTAACCAGCGCACACGATAAATTTATCATACCGTTCTTGGCTAACTGATAGTTCCTTGATTATCAAACAGACATCATAAGCTACATTTTCATAGAAGATCTCCACCCATCGACAAGTATCCGAAACGTCACACAAGTTCCATGACGCCGAAGGTAGCGACCACACTCTGACTGTTGTAAATTGTTAGGTCATTCGTTTATTAAAGTAGGTGTTTACATATTTTATCCACCCAGGCCTCATCACCTTGTCTACTGCCAGCTTGTGATCATGGTCAACTTAGGCAGGGGCTGCCCTAGCAAATTTTTAGGTGATGTGGGATTTCATAGTGGAGCCCTAAATGTGCAATCGCTTATTCGTGATTAAGTTGTAGCTATAGACAGACAGAAGATAACATACATTGTAAGAACGGAGACTTTCCCGGTGTATAATCGCAATGAAGTCTTCAGGGTATACCGTCGGATGCGTGTATCTGTCGGTCAGCCGACCAGTACAGACATTTTTGCCCCATTAACAACAGTTTCAGTTATAAAATTCATTAACCAAATCACAGCCAAATCTGTCAGATTTATCTCCATCAGTTAAACATATTTCTAAATCTGCACACGATTCTTTCAATTCGTAAGAACGACACTGTATCACAAAATATGGAAGTTGTGTACTTTGAGTGACCAACGCTTTCTTAATTGTATTGATCATATTATGCTAAACCACGTTAAACAATTATTCTGGATCTATTATTATCTCATCGACGCCCTCGCACTCATTAAATTTCTCTTTGGGATCTGACTAGCTTAATAATAGGATATGTCCCCAACTAAGAAGCAATTTCTCTAGTTGTTATCAGAACAGAATAATAACCATGGTACTCTTTCTCAAATTCCCAGCTGTTTGCCAGCAACTGTGAAGCGTTTCATAATACCGTTTTCAGCCTGCTTACAATATTTACTTTAAACAATATATGATACGAAGTCACCATTGTAACTATGAACTCAAATTGCTCCATGATCTGGCTCAGGGACAAGGCATCTGTTGCTGCAACTGAATAATTCGTTTCTGAAAGGGCGTCGCGAATTGAAGAGTAGTGATAATGAATTGCAGCGAGGCCAGAAACTGTATTCTTCAAACGAGTTTCGCAATTTTTATTTTTTTTGGCAATAGTGCTTGTAAGTGCTTGGATACCACTTCCCATGGCTTTGTTGATCGAGAGAATAGAACAAATATTCTTTAAAAAAATCTGGAAAAGGAAACCGATATAACTGATGTTTCGGCGGTTTCTGCTTTTATCAAATTTACTGACAGCTACATATAATAGATTAAGAAATGCTCACTCTGCTGATTACGACACCTCTGTTTGCTCCTCGTATTGGATATATTGTCATGTCTTTAGCCTCGACAATCGTTCATATCCAAATCGTACTTCTGCAAAGTATTTTCGATAGACAGGACCCGAAGAGCCACTTTCCAGAACGAAACACTCACGCACTGGGACTGCGCCTTCATGAGTGTAAACAAAAGCCGTGTTAAAGACAATTGTTCTACGTGACTGACATCAGGAGTTCAATTCAGTGCGATGTAAAAGTATTTAAATGCCTTAACCATAGTAAAACTTTTATTACGAACTTCATTCGTTTTGAATACATTTGCCAAAATAATTGACATTAGTCTTCTTATTAGCAATACGCCGGAGATGTTCCGTCATCACAGGGTCATATTTTCCTAGCAGTTGCAATATATCCAGTTACCATTATGAGAAGTATTTAGTGTCTGAGATCCAAAGCATCCTCTTAACAAGAAATTATTGCATGTTGAAAAGAGTAATTTCGACATTATTCATTCGAATATAGCAACCCCCCCATGTTTTTTCGTCTTCAATCTATATTTTAAAATGCTTTTCTATTACACTGAAGCTCTTTAATCGAATCAACGCTTCTATCGAAATGAGAATGGTGTGCTGGGGATTTAAGGACGTTCTGATAAGTAACTCCAGTCATCAAATCCTTCTTTTCCCAAATAAGAGACCTTCTGTTGAATAAACAACAGTAAAAACAATATACTTGATTTGCAGATTTAGAGTAAGCAAGCCACTTTCTTTCATAAGTTTATCCATTTGGCATTACTCTTTGAAAATGTATATTTGAAAAATGACCTACATGATTTTATTGATGGATATTTTCGTTGCTCGAATAATTATTTCATCTCTGGCTGCAGAGTCAATGAGCGACCATTTTGAAACATCATCATAATTTGTACTTTGAAGAGGTGACGGTTGTGGTATATCTGGTATATCCCATTCTGTAATATTTTGAACTGCAGACGACGTAACACTAAAAATGGAATATAAAAAATATTTTGTAAAAGTGTGATGAATCTCGCGGGCCGGAAAAATATTCAAGGTGGGCCGCATGCGGCCCGCGGGCCGCGGGTTGGTCACCCCTGATCTAGTAGATGCTGCTCTTTGTCATCATGAGCTTCGTCTGAAGAACTTCTATTAAATAATTTTTTTTTCCATTGCGTGTCGAATTAGTTCTGGCCACCAATGTTGCCACCTTACAGATTTTATCGCTAGATTTAGTGATTTTTGAAGTTAGATAGCGATATTCTTAAATATGTTATCGCTAAAAATATATTTGGTGACTTTTAGTGATGTTCAACCTTGAAAAGTTTAGAAAAGTAGACTGTCAACACTGCTCAATCATTACTAGTGTAAAGCACTGTCAGGGATCACAGACTAGGACTTCGTTAAAGATGACGGTGCGCTGTCCAATTTTATTACAGAACATACATCCATAACGCACATTGACCACTTGTTTGAAGGATTGAAAAAAATTTATTACTGATTCGAAGTCTGTAACGAATTCGAAAACGCAAAGAACAAAATGCACTGAGGTAATTAAAAATGTTTTATCGCCTCATTTCAAATAGATGCTTTTGGATTACATTGGTTCGCGAAAGTATAGTGCACTTTTAGAGGAGTCCACTGACCTCAATGTATCAAAATGGTATATTCGTTAGATGTTTTAGTTGCTTGCAAAATGCAGTTATATCTGCATTTCTAGCATTGGAATCACTGAAGAGCGCTGCTGCTCGTGGAATTGCTACTGCCTTGGTTAACTGTTTACAATCTCATTATTTATTTATTTATTTATTTTTTTACTGAAGAACATGATTGGCGTTGGAGTAGATAATGCATTTGTCATGACTGGGATAAATAATGACGTACATAATATATTGAAAACGGAATACAGCTTACTCAATTTAATTCTTGTTAGATGTGTTTGCCACTCTCTGCGATTAGCAGTGTCACGTGGTTCTGAGCAAACTTTACCACGAATTTCTCATCAGAGAAACCTATAAATGGTCCTTACATTCACCTGAACGTTGTGATGAGTACAGAGATATATTTGAGGCGATAAATTGAGGCGAAAGCCCATTGAAAATACTGAAGTCTTGTGACACTCGTTGGCTCTCCATTGAAGAAACATTGACCAGGATTTTTTCACAATCTGAAAAATTAAAATTTCATTTTCTAATGAACAAAAATAATTGCTGTACAGCAGATTTACTTCGTATTATGTACGCCGATGAGATTAATCGCCTTAATGCATACATTCTGAGCATCTTAATTGATGTACAATTTCGAGTGAAGAGTTTTCAAAGTGAAAACTCAAATCCTGATGCCTTGCTGAACACCTTGATGACGTTGTTTCGCTCTATTTGTAAGAGGGTACTAATGCCTTCAGCAACAACAACTGTAAATATTATTTGTGCATTAAAATAGAAGATCACTTGAATCCGGTACCCTATTTAGGATGTCTTTTTGATTCTAAAGTGCAAAAGACCTCATTACCTACCGATGTCTTAAATGAAATTAGAAAACATTGTGTTGACTTCACTATCAAATTAGTGAAAGAGATTAAGCAAAGACTTCCTTCCAACTGCATTATTTTGGAGAAAATGTGTCTTTTGAGTGTGTGTAATACTCTTCGCCAGGGCAAAGATAACAAAATAGTAGATTTTGCCTCAGTACTTGGATTGATGCCGAAAGAATAGACAAACTCCTACAGCAATTGTATGATATTAATTACATTCAATAGAGCGCTACAAACTGTCATTGAATTCTGGGCTAAAGTTAGAAAATATATGAATGCTGTGAATTCTTCACGGGAGTTTAGCCGGATAGTATCGAAAAATGACGACGTTTCGACAACCTGCTCGGTTGTCTTCATCGGGTCTATTTCAGATATTATTAATTGCAATTTCAAGTAATAATATTTGAAATAGACCTGATGAAGACAACGGAGCAGGTTGTCGAAACGTCGTCATTTTTCGACACTATCCGGCTGAACTCCGGTGAAGAATTCACTGCATCCATACGCCGGGGAAGTCTCCATTCTCATTTATGAATGCTGTTGGAATAAATATCTTTCTGGAGTTCTCTGACTTATTCAAGTCCGCTTTATCACTTCCTCACTCAAACGCCGCAGCAGAAAGGATTTTCAGTACAATGAAAATTGTTAAAAACAAACAGAGAAATAGGATGGCTGTAAATACTCTTAATCAGTGTCGGATACTGGATTTTGGTTTGGGGGTGGGATGGTTTAAGCGGATTTTGGTTTGGGGAGTTTGAGCGGATTTCGTTTGACAGGGGGGTGGGAGGGCTTAAGCGGATTTCGTTTGGGGTGCGGGACCTGAGTCGGGTAAAGGTAGGCTTCTATAGTCATGCCGCCCTTAAAAAATGAGTAGAGCTAAAAAAAGTCTCCAAATCTAAAATAATACGATATCGGGGGCGGACTAAATTCTTTTGTGGGGGGGGGGGGGGGCTGGAGCTCCCTAGCCCTTTCCCCCTGGATCCGCCACTGCTCTTAATAGCATTCTTTTTTATAAGGAATCATTTAAAAACTGCTACAGTTACGAGCTTCCGACTGATGCGATTGCTGCAATTGATAAAGATGCTAAATAAAGAATTTTGATTGACAGCTACCGACGTGACACCACTGTGGTGCGCGGTTGGAGAGCTGAGACTGATGACACATTCAATCACCAGTGAGCTGCGCTGGGTAGTTTTGGATGTGGAGTGAAATATGGGGACACAAATGTCTATTTTTAATCAGGTCCACCACTTTCAACCATCCTCTCTACCACACCACCACAGCTACCAACATGCAATCACCATAGTGAACGACGGAATACACCAGGCTACAATCTCACACAAACGCCCGTGGTCTGCGCTTGGCAGTTCTGGCTGCAATGTGAAATATAGGGACACACACGTCTTTGGTAGAAATAGAAAAATGTCCTAAGTCGACCAAGTTCAACCACCATGTCTCTCACACCTCTATAGGTACCGACAACTAACCACCTTAGTGCAAGATGGGAGACTCGAGGCCACTACCACACACAATCACCAGTATACCACTATGTAGTTGAGACAGCAAAGTGACATAAACGGACACACATGTCTTTGCTCGAAATACGAAAATATCCTTGATCGGCCACTTACATCCACCATATCTACCACACTCCCACAGTTACCGATATTCAGCCAGCGTTGTGATCGATGGATGACACTGTGCTACTACAGCACACAACCACCAGTGATTTGCGCTAGATAATTTTGGCTGAAAAGTGATACACCGGGACACATACGCCTTTGGTGGAAATATGAAAGTGCCGCAGGTCGACCACTTTCAACCACCATATCTGACACATCCCCATAGCTACCAACATTTAACCACCATAGTGCACGGTAGGAGGCACGATATCACTACCACACACAAACACCAATGGTCTATGTTATTTAGCTGTGGCAGCAAAGTGACATATACGGAAAAACATGTCTTTGGTAGAAATACGAAAATATCCTTGATCGGCCACTTTAAACCACCAAATCTCCCACACTCCCATAGTTACCGCAATTCGACAAACATTGTAATCGATGGGTGACTCTGTCCTACTACCACACACAAACACCAGTGATCTGCGCTAGATAGTTTTGGCTGAAAAGTGATACACCACGACTTTGGTAGAAATATGAAAGTGCCGCAGGTCTCACTTTCAACCACCATATCTCCTACATTCCCATAGCTACCGACATCTGACCACCATAGTGCCGATGAGAGATTCGACGCTACTACCACACACAAACACCAATGGTCTATCCTATGTAGTTGTGGCAGGAAAGAGAAGTATAAGGAGACACAAGTCTTTGGTCGAAATATGAAAATGCCCTGCATCGACCACTTTTAACCATCACATTTCCCACACCCTTACAGCTATTGGCATTCGGCCAACGTTGTGCACGATAGGAAACTCCATGCTACTTCCACATACAAACACCTGTGTAGTGGTGGCTGAAATGTGAAATATCGGGAATAACACGTCTATAAGATAAGATACCATCTTCCATTATTTTATTTAGCGGTTTCTAGCGAATCTTTAAGCTTTAAATATCCCTTAATCTAGTGACTTTTGAGACCAGGTATAGCGACTTTTGTTTTTGTAAGGTGGCAACGCTGCTGGTCACGACATTTCAGATGACTTCTCAACTCTAAAAAAATTTTGAAGCCTTTTGTTAAGTATTGTGCGCCAATTTTTTTTTTTGGTCATGTATTATATGTAAAAAAGATACATTATGCTTTGTAGATACTTACGAAACCAACCTTAATTGCAATCACCTAAGGTCTAAAATGGTAGAAATAGATAAGTAGGTTGAATCTCTCCCCATGCATATGCACCCGCATGTAAATGAACTTCAAGACTACAGCCCAAAAGGCAGGAAACAGACGCGGGAGAGTGATAATTATAGGACGAGTTGTGATTTTCTTGATTCGAGTAAATCGAGCTTACTCGAGTTGACTCGATTCTATTGCGACATACGACAATGCATTAAGATGAAGCTCTTACGTTCATAAACTCTTCTGGATGATTACTGTGTTAAAGTGATATGTGAACAGCAAGCTGGGTTATTATAGAATTTATTTTTCATTTTTTGCGCAGACGATCTATCGCTGCAGTTTCGGCGCCCCCCATATGACGGCGCCCGATGCGGTCACACCGCTCGCATAGGGTCGCCTCTAGCTCTGCCACCGTTGCCTGGATAGTGAGTGGGATCTCGTGTTGTGTCTGCTTGACAGTCGTCTCAGGGCTATTCGCGCCGAGTTGCTGAAATTTTAAACATAACTCTTGCCCTTGTCCGCTTATCCTAAACACATTTTTTTGTGAAGTTTTCTCCGAAATTGCTTATTTATTTCTCTATTTCACTGAAGAATAGTTTATTATTTGTCTTACCTTTTCTCACGTGGGCTCAGTTTGCTAAGATTTTGACTTTTTATTTTTGGGATGAACTAAATAATCAATCACTTCTTTAGTGAACGAATTTTTGGTTTCTCCGTCTGAAAATAACTGAAATGCTTACAAGTGTAAATTTATATTAATTTTTGTTTTCTGTGCTAAATATAGTTTTTTTAGATACTAACAAGTGAAGAAGAGTTAAAAAGATCGCTAAAGACTTGATTCACCCATGGAATTTTCTATACTGCTACTGAGAAAATGATAACAAGCATATTTCAAACATATGCCCACTAAACATTGGAAGTAAATATTTTTATTTCAAAAAATTCTCGGTAATATATTACTTGCAGTGTAGTCAGCGTCTGGTGTTTCGCAGTGTGACTTTATCATGCCGCTTTTTTGGCTGGTGTGTCCACAGTGGCCTTAAAAACCATGCCATTTTTTATTTTATTTTTTATTTTTATTTATTTATTTATTTATTTATTTTGCTTATGGTTTTACGCCTGGTCGATGTTGAGGTCATTAGAAGCGTGAAAGGTCTGTGGGTAAGGAATGCGAAGGAATTCGGCCATGGCCTTTTTGACGGATTCCAACCCGCGTCCTCCCGAATGCGAGGCCGGAGCTTTGCTCACCCACCACGATCGGTGGAACTATGATGATTTAGAAGCTGCATAGCTGACGTGGACGTATAGTGATTGGTTTGCGGTCAACGTTGCTGGTATTCTATTATCGTATTTTCCACATTTCGTTATTTACGTCTCAATGAAAGTAAATGCTGCTGCCGCCCGCTAGCTTAAGCCGCGTATTCACTTGAGCATTCGCCCCGAATGAGCATGCGTTCGCCCTGTATTGCTCAAATGTGTACAAGGCGAACCGAATGGATCTGCATGCCTCAGCCCAATCCAAGAGTTGTCGGTACTTTAAAGTGAGCACGTCACTGGTTCGTGCTCAGTGAGTACGCCCTTCGTGTCTGTGGTCGAACCGAACGATATCAGCCAACTGCCCCCTTTCCTTTCAGTGAATCTTTTTGCTGTCGGCACACGTGGCTCGTGCTTTATTTGTGTAAACTGTTATTATTATTTTACTTTTATAAATATTGAAATGTCTCAGGATAATTCTCTTGCCCTTATCGGGTATTACCAAAACCATCCCGTGTTGTGGAACCCCAAGGATGAATTTTATTATAATAATTTAAAAAAGGAAGATGTGAAATTTTTGGCCTTATGCAAATTTCTAAATATATATTTCGCAAGAAAATTAAAAGCCTCAAGGGTTCCTACCGGAGGGAAAAGGCAAAATTTAAAAAAAGAAGAAAAAACACACCACCGGAACGGGTAAGTTCTTATGTAATTAATGATTCATTTTGTTTTGGTTAGTGTAAGTTAACAGAATCAATTTTTAAAAGAAATCGTAACTAGAGAGGATATCTCAATAAGAATTTTTTGTTTTGTTTTGTTTGGGTTATATCAAATATTTTGAACAGTAAATATAAACAAATCACCTGACGTTATGAATCCATTTCCATTTGTTTCAGGAACAGTTGAAGCATACAAACAATAACTGGCGATGATCAATTTTCAGTTAACCATTGCAGTGTACTCAATATCTACACAAAAACAGACTGAGTTCGGGCCGCACGCGGTCGAAACACAGTGGCTCATTGCTCATGTGGGGCGTGGCCGTTTGCCCCATTCTTCTCGGCCCGCATTCTCAAGTGAATACGCGGCTTAGATTCACGTTTGCACTAAACTATACCGAGTTTGGAACTGTTTAGTGACCTGTGAATTTCGTTGATTAAAGACATCTATTCAGTTCTGTTACAAGATTGTTACTGTCTGTGGAGTAAGGTTTGGATACCAATAGAAGCCGCTACTATACGCGGCATGGACCTGTTAATCTTTTATTTACTGGTGACACAATGCAGCATGAGCTGGGAGAATTTCTCAGCCAATCCACATTCTATAAATTGACCTTCAGTTTTGCTCCACTAGTAGTCAATTAGCTGGAGTCAAAACCAAGACACAAAGAAATGAACGAAAATTTTTATATTATAAATTATTAAGTTTGGAGAGTTTACTGTACGACGCCGATCCAAAGAAAATACAGCCATAATCGTATAGCGCCCTGTAAAGCGATTGCTGACGAATTTCTACTATGTGACGTGACGCGGCGCGACTCACCCTAGTGTGCGCTGACCTTAAAGGTTTTTGTGCCCCCCGTTCCATACACCTCTTACTGCTCTTATTACATTCAATGACGATTCACATTTGGCATGGGCAGGCCATTCCAGTTTGTTGTCAGTATTAAGACAAATTTACGAAAAATGTGAGATAGTTGGATCTATTTTCATATTTGTTATGGTAAGAATTCTTTCGAAAAAGAAGCTTTAAACCCTTGTAATATCATACTTAGTGATTTCATTAGGCGTTCCTCGACTGATTCCCCTAGTGTATATATCCACAAGTACTTTGCATACTGAAGTATTTGTTGTTGTTTCGCTTTGAGATATTAAGAGGAGTAGACTTAATAATATACATCGAATAGGAATGATCGTTGAAGCAGTTCTTTATTGACCAAGAACAAACAATTTCCCACCTTTCTTGATAATTAGTCATCTATAACGTAACTTTTTGAGACACCCAGAATTTTTTCCATCTTCATGACATGGATCGGTAATACAACATTGTCGTAGGAACTTTTTAAATCCACGAACATAGCTACCACGCAATTATTTCTATAATAATGGTTTATATCGAACAGCAGCTTTCCAAATGTATTTTACAGTCCCATTGCCTTTCCTAAATTCTAAATAGAGACAAGGTAACTACGAATTATTTTGAAACCACGCTTTCTTTTGAAGTGATCAGTGTCTGCGTCGTTACCGAAAGGCCCAATAGGTGAGTGGTAGCGCTCTGGCGTTGTGGAGGACGCAGATTCGAATACCCTTTCGGTCATTCAGATTTCTTTTTTCCATGGTTTCTGGCAATTACTTCAGGTGAATGCCGGGATGATTCCTTCAAGTAGGCCACGACCGAATTCGTTCCCATTCCTTGCCCTCAATCCACAACTACTTCGTATGACCACGACAAGGCGTATAGTCCGAAGACAAAAAAAAAAAAAATTGTTGCCTCTGGGTTTTCCATCCACAGAGGATTGTGGGAGGGTAAGGGGCTAAGGCCGTAATCTTTCAGAAGTTGTGTCGAGAACAAGACTTCATTTATTCATCTACTGCTTATTTGGGAAATCAAGTTCTAAATGTTGTAAAGCAACGACAGGTTATGCAATCTCTTGAAATATCTTAGATGCCGTTGCATGATCTCATTATTTCGGAACAACACGCTCAAATCTCTTTAAGTCTAGCTGTGTTTACGTCTGATATGGTGCGAGAACAATGCTGGTGAAAGAATTGTGGAGCAGGTGACAGTGGAAACTGAAACAACACAGATAACTGACAGGAGGCACCCCAGGTCACAATCACGCCACAACTGTGGATTGTGAGTTTTAACATCTGAACGCCGATAATCAGTTAGTGAGTTTTATCTGTACTCGTGGACTGGCATCAACGGTCACTTCAATAGCAGGACGTCTGCAGGCTAATACGGCACTCGAAAGAAGAATAATGAACTTCGACTGCGACTGTGACTGCTACTACATAACAGACTTGGTAAATTCCAGAATCATAAATTAGAACTATAATAAAGAGAAATTCTCAGAGATCCAAATTTGTTATGCAAACAAGTCCATATCCAACCTGAAGGTCAGAAACCTCATCCACATCTACGTCGTTACAAAACAGTTTATTCATCAGAAAAGGATCTTTGTTCTTAATATAATATTTTTGCAAACAAGAAATCAAGTTCTAGTTGTGGCTAAAACCTCATTAATCCCTGCTTTAAATGTATTCCGAGAGTGTTAAAGGAGCCCCTGGAAACTCTTTGTCCTTATGGTTGGAATTTTTATTTTACATATACCATAGAACAAAGTAAAACAGGTAACTTAGTCCACAACCCGAAGGTTGGATGGATCCTCTCGAAGGAGACATACCAAGCCATCGTATCGGAGGTAGGACGGCCAGTTCCTTTTCTCTGGGACCTATTGTTTAAGGCCCATTTAGACGATCCGTTCCCGATCGCCTGGTTCCGTTCCCGATTTCACTGTCCTCCCGTCGACAGAGTGTTGCCTTCAGACGACCCGTCGGCCCCGGCAGGTCCGATCTGGTTGCTACGGCAGTTGCAGCCTACCACCACGCGTGTATGCGTCTTGCTGTGAAATTTGTATGTTCGATCTAATAGTGGTACAATTAAGTAGTTTTTCTTGTCAATGTTCGAATATTTGAATTAAATAAGTATGGCACCATATTTTTCAAAACCCCAAATTCTTGGTGTAACCCTGACTGCTTTGACATTGTGCGAAAAGCCAAGGAAAAAGTGAAAGACGTGGGCCAAGCAGTTATATTTATAAAGGCATATATTTAGTCACATTAGACTCTTAGATGTGTTAGATGGTGAAGACTTCTGGAATTTTTTGCGTTTGACACCTGAAGGTTTTGCAGATTTGTTGAATTTAGTAAAGCCTTTCATAGAAAAGAAAGATAGTGTGATGCGTGAAGCAGTGACAGCAGAGGAAAGGTTGATTGTTACGCTTCGATTTCTAACCACTGGAAGGACGTACAAAGACTTGAAGTATAGTGCAGCTGTACCACCATCAATGATGTTAACCATGGTCCCAGAAACTTGTGCAACAATCTACACTTTTATAAAGAAGTACATAAAGTTAATAGGCTTACTTTCTTACCGACTTTTTTTCCTTTTTTAAGACAGGTAAACGCAAACCCATTTGGAAAATTGATGTCTGAGACCTAAGACTATTACTATGCCACATGTCTATTGCTTAATCAATTTATTTTTATTTTCATTATGCTTAAAACATTTAGACTGAGATAATGTGAGACACATCCGTATCAAAAAATTTTGACGATCTAAAATCTATAGGTACAGAAAATATTGGACAAAGGTTCATAACTTAAGTAAAGGGTGATAAAAAATACAGTGGTAAAACAAATTTGTTCTCATTTACTTTTAACCAGAAAAAATAAACAAAATACAAAGATTGTAGATAGTTTACTTCAAATTAAAGGACTCAGACATGTCTTCATCGATTTTTTGGTTATTCCTATTACATTCTGCACAAGCAGATGGTGTTGAGCCTCTAGAATCCCGTTAGGATCCTGGTGGGATGATGCTAGGGCTAAGTAGACTGATGTCCCTGGTTCGAAACTGGTGAAGACGAACAATTTTGGTAATTTAGATTAAAGTCAATTTTTTTTTTGAGAAGTGTGAAATGTACACTTCTAATAATACCTGAAACACCTGATTTCTTGCGTCTTTGTTGTGATAGCGAGCATGTGAGGTGTCCCATAAAACATTGTGAGTCTTGTACACTTCCAACAACTCTGTCAATATTTCGTTTACCTGAATATCGCATGCATCCATCTCAAAACGATAGCAATTTATTACACAGCAAAAACAAAACGGGTAACCACACAGTGAAGCACAACTGGCAGAGGCTTTACACGGCCAGTTTTCAGGGCAGAGTGGTGGAGGCCCGACTTACCCCAACCCTTTCGCCCTAACCTCCCTGCCTGGTCTCGCGGCAAAAACGTGACCAGGAGCTCAGTTTAGACGACCCATTTTCAGGACCGAAGGGGTCTTCTAAATCACCTTAAGGCCCATTTAGACGACCCGACCTGGTCTCCCTAAATCGTGGCCACGCCCCTTCGGCCCTGAAAACGGGTCGTCTAAACCGAGCTCCTGGTCACGTTTTTGCCGTGAGACCAGGCAGGGAGGTTAGGGCGAAAGGGTGGAGGTAAGTCGGGCTCCCACCACACTGCCCTGAAAACTGGCCATGTAAAGCCTCGCCCGGTTGTGCTCACTCTGCCTGGTTCCGCGTTTTCTATTGTTTTGAGATGGATGCATCCGATAATCAATAAAAAGAGGTGTTGATAGAGTTGCTGGAGGCGTAAAAGCCCCACAAATTTTTATGGGACACCTCACATAGCGTTGCCAACTTATTTAGAAAAAAAAGCATATTTGTCTTTTGAAGAGGAAAATAAAAATCATATGAAGGAGAAAAAAATTAAAATTTGGTTATTTAATGTCTTAAATACACATTTTTCTGGCTTACTTGCCTATCATATAATAGTTGGTTTCATTTCAGTGTTATAGCTGGAGCCACATTCTACATCTAGTATAACAAAAATTTATGGACGCTCCGTTTTTCCTTTTCCACCATATTGCATTTATTTCGTTTCATTATAAGCACTAACATGTCGTTTGAAAATTAATTGATTTGTATAGTTACCAAAAATAAATTGTTTCCGCATACTTTATGGTTATGTTCAGAAATAACGCCAAGCGGACATGAGTCGACTGGAGTACAATATGGACGATCTGCTATTATTGCCTTGACTCCGATGCAGGATCAGTTAGTTACAGGATACCAGGTCACAAGTTTTTTCAAACCTAGTGCAACATTAGGTCAGGTAATAGAGGATAAAGGTTCACTTTGTAGGAGTTTCACTAAGGACGCTAGAGTAGTGATAGTGGGAGGTGCGGGAAGTAGTGTTGATAGAAACGCTAGTTATAGTATTGAGAGTGACCTGAGGAAGGTGGTAAAGCAGGCACAACATAACCAGGGTGGAGCTCTTGCAGGTCCTAAGTCGCCATGACCGGCCACAATTGAACTATGCTGTGAGGCGTGTTAATGTGGAAACGGAAGTGCTACTTGGAAAAGGCACTAGTTCTGTGTTGGGGGTTGTGCCTGTGAACACCATTGGTAGGTGGGATTTCACTAGGCATGGCCTACACCTAGATAGAAGGGGGAAGGGAGTACTTGTCAGACCATTGCTCGAATATGGTAGTGTAGTATGGGACCCACCTTTTGAGTATCAAATACAGGAGTTGGAGAAGGTGCAAAGAAGGGCTGCTAGATTTGTTTCTGGAAATTATCGCAGAATGCAATCAGTGACAGATATGATAAAGGTGCTGGAATGGGATTCATTGCAAGACTGGAGGAGGATGAGGAGAGTAATGGGAGTGTACAGGGCGTATACTGGCGATGAGGCATGGAAAGATATTGCAGTAGGTATGAAAAGTAGTTCATGGAAGGGAAAAGATGACCATGACCACAAGCTGGCACTCGATTTCAGGCACAAGGGTGTGGGGAAATTTTCTTTTTTAGGTAAGGGTATCGGGGATTGGAATGAATTACCAAGGGGAATAACTTACCGAAAACGTTAAAAGAATTTAAAGTTAAAATTTGTAGAGGGCAAATGTAGGTGGGAGCAGGATAGGGGGAAGTTGGGTGTGTAGGGAAATTGCCACCGGAGCGTGTGGTCCATTGCAATTAAATTAAATTAAATAAATTTCTGAGTTGTTAGCTAAAGCATTGAGGGAGCCCATTTCCAGTGATGTTGGGGTCAGGACGGTGCCTTTTTTGGTTAGGGGCTGCTGGTGAAGGGACAAAAATAGATTATCAAAGCGATACTGATTGCAGATTCACGATGGGAAAATTAATACATATTAAAGAAATATATGAAGTGGTTGAAATAATAACTCACTGGGGTAAAACGGGGAAAGAGGAGATAAATATTGAAAATGTAAATCCCGTAGTAAGGGTGTTAATGGTAAACTGTAGAAGTATAATGAACAAAGTAATCGAATTTGCAAACTTAATAGAGATACACGAACTGCAAGTAATAATTGGGGTATAGAGTTGGTTAAAAGAAGAAGTACTAGACAGTGAGGTTTTTCCTGATGGTTACAGAGTGTACCGCAGAGATAAAGGAGCAATTGGTGGAGGAGTTTTCATACTAGTTATCATAAACTACCACAGTTCACTGGCGTTCATAGATCAAGACCATGAGTTAGTAACTTAGAGATGGGCAGGTCCGAGATTTTAAAGGAGTCGGGTCCGGATGTACATCCAGCGCTGCGGACCTGCATCCAGGTTCCGTGTCCGCGGACCTGTATGGGTTCGGCTCTACAATCGGGCGGGCGGAGTGAATGGCGGAACTGGATCTGTGCCGACCTACATCCAGTTACGTGTCCGGCTGAGCTGTATGGGTCCGGCTCTACAATCGGGCGGGCGGAGTGTATGGCGGAACTGGATGTGTAGGGACCTACATCCAAATACGTGTCCGGCGGATCTGTATAGGTCCGAACCTACAATCGAGCGTATGGTGGATACAAATCCTACCAAGGAGAACTGCAGTATGAGTTATATCGTGTTCATCCATTAATTAATGAAATGAAAGAATATTAATTCTGATAATTTTGTTTTATTTTTGTCTGAAACTCACAATTGTACGTAATATTATAAAATCACAGCATAATCAGACTTGATAACGATAAAAGTAAAATTTCTGTGGGCTTCTATAGGAATAAAATGAAATCATTTCTTAATAATGTTTAAATACCACTAATTTTTTTTTTTTTAAATCGAAAGTCTTTGTTAACTGTAAGTTTTTTTTTTACTAAAAATGAAATTATTCAAGACTCAACATTTTGAGATAATTCTTGCCTTTCCACAATATACCAGCTTAAGAAAAAGTTTATTATAAATGAACAAAAAACAAAATTGCAAGTATGACGTATTTTAAATTGTGAGCGAGAAATTACGTGAGATTTGTTCTTATATTATGTATAGTGTTTTGCTCTGTATACTATGTGAAACTGTTTTGATTGAGTGAATAAAACGTTGTCGTGAGTGCTAAATCGAGTGCGATACAATGCATTTTAATCAAACAGTAATATTTATGTTTTGCCAACTACCGTAACGTGTTTTTGGTACTTTCAAAATCTTTTTTTATTTTGTGCAATTTCAGAAACTTTTAATTTCTTTGTAATTTTATTTAATATTATTTCCAATTTAGTTGAAACTATTTTAAGCAAGATTTAATTCTTATTAATAATAACCGATCGTTTGAGCCATTGTTAGACGTTATAGAAACGGCTAGATGTGAGATTTTTCTTTTTTCAATGTCGGATTATAAAATATTTCTGTAAAAGCGGCCAGCACAGTCGCTCGCAATAATGCCACATAATCATTTATATATATTACTAGCTGTTACCCGCGACTTCGTACGCGTGGATTTAGAATTTGATTGCTAGAACTGGATATGCAAAGCTGAAAATTATCTAAGATGTCCCAAACAACACTGAGTCGGGATAATATAACGGGAACGCCATCGATATGCCATTCTACCTTCGAACCTGTGTCATGACCAAAACTGTTGTTCATATCGGAAAAAAGTATCCCATTTCGTTCCTAAATATACAAAGTATTTCCTTGTCATCGGTATACACATATATTCGTAAAAAAAAAAAAATGGAGTCTTACTTTCGCATATACAATATTGTTAGTTTAGATCACACAAAAACTACCTGTGGAATCAGTATACCGTGAATAAAGTAAACGCTTTCTACCGCCAAAGATTTGCCAGAACATGGTATCCATACTATAAAATCCTAGGCTTGGCTCAAACTATGTAAAACAATTCATAAAAATACTTGCCTCCAGTGGGATTTGAACGCGGAGCAACCTCCAGTTAAACATATGAAGCAAACTCGATATCACTTTGCCATCTCAACGTTGCTTAACACCGGCTCGCTTTACAGATATAGATGCATTTATCTTTCACAGTTGAGATAGTTTTCATAGTTTAATGACAATATGTTCTTATCTATACATAATATAGTATCCCATCTCGATCCTAAAGTCAAACTTCATCATGATCGGAGTATCCTTTTAGCACAAGGAACGTAACAAACAGACATAAAGACAAACGGAGTTACTTTCGCATTTATAATATTAGTATAGATATGTATAATGATCCTTGGAAACTCTACGAACCGTGTTTCTGCAATAAAGAGATGTTAAATGTATTATCTAATTTGTCCTTAAGCCCTCAGAATTAAAAACGTAAAAAATTCTAGAGACTTTGTGATTAGTCAAACTGAATGTTAAAAGTTTAATAATACTGCAACGCATTAAAATTACAAGTTAAATTATAAGTCCATTCTTATTTAGCACGTAAAACACTCCTCACCTTTGAAGCATGAACCCGACCAATAAAAAAATACTACCGGGTTTTAGCTACCCATTGACATTTAATAGTTATTGTAATTATCTACTAGTAGTCAGACATTAAGAAATAGTTTTTCATTTATAATCTCATCTTTAAACAGAACTGTAATCCAATCGTACAGTAAATGACATTAAACTCTTCAGAACATTTATTTCAAATCGGAACTGTAATGAAAATTTGCGTTCCAGCTCCGCGTTGCAGGTGCGGCCGTGGTTCAACCTCTGGCCACTCGAGAACTGTGGCACTATTATACAGGTCCGGCTGGAAGCAGATCCGACAATCCCTCGGATGTACATCCATCCCTCGCGCAAGTAATACGGGTCCGCGGAACTGCATCCATCCGGACCTACCCATCACCATGGGCGCCGGGATGGGGGTGCACTTGCACCCCCCCTGACATCCCGGGTCACCGTCTGGGCAGTAGTAGAGCTAAAAAAAAAATATAAAAAAAGGGCTGCCCTGGTGCACCCCCCTACATCCCGGGTCACCGTCTGGGCAGTAGTAGAGCAAAAAAAAAAGGTCGTCCAGTCCGGAAATTTTTGAGCCGATTGGGGGGGGGCACCAATGCAGCCCTGGTGCACCCCCCCTAGAAGCAATCCTGCCGGCGCCCATGCCCATCTCTATGAGTTACTTGGGGTAGATTTCTGTGGTAGTAAAAAAGACAAAATCAGTGTTGGCTGTTTACCACAGTGGAAGAATGACAGATGAAGATGAGGCTCTTGGGGAGAAATTAAATTCATACTCAGATTTCAGAGATGAGAATAGGTGTTAACTGGGAAGGAAAAAAGATAAATAATACAAGGGAACAAAGATTTTCAAACATCTTAATAAGGGAAGGAGGATTTACAAAAGTGGTTGAGCAAAACACTAGGGGACAAAATATTTTTGATATATTTCTAATTAAGCCCGATGAAAACCTTGTAGGGTATGAAGTAACTGAAGGAATAAGTGATCATGATGCAGTTCTGATCGATATTAGATGATTCAGTAAACCAGCAGCCAAAATTGAAGGGGAAATAAAAAGACAAAGGTTTCAAATTTGAAAAGATATTTCAGAGAACAATTCAGCAAGTGGAAGGAAGGCTCAAGTATGGTAGAGTCAAGGTGGGAAGAATTCAAGGAGATAATAACAAAGAAGGAAGAAAAATTTATTCCAAGGCAGAAAATAAGGAGAAGTAGAGAACATATGTACTATAATAGGTAATTGAGGAGGTTAAAGAGGTTGGTAAGTAGATAACATAACAGAGTTAAGAGACAGCATGGTAGTAGGGAATATTTAAAACAACTAAACAAAGGCTTAATAACAGCAAAGAAAGTGGCTAAAGATGGGTTTATGAAGAGTCAGTGCAGGAGGACCATAAACTGATGAATCTAGAAATTTCTTTCGATATATCAGGAAACTGAGGGGAAGGGAGGGAGTAGAGATGCTTAAAGATAAGGATGGAGAGGAAGTTACTGAGGACTTGAAAAAAGCAGAGATTTTAAGTAACTAGTTTAGTTAAAGCATTAAGGTCAATGAATCAGAAACGGAAGGGTCTAATTCGGAGAACGAGCTCACAACACAATTAGAAATGAAGATACTAAAAAATTTGAAAGTCATCCTGAGAAAATCATGAAGGAAATAAGAAGGCTGAAAAAACATAAAGGGGCTGGTGTAGAAAATATTACTACAGACATCTTAAAGATAGCCGAATGTGACATTGTACCTTATATTAAAATATTATTTAAATTGAGTCTGGATACTTGCTGCTTACTACAAGAATGAAAAAGTGAAATAGTAGTACCCGTATATAAAGGAAAGATGCGAAACAGAGTTGAGAATTACAGGCCAATCAGTTTGATATCAGTGGCAGGTAAATTAATGGAACGATTGATATGCAATAACATCAGAAATATATTTAATTTAATTGCAATGGAGCCCAGGCTCCAGTGGCAATTTCGCTACACACCCATCTTCACCCTATCCTGCACCCACCTACATTTGCCCTCTACAAATTTTATCTTTAAATTCCTTCAAAGTTTTCGGTAAATTATTCATCATTTCTCTTGGTAACTCATTCCAATCCCCGACACCCTTACCTAAAAAAGAGAATCTTCCCACACCCTTGTGCCTGAAATCGAGTGCCAGCTTGTGGTCATGGTCATCTTTTCCCTTCCATGCACTACTTTTCATACCCATTGTAATATCTTTCCATGCCTCATCACCAGTATATGCCCTGTACACTCCCATGACCCTCCTCATCCTCCTCCTGTCTTGCAATGAATCCCATTCCAGCTCCTTTATCATATCCGTCACTGATTGCATTCTGTGATAATTTCCAGAAACAAATCTAGCAGCCCTTCTTTGCACCCTCTCCAACTCCTGTATTTGATACGTAAAATGAGGGTCCCATACTACACTACCATATTCGAGCAATGGTCTGACCAAAGTTTTGTAACCCAATTCCTTGACTTCTCTCGTACATCCCCTCATCACTCTCTCCAACAAGTGCAGAAATTTGAAACCTTTTCCTACCACCTGTCCTATGTGTCCTGCCCAGTTAAGTTTGTTATCAAAAGTAATTCCAAGATATTTGCATTTCAAGTCTTCAGCAAGCAATTCTTTCCCCACCTTATATTCATAATTAACCTTTTGTTTTTTATTTGTGTATCTAATAAGCTGACTCTTCTTTGCATTTATCTTCATTCCATGTTTACCAACCCAACTAGATATCCTGTCCAGATCACCCTGCAACTGTTTACAATCCTCTATCGTTTTGATTCTTTTATACAGCATTATGTCATCTGCAAACAATCTAATTTCAGATAGTAAACAATCAACACAATTATTCATTAGAATAATGAATAGCAATGGTCCCAATACGCTACCCTGTGGCACTCCCATTTTTACTTCCACTTCTTTTGATACTACATTTCCTACCCTAAATTTCTGTTTTCTACCTTTTAAAAATTCTTCTACCCAGCAAATGACTTTCTTATCCACTCCAATGGTTTTTACCTTATTTACTACCATTTTATGTCTTACTCTGTCAAACGCCTTAGACAGATCTAGTGCTACACTATCAATTTGGCCTCCCTTGTCCATTTCATCTGAAATATCTTGCATATATCCCACCAACTGAGATTTGCTTGAAAATCCTTGCCTGAAACCATGTTGCCTGCTTGAAAACCAATTACATTCCTCACATATATTTCTGATGTGGTTGCATATCAATCTTTCCATTAATTTACCTACCACTGATGTCAAACTGATTGGCCTGTAATTCTCAACTCTATTTCTCACCCCTCCCTTAAGTACCGGTACTACTATTGCACTTTTCCAGTCCTCTGGTAAGCAGCAAGTGTCTAGACTCAATTTAAATAATATTTCAAGATAAGGTACACATAAGGTCACATCCGGCTATCTTTAAGATATATGTAGTAATATTATCTTCACCAGCCCCTTTATGTTTTTTCAGCTTTCTTATTTCCTTCATGATTTCCTCAGGATGGATATCAAATTTTTTACTATCGTCATTTCTATTTGTGTTGTTAAGCTCGTTCTCCGAATTAGACCCTCCTGTTTCTGATTCATTGTCCCTAATGCTTTCACTGAACCAGTTACTTAAAATCTCTGCCTTTTTCAAATCGTCAGTCACATCTTCTCCATCCTTATCTATAAGTGTCTCTACATCCTCCCTTCCCCTCAGTTTCCTGATATAGCCATAGAAATTTCTATATGCATCAGTCAATGGTCCCCCTGCACTGACAATACTCTTCATAAACCCATCTTTAGCCATTTTCTTTGCTGTTATTAAGTCCTTGTTTAGTTGTTTTAAATAGATAGATAGATAGATAGATAGATATGTTCACTTTGATCCCATGTGAGAATAATCTCGGGGATGTGGAACAGTACATACACTTATTAGTAATGTCAATATTACTATATAATTGATAATATTATTATATATTGACAACAAGTTAGCAACAACCCATTAGTATAACCAATATCTCCTGTAATCTACAAATACAATCCCGAGTTAATTAATACTTATTATGTGGAACAGTGTATACACTTGTTACCAGCATCTAATAAACAGTTATTTTCTTACCAACCAGTTACCATGTAAGGTTTCACTGTAATTTGTGACTACATATTATATTATGTTAGTTGCTATTTATGTGGAACAGTACACACACCTATTAGCAATATCAATTATATTACCAACAACTCATAAGCAGTCAATTACTTAAAAACCTGTTAATATGATAATTTTTCAAAGCAGTTTTTGAGTGCATGCTATCCCATGTTAGTTACTATATATAAGTGAAATTTTGTAAACAGTGTAATTAGTTCATTTGTCAAGTTTCAACAGAAAGAAAAACCATATATCATTTTAGTAATTGTGGATAATTTTGTCACCTTCCCCTTCCATACACCATATATACTATTTTATCAGTCATTCTTAGTTACCAAATTCCAAGAAGAAAATTCTTTTACAGAGTAAAATGGGTTCTGAAGCAGAAACTCTTTCAGTTTGGACTTAAAGTAGTTGGATTTTTGTAGATAACATTTAATTTCTGTTGGTAATACATTGAATAAGGAAGCTCCAGTAAATGTTAGCCCTTTCTGAACAATTGACAGTGATTTGTAATCCTTGTGAATATTATATTTATTCCTAGTATTATGGCTATGTATGTCAGCATTAAGATTGAAGTGTTCAGGATTTTCTACTACAAATGATAATACAGAGTATACATACTGTGCTGGCATTGTTAGAACACCCAGGTTTTTAAATAGATTTCTGCACGGTGTCTGTGGGTTTGCTCCACAAATAGTTCTTATAGCACGCTTTTGCAATTTAAATACCCTCTGTGCTTGTGACGAGTTTCCCCAGAATGAGATGCCATAAGTGAGCAGGGAATGAAAATATGCAAAATATACTAACTTTCTGGTTTCTATATTAGCTATTCTAGATATTACCCTCAGTGAAAATGTTGCAGAATTCAGTATTTTAAGAAGTTGTTGAATATGCTGTTTCCAGTTCAATTTGTTATCTATATATACACCCAGGAATTTTGTGAAACTGCTTTCATCGATTGCTTTTCCTTCTGATAATACATTATAGCTGTCCTTTGTTTTATTTTTTGTAACAAACTGAAGTAACTGTGTCTTTTCTACATTAAGTATTAGTTTGTTGGCATTAAACCACCTGTTAATTTTCTTTATAACATCATTTGCTGTGTTTTCGAGGTTTTGTGCTGATGGGTCTTTCAACGATATGCTAGGTATCATCTGCAAAGAGCACCATGTGTTCATTATCACCTAGTATATGTGGGAGATCATTTATATAGATTAAGAACAGCAGAGGGCCAAGAATTGAAGCCCTGAGGCACACCACATTTAACTATACCCCATTCTGAGTTTATAACATCTCCTGTATTAGCATCTTTCAGTGATACACATTGCTTTCTATTTTCCAGGTAATGATTTAAACCAAAGTCCTGGCTTACCACTAACTCCATAGTAGTCTAATTTACCTAGTAGAATCTCATGATCAACACAGTCAAAAGCCTTAGCAAGATCACAGAATATACCTAGGGAATTTAATTTTTTATGCATTGATTCCAGTATGTTGTTTACAAAAGCAAAAATTGCTGAATCTGTTGAAACGCCTTGTCTAAAACCAAACTGTACTTTACTGAGTAGGTCATTCTTTTGTAGATGTGCATACACCCTTCTGTACATTGCTTTTTCAAAGATTTTTGAAAATGCTGGTAGAAGTGAAATGGGTCTGTAATTCTCAATTTTTGAGGTATCCCCCTTTTTATAAAGCGGTTTGATTATTGACTTCTTGAGTGAGTCAGGGAAGATACCTTCTTCAAAAGAACTATTACAAATATGACTAATAACTCTACTAATGCTGGTGTTACATTGTTTCACTACATGGGTTGAAACCTCATCATAACCAAATGACTTTTTATTTTTGAGGGATTTAATAATTTTTTCAATTTCATTTTGACTGGTGGGAAATATAGACATAGGTGCTGTTTTTGGTGACAAGGATTTAAGTATTGCTATAGCATCCATATTCCCAATATATTTTCCTTTTATTTTTTCAGCAACTGTTAAGAAGTAGTTATTGAAAGCATTTCCTACATAAGAGGGGTCAGTTACAAGCTTATCATTAATGCTTATAGATATAGGTTTATGTTCAAGGGATGATACAGTTGTTTCTCTTTTAATAATGTTCCAAACACTTTTTATCTTATTATCTGAACTACTAATCTCATCGTTTATGGCCAAACGTTTAGCTTCGTTTATTACTTTGGTTAAAATTCTACAGTAAGTTTTGTAATGTTGTCTGAGAAGCATATTATCAGTATTCCTAACTTTTACATACAATTCCCTTTTATGTCTGCAAGATGTTTTAATACCAACTGTAACCCAATTTTTGTTTACTCGTTTTTGACCAATTGGAACTAGTTTTGTAGGGAGACACCTTTTGTAAATTTCTGAAAACCTTTGGTGAAAGTAATTGAATTTATTGTTTACCCCTTTTAATTTATAAACAGTGCTCCAGTCCTCATTGAGAAGTTCATCATTTAATATTTTTATTGAATTGTTCTTTAATGGCCTAACTCTGACAAATCCTTTCTTTTTGTTACATTCATTTCCCACAACATCCAAAATATTTATTTGAGCATTATGGTCTGACAAACCATTTTCCATTGGAACTGTTTCATATATTTCTAATTTATTGTGCTCTACAAAAATGTTATCAATAATGGTACTACTATCTTTTTGTGTTCTAGTTGGGAAATTTACAGTTTGATAGAGATTGAATGATCTAAGCATTCCTAGAAGATAATCTGTCTGGTTACATTCTACAGCAAAATTTATGTTGAAGTCTCCACAGAGGATAATTTCCCTTTTAGTACGTGATAAGTTTATTAGAACCGCCTCAAGTTTATTACAAAATTTACTGAAGTCTCCTGTGGGAGCCCTATAAACTGTCAGCACTATAAGATATTTGTTTTCTAATTCTAACTGTATTGCACAACATTCAAAATCTTTTTCTATACAGTATTTACTTACATCTAACGATTTTGTCTCGGTATTTTCGCTTACATATATTGCTGCACCACCCATTCTCATCTCTGACCTGCAATAACAAGAAGCTAATCTATATCCAATAAAAGGGAGGAGACCTATTTCAGAATTCTTCAGATGATGTTCTGTCAGACATACGATATTTATGTTAAGATTCAATGATTTTTGGGTTTCTTCTATAGATATTATGAACTCATCAAGTTTGCTTGAGATACCCCTAATGTTCTGATGGAACAAAGCTATTTTAGACTGACATTCTTTATTTTTTACTGTAATACCATTATGTACATTTCTTAAATAACTCTTCCTACTCTTGACATTTGGCCTAAAAAAGACTGAGTCCTACCACCAATTACCACTGGGATGGGGTTCACATCCAACCTGCCTCTCCTGATGTTATTGGCAATCAGTTGCGTTAGCTTCTGCTTGCCCCGAACATTCAGGTGGAGTCCATGGGAGGTATGGTCACTCCGTGTTATGCCAGAAACATCTATCAAATCAATGTGTGTTCGGTCAGCCTGACACAATGCACGCTTCAGATCTGCCTGTGTACGCTGTACATGACCACGCATCCAGGGTTGATCATAACGCCTGAACAGGTCAACAAAACCAACATTGGTGTGAGTGGTGTTTTTAGCAATGTTGTCAATGTCTGTTTCAACACAATAATTGAGATTTCTGGACAGACTGTTTCCAGGACCCCCAACTATAATTATATGATCCTCTTTAGTAAGATCTTTCCCCAGGCTTGAAATTTCATCCACAACATTGCCAAGTTCTGCATTAGGCTTAAATATACTACACACCTCAACATCAGAGCCCAGGCTTGACTGTAGCATTGCACTTAACCCCCTACCGTGACTACTTCCAAGCAATAACACCTTCTTGGATTTCTTTTTTCGAGCTTTGCACAATGTGTGCTTTTTTACAGCTTTGTTGCAATGAGACAGCCCTGCTGTGGTATCTGATACATCCTCAGTTAGATTCTCCAACACCCCAAAAGTATTGGAAACTTCCAACTGAAAATTTGTAGAATGCAGGTCCTGTTGTTTCATTCCAGTTTTGGCTGCAATCCACTGGAATTCCTTAACATTTAATGCTGCTTTTTCAGCCTTCAAAACATTGAGCTCTTTTGTTAATTCAGCCACTGTGGATTCGAGACAAGAGATCCTACTTTCTAGTTCCCTCTTTTCCTTGCTACTTTTGCAAGTCAAACAACTCCAAGGAGAGTAAAGTGCATTTTCAGCTTCCATGTAGCCACATTTCGGATGAAAACGAACTCCACAATCATTACAGCTGTTTCCCTGCTTTACAACCCTGCGACAGCCACCACACTTCATGCTCATTGAGATTTTAAACAAAACAAACTATGTGCCCTTGAAGCGAGTTGTGACTTAACCTATAAATACCTTTCCTTATTATGCAATATAATTTCCACAAGACACACCTTTCTCCGTTTACCACGCAAGCAAACCAATTTTAACAATAAACCTGTTAGTAACTGCTTGTTTCCTTCACTGATAGAAGATTAATTCCCTATAACGGTTATTAGTATAATGTAAACAACACACACGAGTTTTAAACTTGTCGAACCAACACCTTTTTGAACTATTTAATCTATGATACTTTTACTACACAGTGTTACTACACTCAAATTCGCTAAACACGCCACCAGACAAATATTTCTACACGTTATTTAATATTAAAAGTAATTTAAGAGAGCTGGTATCCGTTCACAACTTCCGCGAGTAAGAAACCAGAGATATTGAGAAACCAGAGATATTTCCCTACTGCCCTGCTGTCTCTTAACTCTGTTATGTTCTTTTCTTACCAACCTCTTTAACCTCCTCACTTCCCTATTATAGTACATAGGTTCTCTACTTCTCTTTATTTTTTGCTTTGGAATAAATTTTTCTTCCCCCTTTCTTATTATCTCCTTGAACTCTTCCTACCTTGACTCTACTGTACCTGAGCCTTCCTTCCATTTGCTGAATTGTTCACTGAAATATCTCCTCAAATTTGAAACCTGTGCCTTTTTATAATTGTACCTATTTCCCCCTTCAATTTTGGCTGCTGGTTTACTGAATCCTCTAATATCCATCAGAACTGCTTCATGATCACTTATTCCTTCAGTTACTTGATACCTCAAAAGGTTTTCATCGGGCTTAATTAGAAATATATCCAAAATATTTTGTCCCCTAGTATTTTGCTCAACCACTTGTGTAAATCCTCCTTCCCTTATTAAGATATTTGCAAATCTTTGTCCCCTTGTGTTATTTATCTTATTCCCTTCCCAGTTTACACCTGGTAAATTTAAATCCCCGCCGATGATGATCATTCTATTCTCAACTCTGATTCTGAGTATGAATTTAATTTCTCCCCAAGAGCCTCATCCTCTTCTGTCATTCTTCCACTGCGGTAAACAGCCAACATTCTGATTTTTTCTTTTTTATTACCCCAGAAATCTACCCCAAGTAACTCATGGTCTTGATCTATGAACGCCAGTGAACTGTGGTAGTTTTTGCTAATTAGTATGAAGACTCCTCCACCAATTGCTCCTCTATCTCTGCGGTACACTCTGTAACCATATCAGGAACGTAAGTGGTTTTCAAGCAGGCAACATGGGTTCAGGCAAGGATATTCATGCGAATCTCAGTTGGTGGGATATATGCAAGATATTTCAGACGAAATGGACAGGGGATACCAAATTGATAGTGTAGCACTAGATCTGTCAAAGGCGTTTGACAGAGTGAACCATAAAATGGTAGTAAATAAGGTAAAAACTATTGGAGTTGATGAGAAAATGATTTGCTGGGTTTTCGAATTTTTAAAAGGCAGAAAACAGAAAGTTGGGGTAGGAAATGCAGTATCAAAAGAAGTGGAAGCAAAAATGTGAGGTGCCAAAGGGTAGCGTACTGGGACAATTGCTATTCATTATTCTAATGAATAATTGTGTTGATTGTTTACTATCAGAAATTAGATTGTTTGCAGATGACATAATGCTATATAAAAGAATCAAAACGATAGAGGACTGTAAACAGTTGGAGGGTGGTCTGGACAAAGATGAAGATGAAGATAAATACAAAGAAGAGTCAGTTTATTAGATAAACAAATAAAAAACAAAAGGTTAATTATCAATGTAAGGTGGGGAAAGAATTGCTTGCTGAAGACTTGAAATGTAAATATCTTGGCATTACATTTCATAACAAGCTTAACTGGACAGGACATATTGGACAGGTGGTAGGAAAAGGTTCCAAATTCTGCACTTGTTGGAGAGAGTGATGAGGGGATGTATGAGAGAAGTAAAGGAATTGGGTTACAAAACTTTGGTCAAACCAATGCTCGAATATGGTAGTGTAGTATGGGACCCTCATTTTGCGTATCAAATACAGGAATTGGAAAGGGTGCAAAAAAGGGCTGCTAGATTTGTTTCTGAAAATTATCGCAGAATGCTATCAGTGACGGATATGATAAAGGAGCTGGAATGGGATTCATTGCAAGACAGGAGGAGGATGAGGAGGGTCATGGGAGTTTACAGGGCGTATACTGGCGATGAGGCATGGAAAGATATTGCAGTGGGTATGAAAAGTAGTGCAAGGAAGGAAAAATATGACCATGACCACAAACTGGCACACGATTTCAGGCACAAGGGTGTGGGAAGATTCTCTTTTTTAGGTAAGGGTGTCAGGGATTGGAATGAGTTACCAAAAGAAATGATGAATAATTTACCAAAAACGTTGAAACAATTTAAAGATATAATTTGTAGAGGGCAAATGTAGGTGGGTGCAGGATAGGGGAAGATAGGGGTGTAGGGAAATTGCCACCGGACCCTGTGCTCCGTTTCAATTAAATTAAATTGAAAATTAAACCAAATGATGCAAGCTAACAAAAAATCGCTGGCCGATAGGCACATTTTTGCAAATGGTTGTGAAACTAGGAGACGAACGTTCAGTTAAATTTGTTGTATTTCGCATACTTTATTCGTAGGAAAAAGTAAAACTGCCAAAAATAAAATATGATACTTTATAATACAGTATGGCAGGTAACCCTAATCTCACATGCCCTCTGTCATAACAACGACGCGAGAAATGAGGAATTTCAGCTGTTATCCGCATGAAATTTCTGAAATCTTCACCATACAACACATCTAAGAGTCTAAAGTGACTGGATACGTTCCTTTGTAAATATAATTGCTTGGCACACGTTTTTCCTAGGCTTTTCGCATAATGTCAAGCCGTCAGGGTTACACCAAGAATTTGTGATTTTTATAAATATGGAGCGATACATATTTAATTTAAATATTAGAACTTTAATAAAATTTGTAACTAACTAATTTTATTACTGGTATTACTATTGAAGGGAACGTGCAGAGCAAACAGATATAGACGTGGTGGTACGCGGCTAGTACGGTAGTACCAGATCGGGCCGGCCGACGGATCATCTAAATGCAAAACTCTGTCGATGGGAGGAAAGTGAAATCGGGAACGGGAACGGGTGATCGGGAACGGGTCGGCTAAATGGGCCTTTAACGTGGAATCCGAATCACGGAACGACCTGGCCTAGCTCATATGATCAAACACAACTATTAAAAATTCCTGCGCGCACCGGGAGTTGAATCCGGGACCGGAACAGCAATACTTTTGAATCTAAGCACCTTAAGCACTGAGCTACCAGACCGCTCGAGAACAAGGTATACAATCATATTTTAATAGAAACGCTGTTTTTAATTCGTTGTTCAGTGATCATACAACATAACGAAGACTATGTTTTGTTGCTATTTACGCAACAAACGATTATACTCTTAAAACAGCACAATAATTTGAAAGAAGGGTGCCCAACCAATTTTGGAGATGGACCATAATTTCGGTTCTAAGGTAGCCTGCGGGCCACATAATACATGCCTATAGTTACAAAAAATATTTAAATATAACAAAGATATAAGTAACACAGTTTAATTACAATGAAAAAGTAAAAACCAACACAGAGAACTTTGCAGAGGTTTTTTTAACTATAATCAAAAAATAAAAATTTATTGAGACTTTTCAAGAGGTTTTTGAGCTAACATATTCTAGACCGCTGCTGTTGACGGGCAAATTCGTGGCCTGAATGGGTCTATTGGAGATCGCTATTCCGCTACAATAAAATTAAATAATATCGTTGTAATACTGCTGTAGTATTATTTTCGAGCAGTAATTCAGTTGTAATACAGCCTGGACCATTATTTTCAACCAGAAATTAGGTTGAAATACAGCCTGGACCAGCAAGAAACTGTTTAATGTACTTCTTAAAGAATTTCTAGTGGAGTCTTGCGTTTGACCACTGCAGTATTATGATGCTAGCTCCAGGCGGAATCGCGATTTCCAGTAATCCCGCCAGAATTGGGGAGCCTTGATTTAAAACAACAAACACAACTATCTGTGTTCGGCCGGAGCTACCAACACAAGAATTTGCACCTGTTTCTTTAATAAAACAGAACGCCATTTTATAAATAACTTTGATGTTTGCCCTGTCTCGGAGTAGTTACAGCAATGGTTTAAATTAAACATCGTCTATTAACAACTGTCTTAGCTGCTTGCTTTAGGTGTCAGTCAGAGGCGGCCTTAAGGCCTGGTTACACAGTGCGAGCTAGCATGCTAGCTGGTCTAGTCAGTTACTGAAGTGCAGCTACTCACACCGTGTGACCGCTTCGTACGAGTTACTGTCACGTGCGAGTCGGTCAGTAGCTCGCATGCGAGTTACTACCATGGAGGAAGGAATTATTCCTTCCTCCATGGTTACTACAACATTTTTTGATTTTACTCGCCACTCGCCTTCCCCCACCACGCCACCAGCAGTAGCTCGCACGCGACTCGGACGTCAACTTGCACGGTTTTTGCGAAATGACAGTTGCTCGTAAGCCCGGGACCACACCAGGCGCATTAGTCGTTGTTTTTGTTAAAAACAGAACAAAAAATGGTGGATAGATGGACTTCCGAACAAAATATAAATTTTTTGGAGCATTACAAGGACCAAACCAACTTATGGAATTGTTTAGATCCGAATTATAAGAACAGTAATTTGCGTAAAACCTCGCTTGAACACATTTGCGTGGAATTCGGTTCACAAGACACGAATGACGTAACAAAAAGGATAAAAAAAATTACGTTATACGTATAACCAGGAGTTACTGAAAATTGAGAAAAGCAAAAACGTGGACGTGGTACTGATGAGCTCTATAAACCATCCATCAAATGGTTCGATGCTATAGATTACATTATGAAAATAATTAATCTAAAAGAAAAACAAACAAGTAATCTGGTATTTTATTATTATAATGTATTTATATTATAATATTTTCATATATTATATTATAATATTATTTTGTCAAGTAATCGCTCCCTCGGCACTGAAGTAATTTTTCTCGAATTTTCTCTGCTATTGCTTTCGATCTATTTTTGATCCGCGAGCAATGGATGCTTTATAATTCATGAATTTCTGACCTCCACTGCCAAAAATTGATTTGAAAGTTCATGATGTCTTCATAATCTGTCATTCCTGGTAGTGTATAGGTTCTTAATGCAGTGACACGTAACCAGTTGTGTAACGTACATGCACATAAGAAGATCTTCATCGCAGTGTGCTCTTTAACTTGAACTGGTTTGATTCCTCAGACTTCCACGGCCATCTTTGTTCATGATTAATTGAGTTTCGGGTTTTGCCGCGTTGTTTATTTCCTTACCTAAGCTTTCGGCTGGTATCCTCCAGCCTTCGTCAGAGATACTGTTTATGTTGACATAGCAACGAGCGCCAAGCATCGCAGAGTAAGAGGCCGCTATCTTCGTTGATGTTGTTGGTGTTTTTTAAAATTTCTGCTGCCTCTTTCACCCGTCGGGGCCACCACTGGTCTTCTCTCCACAGTAGAACAACATCAACGAAGATAGCGGCCTCTTACTCTGCGATGCTTGGCGTTCGTTGCTATGTCAACATAAACAGTATCTCTGACGAAGGCTGGAGGATACCAGCCGAAAGCTTAGGTAAGGAAATAAACAACGCGGCAAAACCCGAAACTCAGTTAATCTTGAACTGGTTTTCCCAACACGCGACAACGAGATGCTAGGACGCCAAACCCATTCTCAACGATTCTTGTTGCTCTGCTCAATCTATAATTATAAATCTTTTATCTGTTAGTTGGTGTATGTTTGTAGGCTTTAGTAAGTACGGCGATCTTCATTATATAGTTTTTTAAATATTATCTGCGTTGTCTCTTTCCTTTGCATCCAATTCTTGACCCATATCGTTCTGTTTTTCTTCTTTTTTTGCACAGCACTTTCAGTATTCACCGCATTTTTGTAACTGTTTTATTACGTATGATCAATCGTGTATTTTTCGACAACATTGCGCGAGACCTATGAATAGCTACTGTCATGCGAGTACACACGTGCAGTAGCTGTCTAGTTTCACGCCAGCAGCTCGCACTTGTGTGACCGGGCGAGACGAGTCGAGCTACTGTCATGCGAGTGGACAGGGGTAGTAGCTGTCCACTGCCAGGTCAGCAACTCGTACAGTGTAACCTCGCCCTTAGGGGGTGGCGAGCAGGGCAATCGCCCGGGGTCTCGCTCTTGCAGGGGCCTCGCACAACATCCCGACTAGAAAAATGTTTATATTTAAAGCTTTTTATTTTATATTTAGCTATTAGTAAAAACAATATAAATATGGTTAATTCATAGTAAAGTATACATTTATATTAATAAGTGCCTAAATAAAATTTCTAATTTAGATTTATTCAGTGTCACATTCATATAGGTAAAATTAAGATTAACGGTATCAAAATTAATGAATTTATCATTAAATAATATTTTTTGTAATTTTACTGTAAAACATGATTGATTGATTCATTACCATTTGAAGTTCGCGCCTCACGCCTCAGAAAACTCACTTGAACGTTCGGCTTTGTCACTTTAATCGTGTTAACGATTTATGGTCGGGGAATTCTCGTGTTTAATTTCGTTAGTCAACTCTTGCCATATTACTCCTATTTTGCTAGCAGCTGTTAGTTCCAGCCACATTTTACCGATACTTGTCTTCTCCTTCACCTCACAGACAGTTAATCGAGTGACGGCTCGCCCCTCTCGTGTTCACACTTGGCCGTAGCTCGTCAGTGTAATGGACATGTTCCTACTCAGTCTTCCTTAATGTTTTCATGTGGTTGTTTCACGGAATCAATGTTCAAAAATTTCCATAAAATTAAGTTGCATAAGCGTACTTTATAATCTACGAAAGTGATAAAGTACGTTAAAATACTTTGTTTACCTAACTCATGTTATAACCTTACTGGTATTCAAAATAGTCTTCACAAATCATCAATGAAAGTCTTTCGCACGCTATACTGGATTGAAAGATTTTCGCGCGTCTGAACGCAGTCACAATAAAATTTCAAACGGCAATCAGTTCGCATTTGACGTGTTTCTTCTGTTTGCGGTCGCTTTCTATTCATTCGATACTTTTTATTAATAAAGAATGAGATCATTGTATATTTTACTTTAAATACGGACCTTAAAGATGCTGTATAAAATTTCATGTAGTCTCAAAGGCCTAGTCACACAGTTTCTTAGTGGTTGCACAGTGCACCCCTCTGGTAGCCACCTAACTTACAGTACAGGCATCTTAGACAGATTTTAGGGGTAACCTCGAAAAAAATAATATAGAGCTGAAATTTGGCACAGGCGTTCCTTAGTACCTTAGAAACAAGTACTAAACAGTACCCGCCTCTAGGGTGTCCGCGTCATAGTTTTTTTGGGTCAAAAGGGCTTAAATAGGGATTGAGTGCAAAATCTGTATAAACTCGTTGTAACATTTAGAATGTAAGACTCAGTAACGTTTTATTGCACCCTAGGTAATTAGGATAGGCTAACCACTGCATAAAAGTCTAATTTCGGCACTATTATTATTTAAAAGTAAAAGTATAGTCACTTTTTATTATGAAGCAAGTACGAAACATAACTTTTTTTCTCAATTTCTCTGCATTGCGGAAAAACTGTCAAAGTTACCAGGTCAGGACCTATGACCAAAGTTGTAGTACACAGTTTCAGCATTATAATGGTATATCGTTCATCCCTCTGCGACATATGGTTGTCGAGATACGCGTTGAAACAAGCACACGTGAGTCAACGCTGGGCCGAGAGCTCCGCGCGCCGCTCCCCGGCCATTATGGGTATTAACCTGAAAAAAATATAATGTAGACCTGAAAATTGGTACAGATATTACTTACTACCTCAAAAACATGTCTTGAAAAGTCCCCATCTCTGAGGTGTCCTCTTCATAGTTTTATCAGGGCAAAAGATTTTAATTAGGGCTTAAATGTCATAATCAGTATAAACGTCTTGTAGCTCTAAAATATCAACTTTTGTATCATTTAATTGCACTATAAGTAATTGGAAAGGTTAATTATTGAAATACGGCGTAGTTTTGGACGAAATTATTGTACAGAAATTTAAAAAATCTCACATTTGATAGTGAAACAGGTACGAAATAAGACTTGTTTTGTCAGATTTGCTAAAAACTCTCGAAGACCTATTATCAAAGTTGCAGAATGCAGTTTCAGCATTAAAATGGTATATTCATCATGTTTTGTGACAAACGGTTGGTGAGATATCATCGAAACATTCCACACAACGCGCAGAGCACATCATAAGCGCCGTTCCGCTTATTCTTCCTCTTCTGTCTGCATCATTCTAATTTCTTCGAACAGTGCGCTGGTATTTGTGCTCTTGGCATTATATACAAACTTACAGAAAGAAACCTTGAAAATGACGAAACATTTTGCAAAATTATAAATTATACAATTTTTTGTTAAAATCTTTGAATGAAATTTAAATTTCAGCTTCATCATCGTACTCATCATCTGAATTATTATGGTGACTTCATCGCATGCAGATCTTCGGCAATGTCCACACATTAGAGAACACTATAGCCCACAACGCACACATTCAAATCTATTTAGCAGATGTTCTTACAATTGCAGGGCACCAAACTGAGGAGATGATCCGGAGCAGATGCAAGTCGGTTAGTCACTAGCACAAGAGCTCCATTCTGAATTTTCCAGCCCCCATCTTCAGGACCTAAAGAATTTCCTAGCCATTCTTGAAACTGTAAGTATATTCATAGAGAATGTCGCTCACATGCTGCATATGTTGGTGGAAGGGGCACAAGCTGGAAGGATGCAGTGACTGGGTGGGTTGCGAACATACGACTGTATTTTATACCCGATGTTCGTTCAGATTTTGACACTGAGATATAAAATTGTCCTCAGAGATGGGGACTTTTCAAGACATGTTTTTGAGGTAGTAAGTAATATCTGTACCAATTTTCAGGTCTACATTATATTTTTTTCAGGTTAATACCCATAATGGCCGGGGAGCGGCGCGCGGAGCTCTCGGCCCAGCGTTGACTCACGTGTGCTTGTTTCAACGCGTATCTCGACAACCATATGTCGCAGAGGGATGAACGATATACCATTATAATGCTGAAACTGTGTACTACAACTTTGGTCATAGGTCCTGACCTGGTAACTTTGACAGTTTTTCCGCAATGCAGAGAAATTGAGAAAAAAAGTTATGTTTCGTACTTGCTTCATGATAAAATGTGACTATACTTTTACTTTTAAATAATAATAGTGCCGAAATTAGACTTTTATGCAATGGTTAGCCTGTCCTAATTACCTAGGGTGCAATAAAACGTTACTGAGTCTTACATTCTAAATGTTACAACGAGTTTATATAGATTTGGCACTCAATCCCTATTTAAGCCCTTTTGACCCAAAAAAACTATGACGCGGACACCCTAGAGGCGGGTACTTGTTAGTACTTGTTTCTAAGGTACTAAGGAACGTCTGTGCCAAATTTCAGCTCTACATTATTATTATTTTTTTTTATGTTAAAACCTAAAATGCCTGGGCTATTACTCTAGTAATATTACCAGGAAAAGAAGACCTACAGTTTAACGTGGAATTCCAACCACGGAGTGTCCTAGCATTTCGCATTACAAAATCAATGCTTTGCCAATAAAAAAAAATCAATTTAGGGCATATAAAAGTTGCAACCAAGACCTGGATTTTAACCGGAGATTTCCCGTACCCGAATAGCACGCTGTAGCCATCTAAGACATTAGGCCAAATTTGTAAGTAATGAAAAATATGTTTTCAAATATTATAATATAAATTAATTCTTTTTATATTCAGTATACTTTGTTTCTGCTATCCCAAAACGCAAAAAAATATGGTGCTATCTTTATTATAGTATCTGATGGATGATGAAATGAAATTTTACGAATGCTTTAGAACACGGATTCTCAGAGTGCTGTTCGCCAATTGAAAGTAGCGGGTTTGCGATAACATTTACGTTGTGGTGGCTGACTGGGTATCTCGAGAGTGCAACACGCAACATAGTGAATTGAGATTGAAAATGAGCAAACTTGTTCCTAAAATCGACAAGAAACAAGGGCATCCATCAAACTAATTAATAAAAAATTGCCCTTTGTGACTGTATTACTTTTTTTAGACAAAAATTCTTTTTTTTTTTTTTCCAAAGAAAAGCGTTTTGCTAAGAGGTTCGCCATTGTGTGGGAAATTTCGTAGTGAGGCATGGAGCTGAGTCTGAGAAACCCTGCTTTAGAATGACGCAAACTACATTTTACAATCATCTGATAAACATAGTCTAGTGTGACCCGATTTGTATGGGTTACAAAATCGTTTGTACGGCATATACCATTCAGTAGGTAAATAAACCTTAAATGGTATTATGTTTTAGTGAATCTTACGTTATTAGCAGTACTTATATCGTACGAGGACAGTAAAGAATGAATTGTTAAAAAACTGTGTAGAACCATTTGTAATTTATTTCTGAGTTACTTTTATGTGGAAAACAAGTTTTATGAAATGAGTTCGCGTGACCGTGATGCCGGTAGAAAATTTGAGTCGGGAAGTTCAAGAAGGAAACGAGCTATCAAAAGAAAGCTGGTGCTTAAATTAAAAATTTTAGTCTTAGGAAAAGCTGTAGACATTATTTTTAAATCCTTTCGTACATCTTTCAAGGCATTTATATATCTTAGCTTATCATCATTAATAATTTGTCGTCTTTATGTTTTGTTAACTTTTATAAATCTTCTATTATAATATTTTAAAATAATTTTTTTTTATAACTTTTGCATTTCTCGCCAATCATATAAAATACCTACTTTCGGTTCACATACTTTGCACAAAGAACAAGTGCCTCGTGAAAATCTGCCGCCCAGAGCATCGCAATGGTTAAGGCCGCCACTGGTGTCAGTTAAATCGACAGTAAAGTATGCTCCATCGCAAATAAATAAAATTAAAAGGAGAACTACGACAGTTTTCTTGAAAACTCTGATCATACATAGCAACTGCTTCTGTATATTGTAGTATGCAGAAATTACAGTTTACATCATTTGGTTTACTTATTTAGAAAAGAGTTTGTCCCAATTAAAAGTGATAATTCCTTCTTTACGGATTTGTTGGCGCATTTAATCTATACGAAATAATGAAATTTTAAAATAGTTGTGTTTTTACATAAAATTTATTTCAGAAAGTAATTTCAATATGAGCTACTGATGATAGAGGGGTGCTATTTGTCTGTCCGTGCTTCAGGACATGTCGCATATAAATGTGTATGCGAGCAAGAGATCTATGTAATTAAATAAATATATAATTTCTTGTAGACTGAAGTTTTTGTTATGTACTTTTACAGTTTATTTATCTCATTTATTTGCTTAACAATCCTCTTAATACCAATAACGATCGCGCCTGTCCCTATATCCGAAGATTTGCAGGTTCGCTTTCTACTCAAGATCTCTCAATTTAATTTTTACGCTGCTGCTAAATCAATCTTGTCATGGTCTTTTCCTCTACTCAACAATTCTCTTAACTTCACTTCTTTTTCAGAGATCATATCCTTTAAAGCATCTCTGGGCAAACAATATTTATTAAACTTTGTATTCTTTTATATATATATATAAATCATTTTAACTTTTAATTTACCACTATGTCACAGACAGTGTGATTTCTCCATCTCCCTGTGGATAAAGCATTAATATTATTCATCTGCCATCCCTACTTAATAAACAACGAAGTTTGTTTAATGTTCAAATCATAAAGCCAGTCATCCCTAGAGACGCTGCTGGTTCGAGTAACTGCGGTATGCTCCGACCAGCTCGCTTTCATATGAGGCGTGGTCACGGCTCGCCTCCAATTGTGCGGTCATGAGAATCACCACTACCCCAACACAGTCGTGAACAAAATGCGATGCGAATAAAATTTTCAACCAAATCTAGTACTTTTGATAAAAGAAAATTTAGCTTGACTATTCGAAATTCATTATATTTCGGTGCTCAATTTAAGATGTCTGCAAGGTTCGCGAAAAAATCCATAATTCTGAGTGTAACGTATTGTATGTTGATTAAAAAATTCAGAAATCTGAAGAAGACGAAATTGCAAATATTCATCTAGCCAAAAAATGTTCGAGACTTAGATGAATGGTATGAGATCTTGTTAAATTGAATGCTTTAAAAAGTTTTAGTCGATTTTAGCATCATTATAGTGATAAAACTCTTAACCGTTTAATTTCAGTCCATGTTCAAACTGCAGAAATGGAATCGTTATATCAAGACCCATTTTATGAGGCCTCTGTCACTTGATATCCTGGAAGACAGAGCTACACTCGATGCTCAAAACAAGATTATCACTCTTTTTTTTCTTGCATGTTCTTTAAATTTCACTTTAAGGCGTCCCACAATCCAAATAGAGTTGCATTTATTTCTTATCGCAACAAGAAACACTTTTATGTGACAAATATCGAGATTCCTGCGACGACGGAATATTTAATTTCTTTTGTATTAGACACCGTGCTGCACACATTTGGCCACGTAAGGCCCTTAAGTTCGATCTAAGGACGGCGCAGAGAAGACCTTGAAATTCAAGGATTTTGTTCATCAACAGCGTACATGCTTCGTCCTCTACGCGCACTTTGAATCAACTTTGATAAGTGCAAAACCATACTCAAGACTTCTCATGCAGCACCAATGATTTATACCATTCGATAAGTGCAGAACCATACCCACGGCTTCTCATGCAGCACCTGTGCAGAAATCCGCCCCCTGTTCACTGGTATACAAATTCGTCTTCGAGTTTCAGTTCAACATACACCGGAAGCGATCCTGCAAAACTGGATTGTGCGTGAAACTGATGAAAATACTGACGACGCGTAGAAATACAGTAGCACACGCATCTTGTAATGACAGCATTATCATCGCCAATCTCAGCCTTAAAGCTAGTCGTTTTCGGTTTATTTATTTATTTATTTTTTTTAATTTTTTTTTTTTTTTTAACTGCCTCCACGGCGTAACACAGTCCCGCTACTTTGGATTCTCTGATGGCTTGATAGATTTTATTTTCTCAAACTGTACTCTTTGGGGGAAAACCGGCTTTGACGATTACGGCCTGTGTGGAATCTCTTTGGTATTCTTATTAGTTCGATTATTAAAACCCCCTTCAGGGTTCGTGTGGTAAGTTGGGGATTATTGCCGTTATCAGCTGTATTAGCAATACGACGATTCTCCCCAGCTGATTTGCTCGTCTTGGCTCTTGGTTACAGCATACGTGCATGTGCTGGTCATTTGAGTTGGTCAGCGGATGGTTATTGCTGCGGTTTGATGTCCATCTCTGTGGTTCATCCGGTCCTTCCTTTCGTTGGGTGTGACTGGGTTGGCGTTGATGGCTTCTGATGGTGGCTTGTAGCTTTCTTCTTATGAGGCATCCCCCATAACTGGCGGCGTGGTCAGAACCACAGTTTGCACATCTCGGTGTAGCTTCACGCGGACGTGCGCAAACCAGGTTGTTATGACTCCCTCCACAGGGAACGCAATGCACTTGCTTGTGACACTCAGAAGCTTGATACCCGAAGCCTTGGCAGCGGAAGCATTGTAGTATTGTTGCCATCGGTATCCGCTCCTGTGGGCGCTTTTTGGAATTCAGTACGCTCCTGTTCATGACTTGGCTGCTGGCCGGGACGGTGGACTTGGTTGACCTGGGCTGCTCTCTCCTGCCTGGTGCTGGGCGTGAGGTAGAACTGCCGGCCTGGAGTGTTCCCTCTTACAAATTGGTGGAGTCTTTTGGGGGTGCATCTTTTTGTTGAGTACCCGTTGCTGAATGCCGAGTGTCCTCTTGGAAGTCCATGCTATATCTTGTGTTCCTAGTTTCTAGGAATTTCTTGATATCTTCAAGGTCTTCATGGCTCATACAGGTGACCAGCAGCTGGGTTGGCAATGAGCATGTATGCACCAATGTGGTCTCGTTCTGATGGGTTTTTCGTGATTGTGGACGTTCCTGGTGGTGTGTGCTACTCTACTGGTGTTGGTTTGGCTGCTGCACGAAGTCCTCACGGTTAGATGTCGATGTCGACGGGGCCTCCTGCTCCAGCGCTGACTCTGATTTGCTGCTTGAGCTTCGGGAGCTACAGAGCGATCGGTGCAGATCTGCAAGGTACTCATCCTTCTTGAAGTTCTTGGAAAGGACGAGTGGTAGTTGAACATGGCGAGACCAGTCTTTTTTTTCTAAAATGATGGTCTTGGCCTTTTGTGCTTGTGCCGGATCCGAGAGAGTTTTAAAGAGTTTCTTGAAGTTCTGGCTGGGGATTTCCCAAGCAAATAGCATTTCCCCGGTTTTAACTCGGAGCTGTACTTGGAGTGGGGTATCATCGGCATAATAGAATTTTTCCCACTTTCTCAGTGTGAAGGACTTGAACTTGTACTTCTTGCCTTCTCTCTCGCAGTAGAAGTAAATGACATTCTCCTCGTTTTTGAAGTCGTTGGCATCGATGATAGCGGCTTCCAGTGAAGAACATGACATCAACGATGACTCGTCCACTTCAGACACTTCAAACCAGGAATCCTCTTGGCAATTCGAAGCAGGGGTGTCATGCGGGGCGGACCGCACACCATCGTTGTCTTCCGACGAATAACGTGGACTGCTTGCTTCCGGAGACTTCGTTTGCACCGTCGGTGCATCCTCATGAGTCGATATCATTTCGACTCGGTGCGATGGTGTTGACTGAGATGAGGCAGGACGCCGCTTCCTCACCATTACTCTGCGCTGGCTACGAGGCAGCGAGGCAACAGACAGTCTTCTCTTGAACTGACTACTATTAACTTTCGGTTGGTCGTCTTGATGGCGTATTATTGGCTGTTCCTTTGCGCTCCGTCAGCACCAAATACTACTATGTTTGTCAGCTGACCATTGGATTGGCAGAGTGATGTGCTGCACTGTAGAATTTGTAGGCATGCTGCCGGAATCTTTTGATGAGCCTAGCTGTTCCAGACGCCTCATGGACTTCATCAGTTAGAAAACGGTCGTGCATATGTAGTGCCCGCTATAGTTCTCTGTTCTGCTGCACTTGTAAATTTCTCAGGTGGCAATTATTTGTGTAGCCCCAGACTGAGCAAGGATACTCAATTACCGGCCTAATTAGGGAGCAGTAAATGGCAACTCCTAGATGTGGTGCCAATGAGCTTTTCCGGTTAAGTATCGGATAAAGAGAATGTAGCCGAGCACTTATCCATTTACCTGATGTCATCGATGTGAGCCCGCAATGTTATCTTACAATTGAATGTCAAACCGATGTAACGAGCAGTTGATGCCCAGGAGCACTGAAGTTGCGGGTATGGTAGTTAATGTCCGCTGTATCCTAGGCATCGCTTCAGCATAATCGCTTGCGTTTTGACGGTATTTATAGTTTTCCGCCACCTCCTAGCACAGGCTCTGTTGAAGAGCTTCCTGCAATCGTCTCGTGGAGACCGCTCTGCTGCGGCTGGATGTGAAGTATGCCGTATAGTCGGCGTACAAGGCCTTTTCACATTCGTAGGTGTTGGAATGTCGGCTGTGAACAGGTTATAAACAACAGGACCCAGTACAAAATTTTGTGGTACACCCGAACGAATGCGACGTCGTGTTGACAGGGCCTCACCGACCTTTATGTAGAACGTGCACCTAGACAGGTAACTGCGGATCAGTTTCAAGTAGGGTCTAGGCAAGCCCCATTCGTATAAATTGCAGAGCAGATTATTATGCCACACTGAGTCGGATGTCCAAGCGACGTCGAGCAGCACTAAACCACAATAGGTTCTATCGCTGAAGGCCCTCGTCGTTGTATCCACAACATGCATCAGTTGCTGCTTAGTGGAGTGCCCTCTACGGAACCCAAATTGATAATCACGTATAACGCCTGTAAGCTAGATGTAGGTGTGTATACGCTTCAGCAGAATTCACTCAAACACTTTGCTGAGTACAGGTAGCAGGCTGATTGGCCGGTAATGCTGGGGAAAGATTGGATCTTTCCCAGCCTTATGGACTCTGACAACAATGGCATGCTCCATGCTCTCGGCAAAGTCTGGTTTCGAAGGATGGTATTGAAGAGTCGCACCAATTAACTCATAGCTTCAGGTGGTAGATTTCTGAGTTTCAGATTGTCCACTTGTTCATACCCAGGCGGCTTTCGTGGATGAAGTCTCATGAGGTAGCTAGCTAGCTATCTCCTGCAGTCAAATCTCAGTGATATAATGGTCGTCGTTGGCTGGTACATCCGCAGTCGGCGACGTACTGCGGCGATGTGGAAATCGTCAACGTCGTCATTGACGGGCTGGAAGTTTTTCTCAAAGCTATCGGTGAATGCGTTAGCCTTGTCTTCCGATAGAAATACAATACCTCTGTCACTGTGGAGTGGTGTAATCAGCTTCCTCCGGCGGGCGAGCCGCTTAGTTTCGTTCCACATGCTGTCATCGTCTGGTCGCAGCATTACAACACGTGTGAACCACTAACGGTTTCGATGTTCTACCAGAGCTGCCTTCAGCTCTCGCTGCATCTGATTGAGGAGGCGGTGAGTGGCAAGGTTCCTCTTTAGTTTCCATTCCTTCGGGATTAGATATTTGTGTCAGATCCGTGCAGAGAGGTGCGGTGGAACCCGGCAGGAACGCTCTAGGCGTGGATGGATCTGTGCAGTTCCTTATGGCTTCATTTATGGTGTTGGAGAAGAATCTTAGAGCTGCCTCAATATTTCCCTTTCCATTTTGATCGCTGCGACTTCCCAATATCGGTCCCATTTCGTCTGCTTGTACTCTGGATTGGACGACTCGTTGGCTGCCATGCACCAACGTCGATTTCAAGTAACACAGTAGAGTCGTCCGAAGAAAGCCCATTAATGGTTGTTGCCGAGACAAATCCTGTAAATCCCTTTGTTACAGCAATGTCAAAAGTATCAGTCCAGCTTCCATTTGCAGATGATGTATTGGTTCATCAGGTACCTATACGTGTAGGTTGTGGTTGTGGGCTAGGCGTCTTAGGAGTTCCCAGCCAGATTAGCAGTTCTGATATGCCAGTCCTGATGCTTCGCATTGATATCTCACCCAATGAGGATTTTACCAGCAAGTGTGATAAGGACGGCGATGTGGGCTGCATCGAGCACTTTGCGTGGAGTTCGATAGGCTGCAACGGCGGTGATAGCGCCTGAGGATGTTTTCACCTGAACCGCGACAGCCTCTACCTGCTGAAGTGGAGGAAGAGGGACTTCACAGTGGGGAATACCGCGTTTTATTTACAGTATGATACCCCCACCAGCCGACAGTGGGTCTTTCCAGTAGTACCAGCAGTTTGGTGCTGCCGCCCGCAGGCACGGCTTTCGGTGGTACTCACTGACAAGGAAAATTTCCACATCTTCATCGCGCAGAAGTTGCCGAAGCTCAAGCAATTGTCCGTTGGAATTTCATACACAGAAAGGAAGGCTATGAATGTGTGGCCTCCTATTCATAGTTTCATTGTTGGGTTACGGTGGTGTTGGCAAGCGCCGACGTCACTGCTGCTGTGATGCCCGAATATATTCTATCCCACGGCGTTAGGAGGCTGCACAACATGCTGAGTATATTTTCTAACATATTTACTAGTCTCCCGAAGTTAGTCCCGTTCGTCTCTGATGCGTCTTGTAGTTGCTGGCGTGGTAGACGTTTCTGTTCTGAAGCTTTGGTGGTGCAGTCTGCAACACTATCGATGTTCAGGCTTTGCGGCTGGTCTTTGCATCAGATGCTTCGTCGAACTGTCTAGGAACTGCGGCTGCATGGGAAGGGGGAGGGGCGAGGTATCAATCACATCTTTGATCATTTCTGTGAGGGATAAGTCTGATTGTACCATGGCAGATTCCTTTTGCTAGTCCTTCTGCTGCTTTGTTTTCTTTGGATTAGACTTCGTTGAGTCAGAATTTTGTATTCCACTGGACCCAGAGATTTGTTGTTGATCTAACTATTGTTGTTGTGGACGTCTCTGAGGATCCTCTGTCCCCACTCTTCTTTGAAGAACGTTGGCTCGCTTATAGGCTGGGCAGCCTTTCAAGCTGACAACGTGGTTGCCGTGGCAGTTTCCGCAGATATGTAGGTGGGTCATGGCCCTTCTGCGTGTTGCAGTCCCTCGGGTTGTTTAGCCTTTCATACTTGTCGCTCACTAGACGTATTTTGCAATGGCGAGCCTTATGGCCAAACAACTGGCAGTTAAAACACTGCTGCGGTCCAGCCCACGATCACATTCTTTCTCTGTCGATACTCTGAGGTGGCTGAACTGTGTCAACCTGAAATATTGTGCGGTTCCCGGACAAGTCTGGTAACACTACTACTAACAGTGGCATTATTTCGTTACTGCGGGAACAATGCACTTGAGCCATTGACCAAACATTGTACCCATTTCTGCCAGCTCTTCTTACAATGTCTCTATTGGCAACTTCCTAGGTATGTCTCGAAACACCACCTTCAATAGTTTAACCTGTCGGGAAAGTGTAGTACAAGATGTTGCACTGTTGAGGGAGTGCCGTGATGGCCAAAAAGTCTTTAGTGGTGGTCATGCTGAATTTGATTTTGTCGCCACCCGCTATTTTAGCAGGGAATAAACTCTTGATGAGAGCTGCCACCCGATCATGAAGGGTCTTTTATTTTTCTGCGAAATCCACTACGATAGGTGGGATGGAGTCGTATTTCGACTCCATTCGCGGAGTGTAGTCGATACTCAAGGCAGTGAAACGGGTTTCTACCTCCATCGCGGCTGGGTCCACTGAAAGTGGGGGCTTTGCTGTCTTCTTCGGCATTATGAAGCCTTCCTGGTCTGGCTACTAATTCAGGGTGCGGAAACGACGCCCTCTGACTCCATACCAACCGGACACCGAGGCTGCAGTATTGTCAGTGGCTTTCATGGTCTTCTTCTTTTGTACCTTAGCTTTCTCTAGTTTCTTGGCTGTACCAAGTTTCGTCACTGCCAGGCTGACTCCAGTAGATTTGCGCGCCTCCTCCTTCCTATATGAGGTGCATTCCAGTTCTAAGGCCTCCGGTTTTTTTTTGTTGTCCAGACTGGAAAGAAATATAAACATGTGCATTGTTTTAAAATGATCGTGCATTCGTTGTCAATATGTGATAGAGATGGCAGCACTGTACGACAGATGGAACTCTAGCGGCAGCGTCGAGAATGAGAACTGTTTTAGATACTTCAAATGGCAACGTCTTCCTTACTTGAACAGCGTGCAATCAATCGTTTTCTGAATTTGCGTGGTGGGACACCAATTAAAATTCATCGACAGTTGGAGACATGTGGTGATGGAGTTATGGATGTGTCGAAAGTACGTTCGTGGGTGCGACAGGTTAATGAAGGCAGAACATCGTGTGACGACAACCCGAAACAACCTCGGCCTCGCACAAGCCGGTCTGACGACATGATCGAGCAAGTGGGGAGACTGAATAACTGTTGAACAGATAGTCTCCAGTGTTAGCATTTCTGTGGGTTCTGTGCACACAATCCTGCATGACGAACTGAAAATGCGAAAATGTGTCCTCCAGGTGGGTGCTACGAATACTGACGGACGACCACAAGGCTGCTCGTGTGGCATGTTGCCTAGCAATATTGACGCGCAATGAAGGCATGAATGGGACTTTAATTTCGTCGATTGTGACAATGGATGAGACGTGGATGCCATTTTTCAATCTAGAAACAAAGTTCCAATCAACTCAATAGAAGTACACACATTCACCGCCCACCAAAAAATTTCGAGTGACCGCCAGTGCTGAAAAAATGATGGTGGCTATGTTCTGAGACAGCGAGGGCGTAATCCTTACCCATTGCATTCCAAAGGGCACTACAGTGACAGGTGCATACTACAAAAATGTTTTGAAGAACAAATTCCTTCCTGCACTGCAACAAAAATGTCCAGGAAAGGCTGTGCGTGTGCTGTTTCACCAAGACAAAGCACCCGCACTTCGGGCTAACGTTACGCAACAGTTTATTCGTGAATACAAATTTGAAGTGATTTATCATGCTCCCTACTCACCTGACCTGGTCCCTAGTGACTTTTGTCTGTTTCCAAATCCCCGTGGTCGCACATACACCAGCCGTGCTCCTATTGCTTCAGCGATTTTCCAGTGGTCAAAACAGACTCCTAAAGAAGCCACCGTCGCGGCCATGGAATCATGGCTTGGACGTTGTGAAAAATGTGTAGGTCTGCCGGGAGATTACGTCGAGAAGTAACACCAGTTTCGTAGTTTTCGGATAAGTAGTTAGTTAAAAAAAAAAATCGGAGGCCTTAGAACTTGAATGCACCTCGTAGTTGAAGGCATGTGGCTGTTTATTGTAGCTCTTCTCTGGTTGAGTAGTGGGGCGATTTTTCGAGGTTAAATCCTTAGCCACCGTATCAACGTCATCCTGTATACGCTGAATGTTGAACACAGTGACTGGTGTGGCGTCTTCATCCATTTCCATATCCTTATCCGTTTACCGGGTCGTTGTACTTGGCACAACGTCCGCCGCCAAAGTCGAGTGCATTAAGGCGCTTGACGCTCATTTCGCGGAAGTGCAGGGCAGCCTTTCCTCGACACCCATCCGTACGATCCCTCTAGTCACGTATTGATGTGTGTCCTAGCTTAATTCGTTGCCAGCAGTCGCGATTTAGCAGCCTTCACTTGATTCCAGCAGTCGCGAATCAGTTATTGTACTGCGACAAACAACACGTAATTTCTTATCACTTTCGTAAACAATGCCTAACTATAACAATCACACATTCAGTCTAAATGCACACACGTATTAATCACTCCTATTATCAAATTAACAGTCCCATTCACATAATATTAATACAGTACATAAACCAGTCTCTCAGCATTATCATCGAGAGCATTTGCTATTTATAAGTTAGGCCGAACAAGAAACATCTTTTACTGGTGCACGGGAATGTCGTACTGCGAGAAAAACAACGAAACATTGGCATATCACACACCAATTCACACTTACTGCAATTTTCAATACAAAAAAATCTCCGTGTATACCTAAGTTCTTTCATTACTTGTTTGGGAATTTCAATGCTAGGGCATTAAAAAGCATCGACGATTAATGGATAGGTGTCCTGCCTGTTAAAAGTGGACTATATCTAAAAAAAATTAAAAAATACGTTTATCACGTTACAACTTCTGGACTCTTGTCGCTTTTGCACTATTGATCTTGGATCTACATCTACATTTGCATAGATAATTGTGGGTGGCAGAGAGTGCTCAGCACCAAAGCTAATCTCTTTTTTGTGCATTCCAATCCCTAATGGTACGAGGGAAAAAAGAATTCATATAAGAATCAGTGCGGCATCTTATTTCTCTAATTTTATCTTTCCTGTCATTCCGACTCAAATAGGTTGCTGCACGAAGTATTTCACTACACTCGTAAGTAGCGTTGCCAGGTGTCCCGATTTGAGCGGGACGTCCCGATTTTCAAGGGTCTAGGGACGCGTCCCGATTTACCCGCGATCGGGATGCCAAATGTCCCGAATTTTTAGCTAAGTGATAACAACCAATCACTTGTTGCAAAATAATGAAATCGCGTGTTACACATCGAGACGCATCACGCCCAACCTACGATGCTTTTCACGGTTCATGGTACAACTGACCCCACTAACCAACATATAGTACCAAAAACAGTTAGGCGTATCACATGTAAGGATTGGAATCCCGCAGTGTTTTCAATCCCGCGGGATCCGCGCGGGATCCCCGCGGGATCCGCGCGGGATTTGCGCGAATCCCGCGGGATCCCGCGTGATCCGTGCGGTATTGGTACAAACAGTTTTTTAACGAATATATTTGAAACATAATTGCTTAAAACGTTAATAAATTAAATAATAATTAAATTAATAAATAATTTTAATGTTAAATGATAAAAATCAACAGTTATCAATATTTTGATTGGCAAAATGACATTAAAACTTTTTAGCGTATCTTAAGTATATTTCGAGGTTTTACATTTTTGTTTTTTAATCTAAACCAATTTTTAAATAAATAATAAAAATGGAAAATATTGAGTCTTAGGTCATATTATGTGCCTTACAATACATAACTTTAAAAAATATGGTATGCTTAATGGCCAAGTTACCAGATTTTTTTATTTTTTTTAAAATTCTAAATAAACGTTCCATAACGCCGAGAAAAGCATTCCATTTCACAAAGTGAAGTGAATATACTCTGTAAAGTGTAGACTTGGCTCAGAACAAGATCTCATAACTTTTTGTCACTGCACAAGCACGAGACTTGGCCTTTTTTTTCGTGATACATTATTATATCTCCTGATTCCTTGATTGATATTACAGTTGATTCAATGTTATTAAAAGAAACTACTCACCAACACGTAAACTGTCAAGTATTTCAGATTTACATTGTGGCGTAACGACGTTTTTAAAGTGGAAATTATTATTTTTTAGTAAGAAAGGAGACTTTCTCGTCGAGTGATTACAGTGTAGTCCTCATAGGATGTACCTCCCGATTTCATTGCAAACACACGAAATTACACACGTGAGGAAGACGGCGGAGGCAGCCGTCGAAGTATGGTGTTCCTACAACACAATTCGTCGATACACCAGTGAAAATTTTATTATAACTTTTTTTACCTTTAGTCGAAATAATAACAAGGAGAAGAGGGATTAATCGAAAGCCTGAGCGCCACATGTAAGCAGGTGGCTTTTTTTAAAGAAACGCATTGAGGCAGCGGCCAAAACAACAATAAGTCAAAGGATGTAGAATTTCGTTTTGATAGCTGTTAAATAAATAGATACGCGATCGTTAAAATTACGATAACATTAGTTTCATATCACCGAATAATCAAATTTTCAGCCGCATTTAAAAAATTGTCACAATTCCTTTATCTGCAAATACAGAAAATGGGAATAATGAAACCGTGAATAAAAACCTTTAACCGTGTAGTTCAGATAACGTGAGCGACACTTAAAAAATAATTGTAGTTAGAAAATCGTACTAAATACGCAACATAACTCAAATTACAGAAATGTGTACTCTAATCAAACTTAAGTTTTGAGGAATACGTAAAAGTGTATTTATTTACTTACGAATGACGAAGGTTGACAAAAACAAACGCTTGTTCACATGAGTCAAATGCCAACTGGAAGGGTACAGGCAAACAGTGCAAAATATCCGACAGAGACCGAGTGGGGCAGCGAGTCACGCAGACTGACACGCGTTTCCGCCGGATTTTGCGGATTGCGGATCCGCTTAATTTTGTTCGGGATCCGCCATACTGTCTAATGATGCGGAATCCCGCGGGATATAGGGGTCCCGCTTCGCTGGATTGCAATCCCTAATCACATGGTGGTAAAAAATGATATGGCATAACACCAGAAATGTAATGAACACAATAAAACAGAAGAAAGTGTCAGTTTAACAACATCGTTGAAAATATTTTTAACCCCGACCAAATGGGCAACTAAAAAAAGATAGAAGAGGTAAGTGCTTATGTCATAAAGATACACCACTCGGTCAAGCACAGCTTGTTATTTCGTTTATTCGGTTGTGAATAAAAACTCGATTCTACTTTGAATAACGATTCTAAAATTGCTGAGAAATTGACACTTGGAAGAACGAAGGCCAGGGGGATTGCACATAATGGTTTAGGTTCGGCCTCTACTCAAGAAGCGATCGAAGCTCTTTCAAATGATACATTTTATATAGCTATTACAAACGCCTTCAATCACGGTAGAACAAAAAAAAAAAAAAAAAAAATCTGCTGATGGTAAGGATTTACAGGCCTACTTCAAATTCAGATACTTGAGTTTTAAGAAGACGCGAATGAAGCTCTATCAGCCACGTATAAAAATTTAGTGACATGATTGAAGGAGCACAATATTGATAGTTAACATCTTAGCCCCTAGTTAATATGCAGACAACGCAGGTATGAACTATAAGTGTTGTAATACTGTTTTCCCAGTTACTGCACCATGACAACAATCAAATTATATCACACATTTTGCGTAACAGAATAAAATACGCCCCGGGTTTGAGTAAATTTGATTGGTGAATTTCATCCTGAAATTTCATTGTCATTTCTTATGCTATGCCAAACGAAGCTTGAAACACTTTTATAAGACGCGTGAATTTGAATATTTGCTCTCATGGCATCAATACCGGTTTCTAACGTCTCAACTGAAAGGAAATTTTTCCTCGTTAATATAATTTGGTTTAAGAGCTCGAAAAATCAATACAGCATGTCAAAGCAGAGATAAAAATTAACTTATTAAAAACAAATCTTTTATAAATGCAATGAAATCTAACACTATGATTTTAATTAAAAAAAATACTGTATACTTATTAACAGAATAAATAAATACTAAAAATTCAACTTGAAACTAAATTATTTTCATAATATTTTGATACTTGTCGTAGTAAACAGGTTTAACTATTAAAACAATGTTTAGTAGTAAGATTTATAAGCTCATATCATATGAAAAACAGATACGTGTAGAAATTACCCGTCCTCTATAAATTAAATAAAGTACATGAACTATATGAAAACCTATTTTTAGTGTTCTCCCGATTTATAGCCCCGAATCCGGATTTTTTTTACCTTCCGTCCAGATTTTTAACTACTTGGACCTGGCAACACTACTCGTAAGTGTGGAATACACATGTTTACCAATAAGTTTATTCTACACGTGCGCCGTCTATCTACCAGAGACTCCCAGCCTAGTCTACTAATCAGTTCTGTTACGCTTTCATAAGGACTGTAGCAAGCGTTCACGAATCGAGCGGCTCTTCTCTGTACTTTCTCTATAATTTCGATCAACCCCTTACGAAACGGATCCCAGATGGCACAACAGTAGTCCAAATGTGGACGCACAAGAGATTTGTACGCTGTCTCCTTTGTTCATTACAATTTTTCAAGATTCGACTTTGGAATCGCAGCCTAGAATTAGCACTATGTATTAACGAATTAATATGTAAGTCCCGTTTCATGTTCCTTTGTACTGTTACTCCCAAATATTTCATAGCATCGATCATATCAATAACTGAACTGTATACCTCGTATTTCTGAACAATCGGATTCTTTTTGTTAGTTATGCTCATTGTCTTACACTTTTTACAATTTAGTGTGGCCACTCAGCGCACCATGCCACCAGATCACGCTGAATTTCTAAGCAATCGGCCAAATTCCTTACTCCCCTACAAATAACCGTATCATCAGCAAACAATCTAAAAATGTTTTGCACTTTGTCTCCAAGATCGTTTATAAAAATTAAGAAAAGATGTGATCCTATTACACTTCCTTGAGATACACCCGATGTAACATCTAGTTTAGAAGAACTTTCTCCTTCAACCACAACGTACTGCGACCGACCAGTTAGAAAATCCTTTATCTATTCACAAAGCTGATCCGATATGCCGTACGCTCGAAGCTTCGCTAAAAGGCAGTTGTGTGACACAGAGTCAAGTTCTTTCTTGAAATCTAAAAAAAATTGCATTTACCTGTAAACCTGCATCAATAACTTTCATTACGTCATGTGTAAATAGTGCCAGCTGTGTTTTACATGATATTTTCTTCCAAAATCCGTATTGATTTGTTGTAAGCAAATTAGTTTTATCTAGAAAATTCATCATGCTCGAGCATATAATATGCTCCATAACTCTGCTACAAACAGATGTTATAGATATTTGTCTATCATAGGAAATTATGAATATTATTACTAAATATTACAATAATAGTCAGACTTTTTGACTAAAGTATTAATTTTTTATTAAAATTGCACTTAGTGCTAGATTTCAATGTTTGTGTCACACTTTTTTTCATAACGTAATCATAAAATTCGTTACAAGACAAATTGAATCTGGTTTTAATTTGTATCTCTGCGTTGACATGCTCATGTGATTATTCGAGATCTTGGACCAAATTATTTTAGCCTGGGATAATTTCCTTTCAGCTTCCGCATTTGAAACCTGTATTGATGCCATGAAAGAGAAAGCCAAGATTCATATTCATGCTTCTCATAAAAGTGTTTTAAAGGTTGAGCACGTTTGGCATAGCATGAGAAATGACTATAAAAATTTCGGGATGGAATTCTCCATTTCAATTATACTCACAGGCCTAAACAAAACACATTTTACACTTTTATGAGTAGTATATAAAAGCCGGTCCTGTATTAAATAGGTCACGCGCCCCGCCCCCCTGCGGCCGCTTCCCCTATAATTAGGCGCCCGGCCGTCTGTTCGGCCTCTGGCCTCCGATTAAAGTTGATTATACGCCACAGCCCTGTTATTTACCCATCCCACTTCCTGCGGCTGATTTCCGTCCACCGTCCCTGTTATTACTCACCACAAATCATGTCTGCCATTATGTACCTGTAGCCAAAATTTCCGTCATTATCTCGATTGCGGCCTCTACCTGCCGGAGCTCCTTGTAAGTCACCCGTCCCGCCCCCCTGCGGCCGCTTCCCTCCGATTAGAGTTGATTAGACGCCGCCGTTTGCTGTTATTTACCCACCCTACTTCCTGCGGACAATTTCCGTCCACCGTCCCTGTTATTACTCACCACAAATCATGTCTGCCTTTATGTACCTGTAGCCAAAATTTCCGTCATTATCTCGATTGCGGCCTCTCCCTGCCGGAGCTCCTTGTAGGTCACCCGCTCCGCCCCCTCACCGTCATTATCTTGGAGGTCGCTTTATAAACCACCCGCCTACCGCTTTCTCATCAGTTTGCAGCTATGCCTCGTCTAGTGTTGTTGTTCTCGTCTGTGTATCAGCTCAACGCTGGTGACTCAAAACGTTTGACGATAGGTTTATCGTCTAAGCATGAGTTTGAACCTGTTGTGGTTCTCGAAAAAGTAGGACACAGTAAAATTGTGCTGACATATGAAGAATGGAACGTCCTTATCCAGGAACTGGACGTAGTGTCGGATTTGTTCAACACTGGCACCAACAACATCCCACTCGGTGAGCACACAGTCTCCTGCAGAACGATTGCCGGCGTGAAAACTGTTTGTTTTTACACTAATGATGATCCTGCTAGCGGCGTCTACTTTGGCGAATCGACTTGGAGGAACCTCATCGACGCGCAGCCGGCAGTGACTGGTGCCTTGACCATCAAGCAGAAGTGGGGCTACTTGGTTGCAAGATACTACACTGAGTTTGTGGACATCTTGGCTAATAAAGTGATGCGTGACTATCACATGGCTACAGTGCAAAAGTTAATTGATATGCATATTAATAATGTTCGTGTAGCTCAAGTGACATACAGTTCATCATTGGATTATGCGTTACTAAAACTTGAACTCATTGCATATAAAAATTTGCTAGTATCTGATGATGTTAAAAATATTGTAATTAAAAATTATGAGCCTGGTTATGATGTTTGTGGACCTATGAATATGTGACTAAAACTACTTGTATGTAAAATGTCTGAATAAAATAACATATTTTATTTGATTTTATTTCTTTTTATTTCACCCACCATTGGGCAATTAAAAATACATTTTCAGCTGCGCACATAGCATTACAAAATAAATGAGCTTTACAAAGTTTGATCAAATTATTTTTCTTGAGTTCTTGTAGTGGCGGGCATCCTAAATCTTCTATGTTGTAGCAGACTTTCTTGCGGATAATTTTCTGGAACCATCGAGCCTTCTCTCGTCCTTTAACGTAAATAATGGAGTCATCTTCATTGGTGATTGCATGTAGAATAGTACATAGTTTACTAAAGGTTACACCATCAGTGTTCCAAGGTATTCCATGGTAATTATTTGTCAACCATCTGACTGTTGGCTCATCACCTCCACGTGATGGTGAGGATACAGAAATGCAATGTGTAGCGATGATATTGTCAGATCGTATTACACACACAGCAACTTCTTTGAAAATGAAGACACCGTCCTTCGTCTTGAAGCCCTGTGCATCCAGGAAGATGGTCGGCATGGTAATGAGCTGGAACGTCGGGGTGCTATCCTATTTTATGTCAGCTTCCGCACCACACCAGTTAGAGGTACGTATTCTACAACACGATCGTGCAAGATCAAGCAGTATGCAGACGTGTAGGCAGGGAAATTTTCACTGCTATCAAATTCCATACGTATATCTACAGGTCCTGTCTTAACTGTTTCATTTTGTTGTAAACAGTCAATTACAACTAGAGGTGCAGTTGCATCAAATTCTTCACGTTTTAGTAGTGGTGAGGGATGATCATGTTCATAGTAAGACTGCTTGAATCTGGCATACTTGTCATACAGTACAGTTGTTCTGTTTTTCTTAAAGTCTAAATTCATGTTCTCGTAAGGAAACGCTACCTCGTTTAGGAAAACTTTGGCATTACGGAGGTGGCAGTGGTCAAACTCAGCTGCACTTTTTTCTGTGTTACGTTTCCTATTTATTTGAAAACACAGAACTACTGTCCTAGGTTTCTCCAGTTGGGTTGTTGTCTTCAAAGTCCAAACTTGTGTCTTGCTTACGGGAAGTACAGGATATTCAAGAAGGTCCCAACTTCTGAAATGAATACGTAGTGGTTTCCCATTTTCAACAATCTTAAGCAAAGCTAGTTTCTCTCTGTCGCCTACTTGCACGTGCGGCATCACCCACGCGACTTTACTAAGGCTGAATTTGCTGTTTTGAGGATTTGCATTGGCTTGTATGTATGAATTTGTGTCATCCCTAGCACGAATCAGTACTAGTTCTTGTTTTACATTTGCAAGTATCCTTTTATAGTCTTCACAAAAACCTAAAAGCATACTCAATGGTATACATACATCAAAGTGACCATCCCCAAGATCGCGCGGACTCCATCCTGCATTGTTCAGCACTCCAATTTGTTGAGGATCGCCAGAAATTAGCGTCTTTATTGTGCTTGTGATGCCAACGTTTCTATTTCGATCAATTTCATGTCCATTAAGTTCTAGACGAATTTCCTCAAACAGGAATGCAATAGCATTGGTTGTGAGAAGTGAATTTGTTGCTCCAGTTCCATCTTCTTTGACGAATCTACCTTCAATATGCAGGTAACTTTCGCTCGGCACTGTATATGTATCTTGGTTCTGAATAGGTATTCGAATCTCGTCATTGTTATTAAATGTGGATGGAGTATGCGGTTGATGAGTCAGGAACTGTTTACGAGTCACTGACTCGTCAAATTCCACACTAGAAGTTATATCAAGTAGTTCATCCATTCTTTACGGTATAGCCTAACGACTGTAGGAAGAGCACGTTAGCAGGTGTTAACCGTTTCACTGTCGGTTCACGACTGACAACTGCACGAGTTTGTCGCTTCTTGTTATAACGAGCGCCCATTCTTTATATGTAGTCTCAAAGTAATGGTTTCTCCTCTGAAATCAACCAATTCTCCGTCCTGGTCGACAACTCTAATGTGAATATTGTTGAGTGTTTTCACCGTGATGGGTAGATATATGACATTAGCAGGTACTTCTACAATCTTATAACCTGGCGGTACTGTTGGAAAAAACTCGTGTAGTGTATGGCCCAACTTATCGTTGACGTAATTTCCTGTACACACACTGCACTCTATACGTATGGCGTTAACTTTGAATATCTGCACAGTGTAGTCTGATGAATGAAATCCAGGTTTTAACACACGTTTCGAAAAACCTAGCAATGATCCAATTGAGTTTGGTTTACTGAAGTCAATTTCCACAGGCGTTTGTATCTCACACTTGAGCGAATTGTTGTTTGCTCTAATAACCAATTTCTCGTTATTTGTCTGTTTAACTAAATAATTTGCCAAGTCGTCAATATCAGTATGATCCTGTGGGTATATCAATCACCCTTTTCTTCAAGTAATGAAATTTGCAATTTGACTCGTCAATGTTCGGGATCGAGTTGTATGTTTGAAAATCTACTAGCCCGATTGTATATTCGTCTTGACTCAAATCTATCGGTGGAAAGTAATCACAACTCAAGACTGAGCTATTACCAGACAGGCAGAGTGTCACAGACATGTGTTACTCTGACCGAGGTTCATGCAAGACTGATGTCAAATATTTTCATACAAGAACTTTAAACACAAGTGACCACATACGTGTGTGCCGTATTCCTGGTGACGTTGTACATTGTACAGTATTCTGTTGCCTGCAAAGTATCGCTGCAATTCCAATGGTGGGGGTAAGTCACCAAAACTGTCGAAATATTTAACTACACCTTCTTTGTACTTTATATATGCAACCCAATGTGTTCCGGCATTTTCAGCACTGTCCAAGTTCACTATTCCACATTCATGATGACGAATTTTTTCAGGTAATTCATCACGCATGAATACACCTCGAAAATGAGGTATACGCAGACGCTTTACATATCTATATATATCCCTGTCCGTCAGCGGCTGGACAGAGTTTTTTTTTTTTCTTCAATCCTGATCCGTCTTTTCTGTATGGTTTCAAATAAAGTCCTTTGCCTTTCAGCGCAATAGCTTCCATAGTTTCATTGTGTCGTTTCTCCTCAGCCAACTGCTTTTTAGCTTCTTTAGCTGCTTTGACAGCTCTGACAATACCCGAGACTCCTCCTGCAAGAGCTCCAGCAGCCGACAATCCTGCAAAAATAGGTATTAAAGGAAGGATACCACCCTTCTTCTCCTTCTTTTTCTTTTTAATACCTGCACCCAGCTTCATCTTAGCACGCATGGTTCTGTTTACTAGAAAAGCAGCAGCTCGTTCACCAAACTTTGCGTCTTTAGCCTTCATTCTGTTTGAAGCCTTTTCCACGAGAATACGATCAGCATTACGTCTGTCCGCACCCTGTGCATATGCAATGTCATGCTCCCTGCATGCTGCATCTAGTGGATTGATCCCCGTCTGACCAAGTTTCAACCGTTTTTCCAGTTTTGTCCCAGGCCCGCAAAACTGGTATGTAGGTATGTGTGCCTCAAATGGCATTTTATCGATGAGCTTGTTTAAGAAGCCGCGACCCTTCTTCTTCTTCCTCGTAGGAGGCATTGTTGTCGACTGACTATTTTCACATTTTAGCTCTCCTATATATAGTCGGAGCAGCTTGAAAACCCCGTCAATATGCGCTTCGTCAAACAGCAAGCAACATTACCCGTGGGTAATGCAGATGTTGCGGACATCAAGCGGAAGAAGAAGAAGAACGGACCTCTGTTCCCCGAGACAGTGAGGGCGATAGTTTGCGGACCGTCAAACTGTGGGAAGACTAATCTTGTGCTCTCCCTGCTGGAACACCCCAATGGTCTCAGATTTGAAAATGTATATGTGTTTTCAAAGTCTTTGTACCAACCAAAGTACCATCTTGCTGGGTGAAATATTAAAAGCCCATTAAAGAAATTCAGTATTTGACATTTAGCGATAATCAATGTGTGCCTCCGCCTAGTGAAGCTCTACCAAATTCAGTGTTTGTGTTTGACGATGTTTCGTGCGAGAAACAGAATAATATACGAGATTACTTTTGTATGGGAAGGCACAGGTCAGTAGATTCTTTCTACTTGAGTCAGACATACAGCCGTATACCGAAACAGTTGGTTAGAGACAACGCCAACTTGATTGTACTCTTTAAACAGGACGATATGAATCTCAAACACATTTATAATGACCACGTTAATACCGATATGTCGTTCAACGAGTTTAAAAACTTATGTGGATGCTGCTGGAATTCGAGTAAACACGGATTTGTGGTTATTGACAAAGACTGTGATATGTATCAAGGACGGTACCGCAACGGATTTGATTCATTTTTAAATAAATAGCCAAGCACACTTAGGTACTATCATCATTACAGCCATGGACAAGTTTGGTAGAACATCATCGATACAGGGCAAGAGGACTATTGGTGCACCCACCTCAACATATACTTCTTACAAAAGAAGGTACGAGGGTCGTCTCAAAAGTAAGTTACACTTTAAAAAAAAAAATAACACCCAGAATTTGTTTAAAAGGTTATATTTGTGAAACTACATATATTAGTTATTTTTCTACATAATCTCCTTGAATTTCAACACATTTTTGGTATCGTGGTAAAAGTTTTTTTAATCCAGCGTCATACCATTCTGCCGCAAACTGGTTAGCCATGTCTGAACTTCTTCTTTGAGAGTTTCTTCGTTTGAGAAGCGTCTCCCCCAAGGTGTTGTTTCAGCTGTGGAAACAGATGAAAGTCGCTTGGAGCGAGATCAGGGGAGAATGGTGGGTGTCCGAAAACATCCCATCGAAACTCTTCAAGCAGGTCTTGAGTTTGACGAGCAGTGTGTGGACGAGCGTTGTCGTGGAACAAAAACACTGTTTTCATCAACTTTCCCCTCCTTCGGATCTGGATCGCCCTCCTAAGTTTCTTTAACAGCTCACAATAGCGTTCGGCTGTTATCGTTGTCCCACTTGGCAGGTAGTCGATCAGCAATACCCCCTTCGAATCCCAGAAGACCGTCGCCATAACCTTCCCAGCTGATTCCACAACATTCGCCTTTTTTGGAGTTTGCTCGTCCTTCCCTTTCCACACCATGCTTTGTCTTTTGATTTCAGGCGTCCAGTGATGGATCCAAGTTTCATCCCCGGTCACAATTCGGTCGAATAGGCCATCTCCTTCATCCTCAAAAAACTGCAGAAATTGAAGAGCAGCGTCAACTCTCTGCTCTTTGTGGTGGTCTGAAAGGAGCCGTGGAACCCACCTTGCACACACTTTGGACAGATGCAGATCATCAGAAATGATTCTGTGAAGCGATGCACGGCTAATTTCAACATTAGGCGGGAGTTGTGAATGAATGTCGTCGAGCGTAAGGCGACGATTGGCGTCGACGACCCTTCGGACTTCTTCGACAATGTTCGGGACCCGTGAAGTGGATGGCCGATGATTCGTTGTTCGTCGTGTGTTGTTGTCCTGCCTTTAATAAATGATTGGCGCCAACGAGAAATCATTGGCCTCGACATAACGTTTTCACCGTACACACTGCACAACTCACGGTGAATTTCAGTTGCATTTTTATTTTTTGCCGTTAAAAAACGAATCACACTGCGTACATTGCAATCGGCGGTAGGAGTAAGTGGTAGCTCCATAGTGGCTTGATCGCAACTGACAAATGAGTCATGGCGGCCTCTTAGGAATTTTACAGTGCTGCCACCACACCCGGACGAAAGTTCCCTGCGAATCCCAGACGTATCCTGACAACTGCGCGGATATAAAAAAATAGTGTAACTTACTTTTGAGACAAGCCTCGTAGTTTGGATTGTCAGGGTCGAATATTAAAACATGTAGCTGACCCCATCGATGATGACGATGTGATAACAAAACGGTATGCTAACAAATCTATTAATGATGGTTTAATGTTTTTAAAATCGATGGAAATGACTATGGTTGAAACTATAATTGCAACAGGTGACTTTCAAGATAATGCATACATACTAGATACGGGTCGAAATTATCGTGAAATCCAAGTCAATGGTATGATCCTCTTAGTAGACAAACCAAAAAGGGTTGACGTAAAATTGAATTGGGTATACGTTAACTATCAAGAAGGAGTACTCCATGTGAATCCAGGCGATAAACTTAGTTTTTTCCCCGCATATGAGCCCCTCGAGCCGTTTACAGCACATGTGACTTTAACATACAAAATAATACAGTAACCTGTAATAAGCTTCATTCTGTGTATAAGCATGGATACGACAACATTATAAAAGCCAGGAATGCTATTCGACGCAAGTTACTCGAACTGAAGACTGGTCAGATCGATACTGAAAAATTTTTTCGTGGATTCGTTAAGACCTGTGACGGATACTATAGAAAAAGTTTTCTTACCTCAGCGACTTCAGCAGCAGCAGCAACAGTCTTCTCAATCGATCAAAGAGTTCTTGAGTTCTCTAAAGCGAAGTCAACGAGATTATGATTCAGTGTATGGTGTTCGAAAGAAGAATGATTCTCTATTGATTGGAAATTCACCCATGTCTATTGGAGAAGATGTTATTATAATAGATGGCACTGAATATGAGAGGACACAAGGTTTAATGGAACTATTGTTTTTAAAAAACCCTAAAATATATACCAACAAGGACTTGAAAAGCTATTCAGAAATATTAAACACCACAAGTGCCCATAGAGTAAAATTTAATCCACCCGGTAAAATTCGGAACCTCGCAAACAATAACAAGTATTAAAACATAATCTCTAAACTTGTCAGTCAGTCTGGTTCCGGCCTTCTCCCCATGAAGGAATATGTGTAGTGGACGACCCAAATGAGCTCGTTGAACGACTGAAGCTACTTACATCATCCACATCGGCAGGACATACAGCACACACCAATGAAATATTGTCAGTGATTAAAGAACTTCGTGAGAGAAACATCATATTGTAACATGGATGAAGTTGCAGCAGAACTCCATAGACCTGCAAGAAAGAATTTTCGAAGACGACGTGTAATCATTAAAGGACTTGACGATCTCTGGCAAGCTGATATTGTAGAAATGATCCCTTACTCCCGTAAAAATGGTGGTTTCAAGTATATACTGATGGTGATCGATACATATTCAAAGTTTGCATGGGCAGTGCCTCTCAAGACCAAGTCGGCTAGTGTTGTTGTTGATGCTATGAAGAATATACTAAGTGATAATCGTGTTCCTAAAAATTTTCAGACTGACCACGGAAAGGAGTTTTACAATTCAAAGTTCAAAACACTCATGACTGATATTGGTATTAATCATTACTCGACATATACTCATCTGAAAGCATCAATAGTTGAACGATTCAACAGAACTATCAAGAATGCGATGTGGCAACAATTCAGTAGACGTGGTTCATATCGTTGGATTCAACTTCTTCCTCAGTTAATATCTAATTACAATAATAAGTGGCACAGAACCATCAAAATTAAACCTTGTGATGTTAAAGATAACTCTCTACTTTCAACAGTGTATAGTCATATTAAGCTTACTACTCCAGCAAAATTCAAAGTTGGTGATCATGTTAGAATTAGTAAGTTTAAAGAACAGTTTGAGAAAGGTTATATGCCAAACTGGTCAACTGAAGTGTTTACCATCAGTAAATTGAAATTAACAAATCCTGTAACTTATTTGCTTAAAGATTATCAAGGTAAAGAGATTGCAGGAGCATTTTACCAGCAAGAATTACAACTAACAAGACTTAGGCCTCGTATCCACTTGAGCACACTCAGGCGAATGAGCCGCTCATTCATTTGAGCGCGCTCGTTCGAGCGTGCTCAAGGAAAAAGAAATTTTGGTCGAACGAGCCTGGTGCCAGTGCTCAGAAAATGCTCGGCTATTGACGTGTCGTCACGCGTAGCTGCGGCCTTTATTATTATCCATACGATGTCAAAACAGAGAAGAAAATTACCAAGTTGATGGATTAGGGAAATTCATCGTCTGCGAAGAAATTATCTTAATAATTTAATTCCCGAATTTACTTTAGAAGATGACAATGAGCTATTTCAAAACTTTACGAGATCGATTTAGAACATTTGCTGTCATTAGTTGGACCTCATATTAAAATGCACGATACGCCTATGCGTGAGGCGATCCCACCACAAGATAAAATTTATAATAACTTTAAGATTCGTATCTTCAGGAAGTCCCTACACAAGCCTGCAGATATGTTGAAAGTATATAAACAAAGCATCATCAGTTTAGTACGATTAGTCTGTGATGGCACTATTGAATCATTCCTAAATTATATGAAGGCTGGTACCTATTTTTAATTTGTGTTTACAAATATAGATTTAAAGGTTATTTTTGATTTTTTAAAAATTATGGTATTTATTTAAAGTTTTTAATAAAATTGATAAAACAATTATAATGCCTGGCACAAAATCAATATGATTTTAGGCACTTAGGATCTGAATTTCGTAACACCAAATTCAATCAAAATCCGTTCAGCTGTGAGAAACACTATTAAAAAAGACTTACCACTTCCCGTTATAGAAGTTCTCTTGTGTTTTGATCGTTTTAGCCTGAATGACCCTAGCTGGCTTGTTATTTTTTTCTTTACATCATCAATACTAAAGTTTCATATCTCGCTGATTTCACGCCATGCACCTTATTTTTTAGTTCAATTATAATACTGGAGCTATCACATAACACCCTCTTGATTCACACACATCAATTAGAGTTAAGCAAGTTTCATTGTCCCACGTGCTCGCGCTCATTGTAGAAACCGCCAAATACCGTCCACACTGAGCGCCGAACAAACACTGGCTCGCCTTTGAGCATCCCAAAATACCGACAACCGATCGGCTCGCCCTGAGCGCGCTCGCTGTCGTTCGTTGCGAGCGTGCTCAGGCGTCCATACTTGAGCCGCTCGCTTCACTGAGCAGCTCATTCGCCTGAGCGTGCTCAAGTGGATACGAGGCCTTACAAGTACATTTTTAGTTGAACGAGTGATAAAGAGAAGGAAAAATATGATCTTGGTGAAGTGGTTAGGTTTTAATAAATCACATAACACATGGATTCATAAAAAAGATTTAATCAGAAAAATGTAAAAAAAATTGTACAATATTTCTTTTTAATAAACATATTTATCTACAAATGTTGTTTTTTATTTATATAAATCGTAATGATACTCCTAGAACACAGCAGCAACCAATTTATTTCTCTATATTTAGCAAACTTTATGATTTTTTTATTTTTTTTTTTTTTTTACAATTTACAGATCATATCTGCAATATACGGATTTCTTTTTTTTTTTTTTTTTTACAATATTAGACAAACTTAAAGAGCATTTCGCTCAACAAACTTATAGTTTAACAGTGTTTTCGGGCTATGCACAGCTTATTGGTTTTCTGTACACATAAACAAATGACTCGATATAAACCAATAGTGCATGTAAGTTTCTCTTTCTGTACAACACATAAAAGTTTTTTTTTTTCTTTATAACAAAAATTATTTACACCAGCGGTCTAACCACAAAAACAATAGTGTACCGCATTTACATTTATATATATGTACAACACATCTTTTTACAATTTTTGCAGCAGTCTATGCAGTGCACTATGTATATACACGGATAAACGGTATATTTTATCTTCACTCACTATTATAAACATTCTCTCATTATTTACAGAATCAAGAACACACTTGTGCCCCCACGGTAGGGTCTCCATCCCGTCGGGGAAAATATACCGCTTATTATTTGTCCTAGACAGACCCAGTTTGGATATTTCTTGAGTATTCACAATATGGAGGGAGGAGCCTATTCTTCGCTGCAGATGGAATTTTGGCGTGGGGTCCATGAAGGCAAGTTACATAGTCTTCCATCTGCAGCTTGCATGTGACGGAGCGAGTCAAACCCTTAGCCCGTCTAGAGGTTTGGCCCGACTCTAGCCGGAATGTGTACATCTTCGATCGTAACCCAGCAAACTCCACAACAGGGATGCCGTTCGCCTCGTCCTTCATAACACCGACCACCTTTTCGTTATGGGACTCTATCCCGAAAGGGTTGTCAGTGCTATACCCAGACGTGTCAAACTCATCCTTGTTGTGGAGCATTACTTCATATGGATCACAGTTCATCATAGAAATGAAGCTGTCCGTGTCCATATAAAGCAGCTTGGGGCTTCCGAAGCGAGGAATAGCGAATTCATAATGAAATCGATACATCCTCACTTTGGAAAGGTCAAGAATACACATTCCGACATACACAGGTTTATTATATAGGATCCGCACTTTCGCCATTTCCAGAGCTATAGAGTCTTCACGAAAAATGGTCATGTGTTTCAATCTGGGTGATGCTACGTATTTGCGGGCACCGCGGCGACCCGGCCATCCTGTACACAATTTCACGTCGCGGTGTCTACAAATATCCTCCATTGTTTTGCCGAAAATGGAATTGTTCATCAGTTTATAGAAATCTCTCTCGAAATCTGTGTTAGCTTGTCGACGAGAATCCGTGTTGAGAGAGATGTAGTCTTTCAACCACGGTGAATGGTTGAAAGAAATCGCGCGATGTATTTCACTCACTTGCAACCCCAAATCTACACATTGCTGGAGGACTCGGTAATGGAGGACGTACCGTACCTTGTTCTCCAGTGTGGTCATCAACTTGGGGAGCGTGGAACCAACTGGGGCTTTGTGCTCTGGACATGGCGGTAGGTCTGCTAGAACTTCGTGTTTGTCCTGAGGAATCGTGAGGTCTACCTCCAACACGAATCTCCTGGGTGAATCAGACGCAACGCTCATAAAATCTATGCTCGCAATCTGCTCGGCCGACAACCACTGAAACCCACCAGAGGGTAGATACTCGGACATGGCCCAGCCGTACAAATTGTTAACATCGAAGTACATGATAAAATTGTCTGGCGCCTCGCGGTTGTACTCCGACATGTACTTGTTATTTGCCTTGGCGTACCTATGGACGCATTGACAAATACCACCGCGTATTCCAAGTTCGAAAAGGAGCAGCATGTCAATATCGGTCAGAAGGTCCAATTCAACACATGTGCTCTTAACATGGCCTGCCACGAAAGGCCTGGGGATGTAAAGTAGTGGGCAGGGTCCAGGGTGTATTTCCCCATACATACACTCCTAAATTTCTCAAACAGATCTGCAAGTAACCGCACATCTGTTTCCATGTACAGACTTGCATATTCACGTAAAGTATTGATCTGGAAAGTATGCCACACTTGTGTCGCGTGCTCGTAATCGGCATCTGAAATTTCAGACTCCGACAGCGAACTATAAAATTTTGATTTTGGAGGAAGTGTGGCCTCGACGAGCTTCTCCCACGAATCCATATATTCGTAAGGGTAGACTCCTTTCCGCTTAACTAATTGAAACTTCTCGGCTTCGGCAAAATGAGCCCTAGTAATGCTCATTTCGCCGTTCTCAAGGGTACCAACCAGTTTGTCAAATGGGGCCTGCATAAAACGGTAAGAGTCGAGAAACCTCAAAGTAATTAAAGTACGTTCAACCTTTTTTGAAAAAGAAATGTAGCGTTCAGTGTTTATGGGAAGTAAATCCATCCCATCGCCGTCGAGGTCGGATAATGCCATAACTATAAAATGTGCGTCATACCCAGACAGATTATGAAAGAAAATGGGTATGAACTTTTTAGTCTTCAACTGCAAATTGCAGTCATTGTGTGCAGCCCCCCTAAATTTACCTGTGATATGACAATGATCGCGGACTTTAACAGTCTCCGGTTCAATGTGTTTCTCACATATGTGGCATACAGTAGCAGCAGCAAACTTTGCTTCTTGCTCATCTGTCATTACAAGGGGAATACACTCCTTGTAAATTTCTTCAACCTCCTCGGCAAGCTCGATAAGTTGTTCCACAAGCCATTTCTCGGGGTTTGGACCCGAGAAGGAGTTGAATCGTGACAGACTAGGTACGCCGGCACAAACGACCTGGTATGCCGCAGTGAATGGGGTGTGTTTCTGGACATTGGTTGAGTGAGAGGCGTTGGGTGGGGGACTGCATGAATCATAAGGTTCTAATAAACTTTCAAAATCCGCGTAAACGACGACGGGAACACGCTGCTTGTGTGCAAAATCCTTAAACTTTAAGGTTTTATCTTCATCGCCGGGCAAATCTCCTCTTACTGGATCTGCCCTTGCGCAATCGATCTCATGTCGGTACAGAAGATCTTCGTGAGTGAAATGCTGCAGACATCTGTCGCATATGTGTATAGCATGATAATGATTACTTAATGAAGATCCAACTAGCCGTGGCAAGTTGCAAATCCAACAGTAATGGGAATTCCCACTGCTGTCAGTATGCAGCTACATGTTAATGTGGTTATCGCGTTTGTCTGCAGTTAAGTGTAAGGGCCCGACAACTTCATTCCTACCTTTAATAAGATCCAGACCGAAAACATTTACTGAAATGCCTGGATTTTGCCTCTCGAATTTGGAAATATCTGCGAGTTTTACCGGAAACTCAATACCGGAGAAATCGAATTCATGGCTTGCGAATGCCTCCCTATAACTACCAACTTGGTTTGCATTCTCGTGCGCCTGTAATTGAGCTGCAAGGAGAGTCCAAAGAAAACATAACTCATCATCGTTACGCCCATTGAATATAGCTTTCTTTCTTTGGATATCAACTGGCAGAGCAACATGGGAGGACCCTCGATAGAACGGTTCAAAATTAGTAATGTTTATGTCGAGGGAAATTAATCTCTCAAGGGTTTTTCCAGAATCTCTCTCCTGAAACTCTTCCAATTTAGTCGTGATCTCCGATTTCATACAGATCTTATACCAATCAGGCAGGTGAGTGCTAGTTGTGACTTCACACATTTTGGTAAGAAAATGCAAATTTGCGGAAACGATATTTAATTCCTTCTGAACTGCAAAAGATGTTGCCAGCCCAACCTGAACCTTTACATCCGGGGTGGACCGGCAACTAACAATTTCGCGGACTTTATTTGCCAAAAGATCATAACATGCATCAATGAAGTTAAGTGGTCCAATAAAATTTTCAGAATTTTGAATGGTCCCGGTATAGATTCTATTTTTAAAAGAACTCTGCCTATCTTCAAGGACTAAGCGCGTTGCGTCTGGACACTCGCCTCTCGTTGCTGCAAATGATGTATTTGGCTGCTGCTGCCTGCTAGGATCTGCTACTCCTGAGCCCCGACTGCTAGGGTCTGCCACTCCTGCGGCCTGCCTGCTAGGGCCTGCCACTCCTGGACCCTGCCTGCTAGGGCCTGCCACACCTGAGCCCTGCCTGCTAGGGCCGGGTGTTGGGTTTCGCCTATCGGCTGAGTCCTGCATTTCCCAAGGTCTCCACATGGGCGGAGCAGTTCCGGACTCGACGGTGGCATTCATGCCTGCGGCGGCTCTGCAACGATAGAAACCAATGAGAATAAGGCTGACATCTAATTACATGGAATGTATGAATAAATAGCAAAATGAAACGTACCATTCGGTTGTATGGAATGAGTCCTCCTAGGTTCCTCATACCGTGGAAAATCTATTAAAAAAGAAAGATAATTTAGGTCAAAAGATTACATACATTTTGTTAAATTAATTTTTATATCTATTGTACTCACTATTAATTAATTCTTGTTCCCAGTCATAGACACTTGTGGTAGGTAAACTATCATACTGTGCCAAATCTATAAAAATAAACATAGGTTAAAAACATGGCATAAAAAAAGTTAATTACAAAAATATAAAGCATAATATACTCACAATCAGTTAATTCCTGTTCCAAGCCTGCACCGGATAAAGTCTCATGACTCGCTGGTTCTGCAAATTGCAAAAACCTGGGTGGATCAGTATCATCCATGCCTTCAGAAGTACCTGAAACCAATGAGAATAAAGCTGGCAAGGGAATGTAATAAAAAAAATAGCAAAGTAAGACTTACCATTTGGTTGTATGGATTGAATCCTCCTCCATTTACTGGGCACGTTAATTTCATCACACTCCAGTATATCTATGAAAAAAAAAGAAAGACATTTGCTAAATGAAAAAAAAAATTAACACATACTGTATTCAATATTTCTCAAGTTAAAACAGTACATGGATTTTTTGTTAAATAAAAAATTATACTCATGAAATGATAGAAAGCCATCAGAATAAAGCTGACAACTAATTACAAGGAATGTATGAATAAATAACAAAGTGAGACTTACCACTTATTTGTATGGGTACATCGTAACTACTGGTGGTAGATATATCCTCGAACTATAGTTCTTCAGATGGCATATCTGTAAAAACAAAAACAAAAATTTAAATGCAACATAGGATAAAACGCAATGTTAATTAAATGAAATTAAAAAAAACCTTACTGTGATATTTATCAACAATATCAAATATTTCTCAAGTGAAAACAGTACATGGATTTTTGTTAAATGAAAAATTATACTCATGAAACGATAGAAAGCTATCAGAATAAAGCTGACATCTAATTACAAGGAATATATGAATAAAAACAAAGTGGGACTTACCATTCATTTGTATGGGTACATCGTAAGTACTAGTGGTAGGTATACCCTTGAACTCTAGTCCTTCAGATGGCGTATTTGTAAAAACAAAAAGTTTAAAGGTACCATAGGTAAAACGCTAACTATGTTAATTAAATGAAATTTAAAAAAAATACTTACTGTGATATTTATCAAATAATTCCCAATTCCATTCGTTGGAACTGAAAACCAACAGACTTCCATCACTAGTGGCTCCTTCAGACAGTAAATCTAAAAAAAAAAGATAGCTTAGTTTACAAGACAATTTGTTAAATAAATACAATATGAATAATTGAAACTGGCAATGCATGAAAAACACATAATTACCTTGCAGATTCACGTCATCGAGAGAAGGCAAATCTTCAATGCTTTGCGAAGACATTGTCTCTGTGTAAGTTCAGATACAACTGGCTTAGTTCCTGTTTCGACGCTTCTTTTATACTGATGCACCCCAGCGGCCTGCACCCCAATGATCTACAAGATAATGACGGTGAGCTGCGCCATCGTGGCTGCAGGGGGCGGGCCGGTGACCTACAAGGAGCTCCGGCAGGGAGAGGCCGCAATCGAGATAATGACGGAAATTTTGGCTACAGGTACATAAAGGCAGACATGATTTGTGGTGAGTAATAACAGGGACGGTGGACGGAAATTGTCCGCAGGAAGTAGGGTGGGTAAATAACAGCAAGCGGCGGCGTCTAATCAACTCTAATCGGAGGGAAGCGGCCGCAGGGGGGCGGGACGGGTGACCTACAAGGAGCTCCGGCAGGTAGAGGCCGCAATCGAGATAATGACGGAAATTTTGGCTACAGGTACATAATGGCAGACATGATTTGTGGTGAGTAATAACAGGGACGGTGGACGGAAATCAGCCGCAGGAAGTGGGATGGGTAAATAACAGGGCTGCGGCGTATAATCAACTCTAATCGGAGGCCAGAGGCCGCACAGTCGGCCGGGTGCCTAATTATAGGGGAAGCGGCCGCAGGGGGGCGGGGCGCGTGACCTATTTAATACAGGACCGGCTTTTATATACTACTTTTATGCAAAATATGTTCAGGATAAACTGAATTACGGCACCGAAGTTCACATCCGCGATGTCTGCATAGTAACTAGTACCATGTTTACTATCAATACTGGGCTCTTTCAGTCGCATCACAAAATGTGACTGATGCAGCTTAATTCATGTCTTCATTAAAGTTTTTGAATTTATGATTGGGCCGTAATATCTTACCATCTGCAGAAAATTTTTATACTACCGTAATTGGAGGCGTCTGTAGCAACAATACAAAATGTATCATTTTGAATAGTTTCGACAGCTTTTCTTGATTAGAAACCGAACCAATACAATTACGAGCATATGCAATCCCAATGGCATTTGTTCTTCCAAGTGACAATTTATCAGCAATTTTAGAATCATTATGCAAAGTATGATCAAGTTTTGATTCAAAACCGAATGAACTGAAAGACAAGGTGTGTTGTACCGAGTGGTATGTCATTGCGACTTAATAAGCTATCACTTTTTCTTTATTCTTGGGTGCTAATCTGATTAGTGTTAAAACTGACACTCCATTCTTTTTATACATTTCGGGTGTTTTGCTACGTCATTTTTGCCACTATGAAATATCCCAAATTGTTTATGGCACAATGTGCAGGTTAGTGAAGTCAGTAGTACCAACAGCCGTGAATAGCACTGCTGGATGAGTGCGATGCGTGTGACGTGGAAACGCGATTTCATTTTTTTCGACGAGTGGTGGATTTTTATCACTTAGCTAAAAAAAATCGGAACGTGTAGCGTCCCGATGGAGGGTAAATCGGGACGCATTCCCAGACCCCTGAAAATCGGGACATCCCGCGCAAATCGAGTACACCTGGTAACGCTGTTGGTAGCCCTCAAGCCAGTTAGATCTGAGCAACCACATAAGTTAATTTCGATTGTAAGGAGCTCAAATGTTCCTTAAGCAAAATGCAGAAAATTCATGGTGGAAATTTAGTGTCCGTTAAGGCTAGTGTGATCCGAGAAGTGTAGGAACTAATCTCGAATGCCATTAAGCGGACGGGGAGTAGGCAACATTATAACGTGGCGAATGTCGGCACCAATGATTCTTGCCACCTTGGTTCGGAGGTTACCCTCTAGTCCAAAGGTTCCCAACCTTTTTTGACCTACCACCCCCTTTTCGAAAAAAAAATTACTGACCCCCTGTTTGAAAAATACAGCACTGACACCTTTTGTTGTTGTAATTAACGTTGTGTAATCCATAGCGCTTCAATTTAATTGGCTTATTGCCTTCTTCTTCACACTCTTAGGTGAATTGGGCTGTATTAATATTGAAAAACAAGGACAGATTTTTAAAATTATTAAAGAATATTAACAATATTGGTGCCTTGTACAAAAATTTATTAAAAACATATATTTAAAATAGTTTTAAAATTATCAGTGAGATGTCTGAACTTGATGTAATGATACTAATTTTTCTGCATTTGGTGCTATATTTGACAGCAGGAGTTTTTAATCGCCCCGTTCTGTTTGTTTTCTTTGTTGGTAAATTGCTTACTATACTAAATCCCCTTCCGGCTAAATATGACGATGGGAATGCAATAAAAAAACTTTTTTGTTGCAGCCCACAAAGGCGGATATAAATCTGGAATTTGCCTCTGTAGCCAAAATTCTTGATATCCATTTTTTAATTTCAATTTTAATTCTTCATTTGTTGACAGATCGATCAACTCTTCCTGTAGCGATAAATCTGCTGTATGTAGGTTTGAGAAAGCTTCTAATACCTAATCTGGAATGGTCATGTTAAGAATATTCTGAAATCTGTTTTTAAAATCTTCTTTAAGTACTTCAAATGTTGACAAAATTCTAAAATGTCTTAATTGTTTGTTTCCACAGAGGAAAGGTTTGGAAACTAATAGAATTATCTTCGATCCACATTTTGTTTGCACAAGGCAAGTTTTGACATGAACGCACAAATAACTGACTTTGCTTTGATCAAATCCAAATCATCTCCTTGCAGCTGTAGGTTTGATTCATTAAATTTATGATATAGATCAGTTAAGTAAGCTATATCATTCTTATATTTCAATAAATAAAACGTTATAATGGAGTCAAAACCGTCATAGAATCTTGTTAGACAGGTACCCTTTGACAGCCAACGAACTTCTGTTTGCAATAGCCAATGATTGAAATCCTCGTCATTTTCATCACAAAGTTTCCAAATAATCTATTAGACAGAGCATTGTTTCTGATCTTGTTAACTGCCGTAATTACATAGTCTACTGTAGTGAGCAGTGAAGGCGATCACTTAGGGATTTTGCAACCAAATGGTGTCTGTGAATTACACAATGCACGGCGACTACATTTGGTACTGCCTTTTTCAAATATGAAATCAGCCCTCGGTATCGTCAAACCATTGCCGGATCACCATCAGTATCAAAGGACACGATATTATTCAGAGGAATACTTTTTTCTTCAAAATAGTATTGAAATATAGAGTTTATTTAGTATCAGTTTCTAATTTTTTTGCGAACATTAATTCTTGAAAAAATTGTCCTCATTTAATGAAGCGAACGTACGCAAGAAGTAATGAATCATTGTTTGGTAAAGTAGATTCATCAAGCTGTAAAGAAAATTCGGCAGTTTTCAATAAATCAGTTAGAGAACTCTCCACGCCCTTAGATATTTCGTCGATTCGCATCTATACTGTGTTATTGCTAAGTAGGATTCTCTTAATAATATCAGACGCCGGCTTGTGCAGTACAGTACACAGAACCTCACTCACAGATGGCAGTACCAATTCTTCCCCAATCGTGTGCGGTTTTCCCGATTTAACAATAAGCAAGGAAATTTTGTAAGAAGTACGAAGCCCATCTGCGTATTGTTTGCGTCAACGCCACCCAAATTTGCCTTTGTTCACAAACGCCCCCTTCGAACTCTCTAACGTCCACCGGGGGGCGGTACGGCCCACGTTGGGAACCACTGCTCTAGTCCTTGCGGCGTCTTGCTGAAATGGTGAAATGGTGAACTATGTGGCCAATGACTACAAGATATCGGCAGACCTAACTATCTGTAGCATCTTTGACAGAAACCCTTGTTGAAGGACTGAATCAGATGCTACGGCAGTTACGTAGAGATCTTGACCGCAAATTCCTCGACATCTGCCGTATGGCTAAATCATATAGGGCTTTCTTGAATACTTCAAGGTGTGTACTATACATTTAAATCGACTATACGGGAGACTGGGGCTATTTGTATGACATACCTAGAGAGGTTTTTTTTTTTTTTTAAATGAAAGAGAAAGACCCAGAACATGAAATACATTTACCAGTACAAGCAAAAAAAAAAAAAAAAAATCACCGCATTTTAAGGGTAGATTAAGGAAATCTCGATGGTTAAAAGTTCTCGTGGTTAACTGCAGAAGTGTCTTTAATTAACAACTTGAAACAGAATGTGTTATTACCAGCACAGAAGCGAATATCATACTCGGTACAGAGACGGATATGAGTTTGCCAGAAGTTTTATTAATAGCATCAGTATTTTCCTTAAAGATTGACTACATTCCCATGGAGAGAGCGTATTTGGAGCAGTCAGTAAATACTGTCAATTTCGTGTAATGAAATACATGTCGATACACTTTACGAAATCATATGGCAAAATTAAAGTAGCCAGAAATATATTTGTTAAAGGCGCCTGGCACCGCAACTTATGCCGAAATAACTGTTCCTGTTAGGAAATAATGTACCTCAAATAGTTCAGGCTCATGCAGTAATGCTAAGAGGTGAATTTTTTGTTATTATTACTAGCTGGTGACCACGACTTCGTTTGTGTTTGTAAAGAATTAGGAATGACAGCTACCGACATGTACCACAATAGTGCACGACGGGAGACTTGAAGCCAGTACCACACACAAGCTTCAGGGATCTGCGAAGGGTATTTATGGCTGCAAAGTGAAATATAGCGACACACATGTCTTTGGTCGTCCATCGACCAATTTAAACCATCAATCTCCCACACCCCATAGCTACCAACATAACACCACCCTGGTGCACGTTGGGAGACTGGAGGTTAATGTCAAATACAATCACCAGTGGACTGCGCTACATAGTTTTGGCTGTGGAATGAAATTATAGGCATACCGATCGTGCAGGACGTTGGCCCCCATAACTACCAACATCTATTCACCATTGTGCACGATAGGACACTAAGTGCTACTACCACGCACAAACACCATTGATCTGCGCTAAGCAGTTGTGGCAGCAAAACGAAATATACAGCCACATGTGCCTTTGGTCGAAAAAATAAAATATCCGTGATCGAGCAATTTCAACCACAATTTCCCTCCACCCACACAAATATCGAAAATCGGCCAAAGTTCTGCAAAATCGGTGAATGTATGCTACTACCACACAAAGTTACCAGTAATCTGCGCTAGAAACTTTAGGCTAAAAACTGGTACATAAGGACAAACACGTCTATGTTCAAAATACGAAAGTTCCACAGGTCGACCAATTTCAACAACCATATATCCCATACCCCCATAGCTACCGACATCTAACCACCAAAGTGCACGATGGGAGTCCTGATGCTGTTACCAGGCACAAACACTATTGATCTGCGCTATGCAGTTGTAGCAGCAAAGTGAAATATAGAGACCTATATGCCTTGTGTCAAAATATCGTTGATCGACCACTTTTAACTATCATATCTCCCACAACCGCAACAGATATCTAAAATTGATTAGCCTTGTGCACGATCGGTGAATCCATGCTACTACCATACTGCGTTGCTAGAAAGTGATACGTAAGGAAACAAACGCCTTTGGTCGAAATGCGAAAGTGCGCCAGGTTGACCGCTTTCAACCACCATGTCTCCCACACCCCCATAGCTGGCGACATCTAACCACCATAGCGCATGATGGGAGACACGATGCTACTATCATACAAAAACACCAGTCAACTATGCTATGCAGTTGTGGCAGCGAAGTGAACCATACGACTCATATGTCTTTGGTCGAAATAATTTTTTTTAACTGCTTTACGTCCCTTTTTAACATCGAGGTCTTTAGAGACGGGAAAGGATGGGGGGCAAGGAATGGGAAACATATATTTTGGTCAGACCATTGCTCGAATATGGTAATGTAATATGGGATCCAAACTTTGAGTATCAAATACAGGAGTTGGAGAAGGTGCAAAAAAGGGCTGCTAGATTTGTTTCTGGAAATTATCGCAGAATGCAATCAGTGACAGATATGATAAAGGAGCTGGAATGGGATTCATTGCAAGACAGGAGGAGGATGAGGAGGGTAATGGGAGTGTACAGGGCATATACTGGCGATTAGGCATGGAAAGATATTGCAGTAGGTATGAAAAGTAGTTCATGGAAGGGAAAAGATGACCATGACCACAAGCTGGCACTCGATTTCAGGCACAAGGGTGTGGGAAGATTTTCTTTCTTAGGTAAGGGCGTCAGGGATTGGAATGAGTTACCAAGGGGAATGATGAATAACCTACCGAAAACATTAAAAGAATTTAAAGTTAAAATTTGTAGAGGGCAAATGTAGGTGAGTGAAGGATAGCGGGAAGTTGGGTGTGTAGGGAAATTGCCACCGGAGCGTGTTCTCCATTGCAATTAAATTAAATTAAATTACCATGTCTCTGACCATGCAATGAAAGCAATAAGATAACTTTACAATAATAACTATTTTGCACATTAAACAAACCTTGAAGTATTCTTTCTTTTAATTCGGGATATTCAATTTTTGAACGCCATCGATAACCGTAACATGAAGTATTTATTCCTTTAATTCGGGATATTCAATTTTTAAACGCCATAGATAGCTGTAAAAACAACAGAGATTTTCTTTAAGCACGGTCTCTGGACAATTTTGTTTTGGCCATCAACTTTTGTCTTCTGTTTACGATAATATTTTTCCAGATTCACTTTTGATATTTGTATAAAAGGCTGAATCTGCGGAGTTAAAGCATCTGGCGTTTCGAGCAAATAGTATATCCATTTACTTCGCTATTGAATCAAATGTTAGTTTCTATCATAATCTAGCGTTGTTTAGTAATGTAGTAATGCAATCTCTTAGTCAAATTAATGAAGCTTGATACACATGAATATTTTCGGACGAATGAAAATAGTTTACGTGCAAATAAACTTCAACCCACCCCTTTGTTGGTAGGAGGCGTGTGAATCTAGGTTTGCTTTAATTCAAAAAAAAGTTGGCACGAATTTTATGAAACTTTGTTCAAATGTTTCTCATTGCTGGAATAAAAATAGGGTGCGGGAAAATTTACGCCAACTATACCGGGCAACGCCGGTAACTCCGCTAGTTTATATATATATATATATATATATATATATAAGATTTGTTTATTTACCTACTGTCAGTAACCATTTAGCCAGCTTTTAACATTATCATATGTTTGTTCTTTTCTTCTTACAGCGTGTTGGGGGCTTCAAATTTTCTTTTCGGCTTCCTGGTGGAAGCGGATGATTGCTTTATAGAACTGTACATTTTTTGATTGTAAAATGGTTGTAACGTTCCCTGGAAACTTGACTAATAGCTGTGTTATGCGTCTTGTGGCAGAACGAAGAACTAGGGTTTATAGATTACTCTCTGTCAGTAAGAGGTTGCTATGGTAACAGTTGGCTATCAACGAGAGCTAGCGTGAGAGCATAGACACGAGTTGGAACGTGAAATTATTGATAAAAGAACCTGCAATCTTCGGAGTTAAAAGCATATGATTGAACTTTAATAAATGTTAATTAATCGTCAGACAAGTTTACTTATTATTTAAATAAAAGTTTAATAAAGTAGAAATCAGACCGAACACAAGAAATACGACATGAAGTGTGACACGAAATGCGACATGGCGATCGTGAAGTTGATACAAAATAACAACTAAGTTACAATTCGACAACAAGAATTCATCGAGAAAAGATCCTAGAAAGGACTAACAACGAATTGACGGCAGCGCCTCCATCGGACGATCAGGAACTATTAAAAAAAAAATATCGCAGTCGGGAACAGATGATCTTGGATATAGCCTATTCCATCTTTGCTGGTATTTGCTGCGTCGCATATGGAGGTGTTTTGAACGGCTACAGCGACTGAACCACTCGTATATACAGCTAAGTGATTTTTCTAAAGAGTATTAAAGTGTAATAGTCTACCATACACTTTAAATTTTCAAATAATTCACTGTTCATAACCTTACGGAGTGTAAATTATTTATTGACCTTTTAACTTGCAAATTAATTTCACGAAGAACACGACGTTACCTGTAAAGTTAGATTTTAGTAATTTCAAGTGTACTTGATTTTAATTTGCGTAAAGTAGAACATTCGCAAGCTTTCCAGCTATTTATGTTAACAAACAATTTCTTGAAGATATAGGTAGATTGATGAATAATTTTTACGAATTGAAAAGTTGCCGACTTTGGTCCAATTTTGACTGAATCTTTATATAATATTAATTTGTCGTAAGAACAGTTAGATTGTTTTTTTTTTTTTTGAACTTTCTGTTCCCAATCGGGATTTTTTTTTTTTTTTTTAGAAAAAAATAAAATATTTTAATATTATGCAAGAACCTGTTGGTTGTAGTGAAGAAAGGCCATTGACTTCCTCTAACGATAGAACTACATCCACTACTGATACGTCGGAGGATTTCTATGGGTTTCCTGAGACTGAGTCCCCGATTAATGACAGGAGTTTTAACAATGTTACTCTGACCGATTGTGAAGCTACTTTTTCTAATATAGGACTATCTGCCACGGAAAACTTACTAGTTCACATTCCCTTAGAAGTAACTGAACGGACAACACTTGATGACCCCGAAATGGTTTCTCCCAAGCACTCAAATATGACAACACTTATAGAAGGCATCACTAATGATGAACCACAGACACTGAGTGGTACTAACAAAAACACTCAACTACCTTCAGACACGATTTCAGTCTTAAAACAGTTTATGTTCACTTTGTTTTTACAACAGTCTGAACAATTTCAAAATGCATTGGTTGAACAGAAAAGAGAGTTGTCGGAACACTTTACTAAATCTCATGAGGGCTTATGCAATAATTTCAGTTTGCAGTTCCAAACTGTTATCAATCAACTTGACAGCATTACAAAGGAGGTTGCATCTAACAAAAAGATTTGTGAAAAATATATAGGTAAATTGAATGACAAAATTGACATTATCAAGACACAAACTGACAACACTGATTTAGCCATTGAGGAGTTGACATTTAAGGTGAAGAGTTCAGAAGAGAAAATCTGGGCAATTGAACAGAATAATACGAGAATGAGGGGTCAGGTAGAGACTATAGTAACAGACCTCCAGGCATTAAGTAATACAATTGAAAGTAATGATAGTAGGCCTAATACTGTAAGGGAAAAATATGAGATGAGTGATGTTACAATTAATGGTGATATAAATCATGTAAAGGATAGAGAAATTGTTAAAGAAGGGTTTCACTTAAAAGATGAGTTTAAGCATGAAAGTAACCAGGTGGAAACTTACACGAAGACAGATGAATCAGTAGAAAAGGGTTGTAAGTCTATAAAAATGTTTGATATCAGAGACATCAAAGGAACAGGTGACTTTGATCAGGTAAAAGGGATGGAAGAGACTTTAATGAAGGTAGATGGATTAGGTAGTTTGATGATTTTGAAGGATGTAAACTGTGATATTTTTTCCATTGTTGGGGAGAATTATGTTTGTGATTATGAATCAAAGCAGTTACAGAATAATGGTGTTGAACATTTTCAGAGTTCTTTACATATTTTTGAAGTTGGTTTGCCATGTTACTGTTCTGGTATGCTTGGTAAACAGGCGGAGGCCATGACAGCTAAAGATAATGTTATTGGTCTTAAACCTTTCAAACAGCTACCACTCAGTAAATGAGCGGTGGAATATGTAGTGAAAAAAAAAAAAAAAAAAAATGGAAAAGTCTTAACATGATTAACTGTTTAGGTCCAGGTACCTACTTTCTCACAAATCAATATTCCATTCATGCGGTGTTGTAGTGGTATAGGTAGAAATGTTATTAGGAAATGATGATAAAGATGTGACATAAAATGAAAATAATTTGCATGTATTATAAAAAATTATGTAAAGGTCAAGAAAAAAATAATGATGCATAATAATTAGGCAATTAACTATTGTAAATACTATTGTTCCATGTACTTGAATAATTCATGAGATTGATCTATGTTTTACATTTTTGAAGATTAGTGAATAGTTTTTATTAATAATTAATTTTGCTGATAAGATGGGTAATGCAAAGTTGTTGCCTGTTACAGACTTTCGTTCGCCGGAGAATGGTGTCAGTGCTTTGCAAATGATCGAGAAACAAGCTGCACTAACTCCCGCGACAGGACATTGGGATTTTGTTTTGTTCTGTGTGCTATTAGTTATAAGAATGCAAATTGTGATCATTTACTGTAAAAAAGATCCCGAAGAATGCAAAGTTCTTACGTCCAACCTCATATAAAGTTTACCATAATTTTTTACTTTTAAATATATGGTAAACTTGCGAGGGGTTGTGGCAGAACGAAGAACAAGGGTTTTATAGATTACTCTCTGTCAGTAAGAGGTTGCTATGGTAACAGTTGGCTATCAACGAGAGCTAGCGTGAGAGCATAGACACGAGTTGGAACGTGAAGTTATTGATAAAAGAACCTGCAATCTTCGGAGTTAAAAGCATATGATTGAACTTTAATAAATGTTAATTAATCGTCAGACAAGTTTACTTATTATTTAAATAAAAGTTTAATAAAGTAAAAATCAGACCGAACACAAGAAATACGACATGAAGTGTGACACGAATTGCGACAGTCTGTAGAATCGCTTGCGTTATAGACGAAACCGCGAGCAGGAGATCATGATGTGGTTGAGGTCGGAGATCTCTTGATCGAAGATGCATATCGGTGATTCTATCATACGGAGGTGGCATAAGTGGTGTGGATAGCAACGGTGTCCTAGTCTCATCGTAATAATGATTGTTATGTGTCTTCTTGCTATATGATGCTCTGTATACCACGGTGTCTTTGGTAATGTTGGTTGTACTGAAGCATAGTGTTTTCCTCTGAGTAGCTGCACCCTGGACCAGTTTTCATTCCACGTAAGGTATGCCTTCCTAGTGACTAATGTGATAAAATCCCTCCAGGGTAGTTGGATGCCTGCAAAGTACCCTTCGTTGGTGCTCTGTTTCGCCGTCTGGTCGACGATTTCATTCTGCAGTATTCCTTTATGACCTTTGTTCCAGAGAAAGTGTACTTGTATGCCAACTGAAGAAGCTTCTGAAACTAGTCTGATTATTTCATAAAGTTATTGGTGAGTTTTGTTACTCCGTAATGGGTTTTGTAATTTCTGGAGAGCGCTCTTAACGTCAGTAAATATTAAGATTCTTGTGAAGTGCTTGTCTAGCCCGTACTTGATGGCAGCAGACATCGCTATAGTTTTCGCTGTGTAAATGCCCGTACTCGTTGGTGTGTGGGCAATAATAAGCATACCCTACTCCTTTCGTAGTCGTCGCTGTAAATATGAATGTAGTTGGGCCAAGTTTTGTTCATAAAGTCTGAAATAGCTGAAATTGATATCGTTAATCCGGATGATATGTTCAGGTAGATAATATATATGAAATTAAAAAAAACTGAAGCTCGTATGGATACAGAAAGTCTGGAATAGTGCGGCTTTTTAATATGAGTGGTTTCTTCTTTTCGTATTCCTTGTATCCTTTTGATAATAGGAGCACTCTTCTCACTGCCGGTGATCCGTTCTCTGTGAGTCTTCTGTTCTCTAGCGATAGCTTTCTTTGTAAAGGATGTTCCTTTATAGCAAAGATGCCGATGAGTTATTTGTTTGGAAGAATTTAACGGCGTATAGAAAGGGGCATTTCAGTTGCTTCTATCAGAAGAGCATTGTTAGGACTAGACCTCATTGCTCCTAGGAATAGTCTTATGGCCCTATGTGGCGCCCTGTCCAATTTTTCCAGAACGTATTTTGCGAGGGGTCTAAGGGTGTAAGGGTTTGGGAGAGACGATACTAGCCTTTTCCAACCAATTGTCAACCTCTCCTTCACATGGTGCACCCTGTTTGCACGAACGAGGCTATGGCGACTGAAAGATTCCAGGTATAAGGAGTCACCCACTGCTTGCCAACGGGTCCGAAAGGAGTGCGGAAGAGCGGGGAGTGTTCCAGGGCACCCTCTTGTCCTTGGGGTTGGAAACGGCCCCTAAAGGCTGATGAATCAAATGATCAACGGCATGAGTATGCAGAAGGCAACGGAAAACCACTGCATTAAAGACCAAAATAGGTACTACGAGGACATGTAATCCTCTCAAATTACATTTAACATGATGGCTTCTTCCTGCGTAAATATTCCGGAGGTAAAATAGTCCCCCAATCGGATCTCCGGGTAGAGACTACTCAGGAAGGAGTCATCAGCATTGATAGAAACATTCTACGAGTCGGAGCATGGAATGTTAGAAGTCTGAATAGGGCAGGTAGGTTATTTTTTTTTTTTTCATTTTTTTTTTTTTTTTGTAACTGCTTTACGTCTCTTTTTAACATCGAGGTCTTTAGAGACGGGAAAGGATGGGGGGCAAGGATGGGGGCAAGGAATGGGAAGGAATTCGGCCATGGCCTTTTGAAGGAAGCATCCCGGCATTTTCCTGGAGTGATTTGGGGAAACCATGGAAAACCCAAATCTGGATAGCCCGGACGGGGATTCGAACCGCCGTCCTCTCGAATGCGAGGCGAGAACGCTAACCGTTACACCGCCCCGCTCGGTACAGGTAGGTTAGGAAACATAAAAATGTAGATCGAACAACTTCAGTTAGATGTTGTTGGGATTAGTGAGATTAAATGGAAGGACGCACAGGATTTCTGGTCTGGGGAACACAGGATAATTAGCACACAAGCTGTCAATGGAGTCACTGGAGTAGGATTTTTAATGAATAAGAAAGTATGGAAGCAGGGTGAGTTATTATAAACAGTTTAGATACAGGATTATTTTGATGAGGTTAGAAACTAAGCCCGTCCCAACCACATTCGTACAAGTGTATATGCCGACGTCACAGGAAGATGATGAAGAAATAGAGAAAATATACGCTGAAATTGAAGAATTAATCCAATATATGAATGGGGAGCAAAATCTAATAATCATGGTTGATTGGAATGCAATAGTGGGAGAAGGAAAAGAGGGGAATACTGTAGGAAGTTTTGGTCTAGGAGAAAGAAATGAGCGAGGAAGCAGGTTGCTAGAATTTTGTGAAAGATATAAGCTAGTAGTGGCAAACACACTGTTTAAGAACCATGCAAGAAGAATATACACCTGGAAATGTCCAAGGGATACAGGCAGATATCAGCTAGGATTATATCATGGTCAAACAGAGATTCAGGAATCAAGTTCTAGACTGTAAAGCGTACCCAGGATCAGACATAGACTATGACCATAATTTGATAATAATGAAGTGCATGCTGAAATTTAAGCGAATAAGGAAGCAGTATAAGCAGAACAGACTGGAAGAGAATAAACTGAAACAATCTAGCACGAGAGAAATATTTGCAGAAATAGTAGACTTAAGTCTAAGAAGTAACTCTGAAAGGAGCTCAACCGAGGACGAATGGAATGCATTAAAGACCGAAATAATGAAAGCTGGTAAAGAAACATTAGGCTTTAGGGAACAAGCTGCCAGAAAAACTTAGATCACAGAAGAAATTTTGGAGCTAATGGATCAGAGGAGAAGGTAAAAAAATGCTCAGGATGAAACAGAAAGAGAGCAGTACAGCAATTTAGAAATCAAATAAATAGGAAATGCATAATAGCAAAAGAAAAATGGCTAGAAGAAAAGTGTGAAGAAGCAGAAAATGAAATGGTCGTAGGTAAAGTAGATGTTTCAAATAGAAAGATCAAACAGAATTTTGGAGAAATGAAGAAAAGAGGTACGAACATTAAAGCTGTCGATGGGAAACCTCTTTTAAGCTCAGAAGTTAGAGCTAACCGATGGAAGGAATACATTGAGAAACTATATGATGGGGATGACTTGAACAGTAGTGTAATTGAACAGGAAGGCGATGTCAATATTGACTTAGGAGATCCTGTTTTGAGGACAGAATTTAATAAAGCTCTGAATGACTTGAAAGCAAACAAGGCAGTTGGAATTTATGAGATCCCTGCAGAACTTCTTAAATCCCTAGGAGAGGAAGGTATCGAAAGATTATTCAAGCTGATATCAAAAAGTTATGAAACAGGAGAAATTCCAACCGATTTTAATAAAAATATCATCTTCACACTTCCAAAGAAAGCACAAGCCGACAAATGTGAGAATTATCGCACCATTAGTCTAACATCACATGCTTCAAAATTACTGACCAGAATAATATACAGAAAGTAGGAGGACTTAGGCGACTTTCTACAATCCCAACTTCCGGTCACGTGACACAAAATGGCGGCTTCCCTTCCCCTTTTCTCCCTCCCCTCCATGACGTCACATCCGGTTCGTGGGAAATTCAAATCTTGTGCAGTGTTGCCACATTGACGGCATGACTACAGCATATTTCAAATTAAACATATATAACTGTTATTTAGTCTTTTTTCTAGCTGTTATTTCACTTATCTCCAACAATGCTACTCTCATATCAGCGATATTATTTCCGATTTTGTCCTATGTGATGTAGATATTCCAGCTGTACAAATGTTGCAATGTAGCATATACACACATCCTGCCACCAGGTGTCTCCACCGAACAGCGCATGACACGAGAAACTTCATCTGCATTCCACTTCGCCACGAAATCTTCTATCCTTGTCTTGCGGGGGAAAACCCTACCCTAAGGCATATTTGCACAGGTGTCGACCTGTACCTACTTGCTCGGCCGACGAGACCCTGTTTCGACATGCGCGATAACTTGCATAACTGTCGCTAGAGGTCAGCACACGGCAGTAGGCATTTGTCGCTAGATGGCGCGGGTGTACCAATATGCGTGAAATATTTCGATGTTTGCGTGAGCGGCTATTGTTTGCTCGGGAGTCCGACAGGTTACGAAATGGCTTCATTACAGAGCGATACAGCTTGGCTGGTGTGTGTTTGCCATCCACCATTATGAAAGCATAGCTGGCTGCCTGGCTGGTGGACAAAGAAAAGAGGGCGTCCAACACAGCGTTCGTATGATTGCAGAATTTTGTACAGAGTCTCAGGCTTGCAGCGAATTTCGTATGCATTTGTTCAGGTGTCCTGCTGTCGGTAAGGAATACAGGTTGCGCCATATGCTCATTGCACTGCAAAACCGCCCCAGCAGGATACATAGAAATATTTCAGCATTCACTTCGGTTCAAGAAGAAATTATTACGAGATGAGAATAATTATTATATGTCAGTTTTCGTAGTACAAATCTAAGAAACATTTATGGTAGCCCAATCACTCGTGTTTTCAAAACGAAAATCGAAAATTTTGTTTTCATTCTGGGTGAACAGAAAAACTGCTTGAGTCTTTGTATTTAATTAGGCAGATGATAGCATGTCTTTACAACACACCTCAGTGCTCACCACACATACTTGATTTTTAATGTGCTATCAGTATAGCTCGTGGTTGGAACTAAGCTCTTGGCAATGTTTGGCCAAAAGTCATTTGTTAATAGCAGCTCATCAAAGACAAATTTTGGGTGAACCTGCCCAGGCGGGCGCGGCGAGAGGTGGCCACCCTTCCTCACAGCGGACGCGTACATCGTGTTTTAGTAGGTCGGTATACCGGCGCATATTACCGCTTCGAGCGCAATGAAATTCCGGTCTTCAGTGCGGTCCTAAAAATGCGGTTACCGGTAGTAGGTCCCGGTCGGAAAACTCCGGTAAACCATCACGGTCCGCGCTTTTAGACCGGCGTATTACGGTATTTCTGTCCGCAGTGGGGAAGGGTGGCCACCTCTCGCCGCGCCCGCCTGGGCAGGTTCACCCAAAATTTGTCTTTGATGAGCTGCTATTAACAAATGACTTTTGGCCAAACATTGCCAAGAGCTTAGTTCCAACCACGAGCTATACTGATGGCACATTAAAAATCAAGTATGTGTGGTGAGCACTGAGGTGTAGTTGTAAAGACATGCTATCATCTGCCTATCATGTAATACCTTAGTGTGGACGTCGTGTGTCGGGTCCCTTTCCTGCAGTTACTTGTATGTATGTGGTAACTTATGAAATTGTGGGATATGCATGGACATATGTGTGTGTGTACGTGTTCCTGTGTGGTTATGTGTGTAATTATGGTGGTAGGAGTCTACTTGAGATTTTTCCATCAGTGGCCACCTATGTAGATGTGATCATTTGGGTATGATGAGCACCGAGGTTTGTGGCAAAGAAATGAAATATTTCGCACATCCTGTAGCTATTCAGTCTGGACCTAGGGTGTTCAGTCCTTTTCCTCCAGTTACGTGTATGTGTGTGGTGATGTATGGTAACTGTGTGTATGCATGGACATGTGAGTGTGTGTCTTTCTATGTGGTTGTGTGTCTATCCCGATAGGATTCTACTCGACTTTGAGATTTCACAATGACTGGCTACCTATGTGTTGATGTAATTAATTGATAATGTGATAAGTACTGAGGTGTATGGCAAAAACATGTCATCCATTGCACACACTCTAACGTCTGTCTGATGGTTTTTTGGTCAGTTATGTTTGTGTGTGAGACCTAGTATGAGTATGGGAGTTATGATATTTGTCTGATGACCATGTGCCTACTGATACTCGTGGTACGTCGGACAAATATTACTGAACAGCAGAAAAGGCTTGTGGCGTGGGATAGAGGTGGTGCTGATCATGTGAACAGCTTTGTACATATTACCAACGATACTGAATGGCAGAGAGGTCTGTAGTGTGAGTTAAATGATATGATTTTGATGTGAGGAGTTTGTTACTTGGAACACATGTTAATGATGATTTTTTTTTGTCAGTCTTGAGCCTATGGGGGTTCTGTCCCACTTTTTCTTTGCCATGATTGGGCTGGTTGTTGTGTTGAGCTCGCTGTAGGCATGGATATATGTGTCTGTGTGCGTCTTTCTCTGTGTCTGTATGCGTAAGTATGGTGATACCTTCCTTAAACTCATTTATCTGGACGTATGAATTGCTGTTCCTCCCATATGTTTGTGCTTGTGTGGAGACGTATGGGTTTGTGGGTGAGACCTAGTATGAATATGGAGGTTATGATATCCGTCTGATAGACAAGTGTCTATTGTAACTCATGGTACCTGGGTCACATGTTACTAAATGACAGAAAGGGTTGCGGTGTGGGAGAGATGTGGCTGTGATTTCAAACTTCACACATCCTGTAACTCTTCAGTTTGGATCTAGCATGTTCAGTCTCTTTCCTCCAGTTATGTGTGGTGATGAATGGAACTGTGTGAATGCATTGACATGTGAGTGTGTGTGTATGTGTGTCTTTCTATGATTTTTGGCCAGTCATGGGTGTTCTGTTCCACTTTTTCGTTGCCATGATTGGGCTAGTTGTTGAGTCGAGATCGCTATAGGCATGGAAATGTACGTGTGTATGCGTCTCTATCTCTGTGTGTTTTTTTTGCGTAAATGTGGAGATACCTTCCTTTATCTCGTTTGTCTGGATGTATGATGTGCTGTTCCTGCACTTATGCTTGTGTGAGGTGACATATGGATTTGTGGGTGAGACCTAGTATGAATATGGGAGTTATGATATCTGTCTGATGACCAAGTGTCTACTGCTACTCGTGGTACATGGGGGGCACATGTTACTGAATGGCAGAAAAAGCTTAGGTGTGGGATAGACGTGTTGGTGCTGATGTGAACAGTTTTGTACCTAGCACACATGATACTGGATGGTAGTGAGGTCTGTAGTGTGAAATAAATGAGATGATGTTGATGTGAAGAGTATGGTGCCTGGAACATATGTTACTGATGATTTTTTGGTCAGTTATGAGCCATGGGGGTTCTACCCCACTTTTTCGTCGCCATGATTGGGGCTGGTTGTTGTGTCTAGCTCGCTGAAGGCATGGAAATGTGAGTGTTTGTGCGTCTCTCTCTGTGTCTGTATGTGTAAATATGGTGATACCTTCTATAAACACGTCTGTCTGGACGAATGATTTTGCTGTCCCTCCACTTATGTTTGTTTGTGCTAGTGTATTGAGATGTATGGATTTGTGGGTGAGATCTGATAGTCAAGTGTCTATTGCAACTCATGGTACCTGCGTCACTTTTTTACTGAATGGTAGAAAGGGTTGCGGTGTGGGAGAGACGTGTTGATGGTAAATATAATCAACTGGGGCGTGATGAACACTATTTATGGTATAAACACTTAGGTTTATGGTGAAAACATGCCATCTTTTGCACACCTTCTATCTCGCCAGGCTGATGATATGTAAGGAGACTTCTGTTTTTCAGCCAGTCATGAGGCAAGAGAGTACTACACCACTTTTTTGTTTCCATGATTGGTACCGGTAGTTGTGCTGAACTCTCTGTAGTCTTGGACATGTGTATCTGCGTCTCTCTTTGTGCATGTAAGCGTAAGTAACTCGTCTGTCTGATGATTTTTGTAACGATAGTTCTGTCCAGTTAATCAGTTGTAACGACAATTCTGCCCCCACTTCATCGTTTCAGTGATGCTTGCTGTTAGTTCTGTTCGACCTCGCTGTATGCATGTACAAGTGTGTGCGTGTGTCATTCCTATGTGGATTTGAGTCTAAAATATATGGCTTATAGAATTATGCTCACCATCAACGTGTGCTTCTAACCATTGTTTCAGGGCTTAGGCAATCTCCCATTTCGATGTGCTCTTTACAGTTTACTGCCGTTTGTGTTGGCATGTGAATTTTGATTCTCACTACATAAAAATCATTTAACAGAGAGGGGTGATGTACCAGAGAAGCGAAGGACTTGGGTACAAACCCACAGTCAGACCATTGCTTGTGTGGTGTAGTATGGATGTCATTGGAAGATAGGAAGAGTGTTGAGGGGCTGTAGGTGGCGTATAATGCTGTTAGAATGGATATTGGTGGAATAATTCTGAGTGGTGTATGGAGCCTAAGTTGACCATGACCACCAAATCTCGCACTAGACTTTAGGTGATGAGGCCTGAGTGGATAAAATATCTAAACACCCACTTTGACCTAACAATTTACAACAGTTCAAGGTGTGAGCACTATCTTAGGCGTAATAGAACTAGTGTCTGCACCTATGGATACTTGTAGATGTGTGGGGATCTTCTATGAAAATGTGGGTTATGATGTCTGTTTGATGACCAAGAAACTATCAGTTAGCTAAGAGCATTATGGTAACTTTATCGTGGTTACTTGAACGAAGCATGCAATTACAAACAAATGTCACACTTGGCCCTGAATCCGAAGGTTGGCGTTAGATGGGAACATTTTAAACCGAATGGAGAACTCTCCTGGGTCCTGATTTATTGAAAAATAATTTCCTGGAAAAAGGGAGAATTTTCCTGGAAAACTGCAGTAGAACCACCTTAAGTGAACATTTTGGTACCTGGCTACTGATTAGGAGAAGACTTTGCGAATTTTGAATTTTTGGTTTACTTTAACGCACGAACAGAAGGTAACCCTGTCTGTAACTGATCAGGGGTTTGAATGGGAATCATTGGAAAACAGAAGGTGGTTTGACGAAGTGCTGGGCGTATGTTGGCGATGAGGCTAGGGGTGGATCTTGGTGAAAGAATTAGGAATAGTGCACTGGAATTTCTTCTATAAGGAAGTGGGTAAATTTTCTATATCTCCACCTTGGTCACAGGCGATGGTCTCAGGCATGTTCTGTGCTTAGCGTGACTCGATTTTTATCACATAGGACTGGCGTACTTCGATTCGACAGGGGTGAAATTAGTAAGATTAACAGACGGTGTCTCGTTCCTGGAACATACGTGCTGAGCTGTAAAATACAGTTAAAGGTGTCAATCATTGATGTATCACAAGGGATTTATTGGAATTTTAGACAAAGTGCAGCTAAGGACACTCAATTTGTGATTGCTTACGAAAGCCATACAGAATTGATACATAGATTGGTCTGGATAGACAGACGACAAAGGTTTGACCTTGGTGGCAACAATTACGAGTGCAATGAAATATTTTTATACCAATGGCAACAGAGATAAGATTAGGGAAATAAGGAGTCGTTACTGATGTTTCCATTCCTTGAGTTTTGCCATTGTCAAACTGGAAACTTTGATTTTCCTAGCCTTGGTGTGGGAAAGGCTTTGTCACAAATATTTTCAAGTGGCCTCTTGTCCAAAGGGTTGAGAAATAGGCTTGAAAAAATTACAGCCTGATTGGTTTGACATCATGTAATCACTTCAGAAATGTCTGTAGGGAAAGAAACTGGTTTTCAAATCGACAACTTTGCTTTAGTTTAGAGGCTCTCAACCCATCGAGGTTATACTTACATCCATCAGTAAACCCCTTCAATGCCTCTTTGAGTTCAAAAAGTGTCTGTGATTCATTACACATAATTTAATACATCCTTTAAAATACACGGATGTAGGTGACACTCTGTGAGCTATATTATATTGTTCATAACGAATCCAACATGATGTGAAAAAGTGAGTTTGGTTTCCCGTCTCTTCGTCGGTGAATTAATTATTAATGTCTGCCTGCTTCGATTAACGGAATTATATGGTTTTCCCTACCTTCGTCGGTGAATATCTGTCGGTTTCAATGAAAGGATTTCACCCATTGATGGGTTTTTGAGGCTACGAATTTTGAAAGGAATAACGTATGGTAGGTTTGAGAAATAGGCTTGAAAAAATTACATGCTGATTGGTTTGACATCATGTATTCACTTCAGAAATGTCTGTATGGAAAGAAACTGGCTTTTCAAATCGACAACTTTGCTTCAGTTTAGGAGCTATTAATTCATCGATTTCATACTTACATACATCAGTAAACCCATTCAATGCCTCTTTGCGTTTTAAAAGTGTCTGTGTTTCATACCCCTAATTTAATACATCCTTTAAAATACACGGACTGTAGGTGACACTCGTGAGTTATATTATATTGTTCATAATGAATCCATCATGATGTGAAGAAGTGAGTTTGTTTCCCGTCTCTTCGTCGGTGAATTAATTTTTAATGTCTGCCTGCTTCGATGAACGGAATTTATGGTTTTTCCTACCTTCGTCGGTGAATATCTGTCGGTTTCAATGACAGGATTTCACCCATTGATGGGTTTTTGAGGCTACGAATTTTGAAAGGAATAACGTATGGTAGGTTTGAGAAATAGGTTTGAAAAAATTACAGGCTGATTGGTTTGACATCAGTGGAGAATTAACATGTAATCACTTCAGAAATGTCTGTAGGGAAAGAAACTGGATTTCACATCTGCAACTTTGCATTGGGCAATGATATTCATGTGAATCTAATTTAGTGGGAATTTTTCAGATAAAATGGGCAGGGAAGTTAATGCCATAGCAATAGGATAGAAATACACAAAGTTCATCGAAGTTGCAGACACATCCATGAGGAAATCACTTCTTTGAGTTTAAAACATTAGTTGGATTCTCGCTTTGTTTCATTGCACATAATTTAATATATTAAAATAATGGGGGTGTGACAGAAATTCGCGAGTTATCATTAACGATTAATTATATTGGATCCCACCGTACTGACGCTTATTTCCTCTTGTTATTAACACAGAGTTATTTTTTGTGCAAAGCACCCTCTGCCAATTTCGAATATCAGAACTGCATTGTATAGATGTGAATTTGAGCTATGCCAGGACATTCCATGGTTCATTATCACGTTTTAAACGTAAAAGTTACGCTTTCACATGGTCTATTTTTTAATTAAATACAAAGACTCAAGCAGTTTTTCCTGTTCACCCAGAATGAAAACAAAATTTTCGATTTTCGTTTTGAAAACACGAGTGATTGGGCTACCATAAATGTTTCTTAGATTTGTACTACGAAAACTGACATATAATAATTATTCTCATCTCGTAATAATTTCTTCTTGAACCGAAGTGAATGCTGAAATATTTCTATGTATCCTGCTGGGGCGGTTTTGCAGTGCAATGAGCATATGGCGCAACCTGTATTCCTTACCGACAGCAGGACACCTGAACAAATGCATACGAAATTCGCTGCAAGCCTGAGACTCTGTACAAAATTCTGCAATCATACGAACGCTGTGTTGGACGCCCTCTTTTCTTTGTCCGCCAGCCAGGCAGCCAGCTATGCTTTCATAATGGTGGATGGCAAACACACACCAGCCAAGCTGTATCGCTCTGTAATGAAGCCATTTCGTAACCTGTCGGACTCCCGAGCAAACAATAGCCGCTCACGCAAACATCGAAATATTTCACGCATATTGGTACACCCGCGCCATCTAGCGACAAATGCCTACTGCCGTGTGCTGACCTCTAGCAACAGTTATGCAAGTTATCGCGCATGTCGAAACAGGGTCTCGTCGGCCGAGCAAGTAGGTACAGGTCGACACCTGTGCAAATATGCCTTAGGGTAGGGTTTTCCCCCGCAAGACAAGGATAGAAGATTTCGTGGCGAAGTGGAATGCAGATGAAGTTTCTCGTGTCATGCGCTGTTCGGTGGAGACACCTGGTGGCAGGATGTGTGTATATGCTACATTGCAACATTTGTACAGCTGGAATATCTACATCACATAGGACAAAATCGGAAATAATATCGCTGATATGAGAGTAGCATTGTTGGAGATAAGTGAAATAACAGCTAGAAAAAAGACTAAATAACAGTTATATATGTTTAATTTGAAATATGCTGTAGTCATGCCGTCAATGTGGCAACACTGCACAAGATTTGAATTTCCCACGAACCGGATGTGACGTCATGGAGGGGAGGGAGAAAAGGGGAAGGGAAGCCGCCATTTTGTGTCACGTGACCGGAAGTTGGGATTGTAGAAAGTCGCCTTAGTCCTCCTACTATAGAAGGATGGAAAAGGTAGTAGAAGAGATAGTAGGTGAAGAACAGTTTGGGTTTAGGAAAATCGAGGTACAAGGGAAGCAATTCTGTCTTTAAGTTAATACTTGAAGGGCGGATCAAGAAAAACAAACATACTTTTATGGCATTTGTTGATTTAGAAAAAGCTTTTGATAATGTTAGGTGGGACAAGATGTTCAAAATTTTAAAGAAAGTCAGGTCTAAAGTATCGAGAAAAAAGAATACTCTATAAACTATATAAGAATCAAGAGGCTATGATAAAAGTAGAGAATCGCGAGAGACATGCATCAGTTAAAAAGGGTGTAGACAAGGCTGTAGTCTGTCTCCGTTAATATTCAACTTGTATGTAGAAGAAGCAAACAAGAAAGTCAAAGAATAATTTCCATGCGGCAAAAGTGTTCAGGGAGAAAAAAATCAGTATGCTACGATTTGCTGATGACATAGTCTTGATAGCAGAAAGGGCTGAGGATACTGAGAAGTTACTGAATGGCATGAACAAAATACTGAAGGAAGATTTTGGACTGAATATAAATCAAAGCAAGACAAAAGTGATGAAATGTAGCAGAAATGATACCAATACTAGTACGTTAAATATAAAAATAGGATCGGATGCAATAAGAGAAGTAAATGAATTCACTTACTTGGGAGCCAAAATTACAACCGATGGCCGAAGCAGGAATGATGTTAAAAGCAGAATAGCACTAGCAAAAAGAGCCTTCATGAAAAAGATAAACCTTTTAGTTTAAAATACTGATTTTTAAATTAGAAAAAACTTTTTAAAACTCTTTGTGTGGCGCACAGCACTTTATGGAGGCGAAACATGGACTTTAGGAACACCAAAAAGAAAGAAAATTGAAGCATTTGAAATGTGGTGCTACAAAAGAATGCTGAAAATTAAGTGGACAGACAAAGTAAGAAATGAACGAGTTTTGGAAATGATGGGCGAGGAAAAAAGTTTGTGGAAGAAACTTTATGATATTTTGAGACATGCCGGATTGGTTAATTTTCTGGTGGAGGGAACAGTCGAAGGTAAGAATTGTAGAGGAAGAGAGAGATTGGAATATGTGAAGCAGATAATTGAGGACATGAGTTGTAAGGGGTATGTAGAGATGAAGAGGTTAGCTCAGGATAGGAAGAGATGGAGGATTGCATCAAATCAGTCGAAAGACTAATGACAGAAAAAAGTGCGCGTTTCCGAGAAGGGTGCTTCCATAACCTATTACTGGAAGGATTAAGGATCGGAATAGGTTCAGTAGAAGGATCAGCTTCCTATTATGTTCCTGAAAGGTCGTTAACAGGTTCTAAAAGGCCCCAAAGTAGAGTTTGATATCTTTTATTTAGGGATAATTACATTACCTTTATAGAAGGAAAAGGCTCGGTTGAAGAGATGTGGCTTCGATTCATGCACATAGTCAGGTATTGTATGGACTTACATATGCCGAAAAGGACAATCAGGGATGGGAACGATTCCCCGTGGTGTACACGTGAAGTTAAACGGTTGCTTAAAAGCAAAGGAAGATACGTGCACGGTCAAGAAGGACGATGTATAGGAGTGATTTATAAAAGTTAGCTGAGAGAAGAGAACATGTTAAGAGTGCGATGCGCTAGGCCTTTAATGGCTTTAGATGCAACTCACTTTCCAAGAGTCGCAACGAAAACCCAAAGAAATTTTGGTCGTATATATAGAAAAAGTTAGTTTTAATGACAACAATATGTCAGTTCTACTACAAGACTGTCGGGAAGTTGATGGCAGCTGCGACAAGGCTATCGTATTTAACACAGAATTTAAAAATTCTTTCACTGACGAAGATATGGAAAACATTCCCGCTTTTGCACGGTGTGTAGAATTTGAGAGGGATCCAGTACAAATTGATAGAGTAGGTATCATAAAGCAATTAAAGCTCCTGGAGTGGAAGAAGGCGCCGCGTCCTGGTGATATACCAGTAAGAGTATTTTCGGAATACGCGGAAGAAATTGAACCATTTCTGTCAGATATATTTCGTAAATCTTTAGAAGAAAGAAAAGTAGCTTCTGAATGGAAAATAACGCAGGTGATTCCCGTCTTCAAGAAAGGAGATCAGAGAGATCCTAGCATATATCTACCCATATCTCTAACATCTGTCTGCAGTAGAATTCTGGAGCATGTCATATGCTCTAACGTTATGAAGTTTCTGGATGGAGACGAGTTACTTACAGCAAACCAACACGGATTTCGTAAGAACCGATCGTGTGAAACGTAACTGGCTCTATTTTCACATGACGTAATGAAGGTTATCGATGCAGGATCACAAGTTCACGCTATTTTCTTGGATTTTGAGAAAGCTTTTGACTCTGTACCACAAAACCGGCTTTTGGCGAAGATTCGAGCGTACGGTCTACGGTATATCTGATCAGATTTGCGAATGGATACGCGATTTTCTAACTGGACGGTCGCAGTATGTCGTTGTTGACGGGGAAGCCCCTTTAAAGTTAGATGTTACTTCGGGCGTTCCTCAAGGAAGTGTAATAGGACCACTTCTTTTCCTAATTTTTATAAACGATCTCAGTGACAACGTTAATTGCAGGTTGCGATTTTTTGCTGATGATGCACTTGTTTATAGGGAAGTGAGGTGCTCTGACAATTGCTTAGAAATTCCGCGAGATCTGGACGTTATTTCGGAATGGTGCCGTAAATGGCAGCTTACCGTTAACTGCAAAAAGTGTAAGACAATGCAAATAAGTAATAAAAATACCCCGTAAACAATTCAGTTGTTGACACGGTTGATTCCTGAAGTATCTAGGCGTAACAGTACAAAGCAACATGAAATGAAACTTGCACATAACTTCCCTCTAAACTACGTTTTATAGGTCGTATTTTGAGAAGTTGTAATGCTCGTACAAAGGAAATAGCGTACAAAACACCAGTGCATCCGCATTTGGAATACTGTTGTGGAATTTGGGATCAAGCAAGGGATTGATTGACACGTTAGAGAAAGTACAGAGGAGAGCCGTGCGATTCGTTACCGCCAGTTACAGTCCTTATGTAAGTGTCTCAGAGCTGATTCGTGGGTTGGGCTGGGATTGTTTGGCGGGCAGAAGACGTCGTTTTCGTTTGAATTTGTTGGAGAATATGTGAAATTCTTTAATTTACGAGTGTACGAAATACTTCTTCCGTCAACCTATTTAGGTCGCAATGACAAGAGAAATAAGATGCCGTACTGATACATTTATATATTCATTCTTTCCTCGTTCTGTTCGGGATTGGAATGCACTGAATTAGGATTGGTGCTTAGCACCCTCTGCCACCCACAGTAATTGTGTATTGCAGAGTATAGATGTAGATGTAGCTGTAAAGGATCGGAGTATGTATAGAAATTTTCCCACCTTCTTTAAGGTGTAGTTTATATGACGGCTCCATGTTAGTTTTCTGTCCAGGTATAGGCCCGGTAGTTTAGCTGACGCTTCTATTGGGAAGGTATATGGTCCCAGCGGTATGGTACGTTCACCGAAGGTGCAGCGCTTCTTTGAGAACACCACAATAGTTGATTTAGATACTGATAGTGCAGGTCCGCAATTAAATGTCCATATGGATAACGCTGTGGCCGCATCCGATAGCCATTGATAGGTTAAATGCAAGGAAGGAGACATGGTATATATGCAAATGTCATCAGCATACTGTAATACTTTAATAAATATACTAAAATTTTTTTCAAAATTGGCGGTGTATATGGCATGACTGAGGATTGATCCTTGGGGTAGGCTTTTCGATAGTGTTCTAGGTGAGAAAAGAGTATTATTTTGCTTTCGTATATATATGGTACATTGACGAAACAGATTGTAGATATTTTGACAGAACTGCGCTGGGATGCCTATTTGCTGTAACTTTTTGAACAGTACTATTGGCACCACATTATCATAGGCTCCGGATATATCTAAAGATATAGCTGTTAAGTATCCTTTTTCATTGAATTTGTTCTCCATATCTGTAGTTAGAAGACTGAGGTTATCTATCGCAGTGGTCCACAACCGGTGTGCCGCGACAAGGTGTGTCGCGAAATTTTACCACTATAAGGGATTAAGTGTCAAGTTTTTTATTAATTATATTTTAGTTTAATGTGCCGCGAATTGTTAGGTATTGTCGTATTCTAAGAAATTAAATGTTATTTATTTACTCACAATGTCAGGTTTGTTTTATTCATTTTTGAAATATTTTTATTCCGCGCCTCTACTGCTGGGCTTTGAGGTTCTGTTATATTTACCGCACGTTCTGTGTATGTGATTTTCCCTCAATCTGCTGGGGTTAGCAGACTTTCCAAGCCTTATAACTTTTAGCACGTTGTCGGTGCTTCTCCAACGATACTACTTTGTTCCTGTACCGTTGCACCGACGCATTGTCAGACATCACTGTAAAAACAATCGGTCCATATAAGTGACTCCTTTGAAGTGTATAAATCCTGCCTCTTCCAATTACTTCATTTCCATCACATAAAATTCAGATATTAAAATTTCAATTGGTTGTGTATTAAATCTATCCCATCGCCTAAATAGTAAATATTATAGTGTGTGTAACATTAAATGCATAAATTTTCCCAATGGAAAGATGGTCGTGTAACATATAATTTAAAAAAATACTTATCCCATTCTCCTGTTATTCATTTACAATCCTCCACAAAGTTTCGTTATTTAACAGAAAAATTTGATAAAAATTACCACATTTTAGTTTACCTAGAGACTTCCATTAAAGCAGAAAGTTATTATTATTATTTTTTATTTATTTATTTATTTATTTATTTTGTCCAAATAGCACACATTTTTGTAATCCACGCACATTATTTGAATGATATTGTGATACACGCAGGTGTAATTGTTATTTCGACCATTGACTTGATCCATGGACGAAACTTACATTTTTTTACCATTCGTTTTATATACGACAAGATTTCTTGATTTTGTACATTTTCACACTGTTTTTAATGAATTTCATAGTGCCTCATACGTACTTATATCCAACAAATTTATGCCTTTTCGAGTGTTGGCGTCTTTTACGATTCGGTCTAAAGACTAGTATGTAAGTAATGAAGCATCATGCCACTACAAGAACTCATAAAAAATAACTCGATAAACGACTTTATTAATGGAAGGTGGATAAAATAAAACAAAGTGAATAATTTACTATGTGTGTTTTATTCACACGTTTCACATCCATGTAGTATCCGGCGTTATAATTCTTAATTACTACATTGTAAACAACAGGAAATACAAGTAGATTTTTATACACAATAAGTTCATATTTTAGTAGATTATAATCCAGTTAGGAACTGGGCGTCACTTGAGCCACATAAACATAATTAATATACGTATCAACCATTTTCTGCACTGTGGCCATATGATAGTCTCGTAGCACTTCACTAGATAAAATATCCACAAATTCTATGTAGTATGTTGCAAATTGGTATCCCCACCTCTTATTGACGGCCAAGGCGCTGGACACTGCAGGCTGTGCGTAGATGAGGTTGTTATAAGTCGACTCGCTGAAGGTTAAAGATTTTTATATAAGTATGTCGTAGACTGAATTTCTGTAGGTGCAAACAAACATTACGAAACTACTCAATTCAAGAGAATCGTGAAAACCAGCAGAACTGATGTTGATATGCTCGCTCCACATATCACACCGAATCACATTCACATTCAGTCTCCATCTGGCCTAAGCACCAGACGTAATTCAGTCACACAGAGACACAAGAAGAACCCCTCACAAACATACTTAAAGATATACCGACATCACAGCAAAAACAATGAAATGAGGAATAATAATCCTCTGCAAAATACATCATTTTCATTCAGATAAGACGTACACAACGCCACTTTCGTAGTTTAAGTTGTGAAATTTCCAACTACCGAGGTATTTAAACATTATGCATTTGGTAATGCCAAACCGATAGCAGACTGGCTGTGCAAGCGAGTTATGTCGTCCACCAGTGTCTTAGTAAAAATGCCAATATTTTCAAATTGTATGTATGGCTCTAGGCGAATGCATGAATGTTACCTTAGTTTGTAAGTTCTGAAATGATATGCTCTGCAAAAACATTAGTACAAAAAATCAACTTGGATTCAAGTTAATAACAAATAGCTACCCGAATTACAATCATGAAAAGTTTTCGTATTCAATTAGATATACTCGCGACCGTATTTTTTTTCTCTGCTATTCTGGGCTAGCATTCTCGGTTTAATAAACCGAATTTTTTACTTCACCTGTACATTGCTACATGTGGTGTGATACCTCTATAAAATGGTAATTTCACGATGGTGAGAATGCAATTTATTCGAGATAAATATATCAATTCGTTTAGGAAATACTAACGTAGCATTATTATATGTGTATTTTAAATGTGTGACGAGAAATCAAAACGCTTCGGCACGATTACATACATCTCGCTCAAGCGTCGGGATCCTTCGTACAAAGGATATAGACTTATGGACACAGCGCAGGAGGGGCCGCTGCAGACAAAGAGCTAGGGTGGAAAACAATGCCCGGCTGACTGTAAATATTTTTTAGTAACTAGCGATATTATAATTTTTTTAGGGAATCCGATTGCATATCTGGAAAGAGTATATTTTTGCGAGTAAGGAGATGTTTTTAATTTTTTTGTAGGATGAATACTTGAGCAGAAATCGCGAGTTATATTTTAGGTAAAATTAAATTCTTCATTAACTCTGAGACGTGTGGCTGCAGACAAAGAACTAGGGTTGAAAACATTGGCGTACTGGAGGTGAATATTTTTTATTAACTAGCGATATTAACAATTTTTTCGGGAATCCGATTCCATATCTGGACAGAGTATGTTTTTGCGAGTCGTTCTTCGACAGCCGTTACGTGAAGCAGTGCCTTCTGTGTTTATATAATTTAAAGTGTTTAGTTATCCTTTGTTTCATCTTTGCATATTTATTTAGCAGCTCCAGTAGTCAGTCGTTCTTCGGCAGCTGTTACGTGAAGCAGTGCCTTCGGTGATAATTTGAATTCCAAGTGTGTAGTCTGTTGTAGATTCATCTCTGTATATTTGCTTGTCAGTAGCAGCAGCAGCAGTCGTTCGTCGGAACCGTTACGTGAAGTAGTACCTCCAGTGATAATTTTAATTCAAAGTGTGTAATTAATTGTAGCTTCATCTTTCATATTTGGTTGTCAGTAGCAGCAGCACCAGCAGTCGTTCGTCGGAACCGTTACGTGAAGTAGTAGCTCCAGTGATAATTTTAATTCAAAGTGTGTAGTAGTTGTAGCTTCATCCTTGCATATTTGTTTGTCAGTATCAGCAGCCACAATCGTTTGTCGCAACCATCTGTGAAGTAGTACCTCCAGTGATACTTTTAATTCAAAGTGTGTAGTTAGTTGTAGCTTCATCCTTGCATATTTGTTTGTCAGTAGCAGCAGCAGCAGTCGTTCGTCGGAACCGTTATGTGAAGTAGTACCTCCAGTGATAATTTTAATTCAAAGTGTGTAGTTAGTTGTAGCTTCATTTCTGTAAATTTGTTTGTCAGTAGCAGCAGCAGCAGTCGTTCGTCAGAACCGTTACGTGAAGTAGTACCTCCAGTGCTAATTTAATTTAAAGTGCGTAGCTAGCTTAAGATTCGTCTTTGTACATTTGGTTATTGACATAAAGCCTCCTACTGAGAACGCATAATGAGTCCGTTTTTCGTGTACTCCTTAGTTTTTCTTTCTGTAAGGTAGAATGGGTAGGGATGTGGTTGTTTTGTGCAGACGCATGCTGAGGTGACTGATCTGCGCACCCAGCTTGCAGCTTTAGTAACAAGAGCTACACAGCTGGAATCAGCCGCAAGTGAGTGCAGTAGATGCGGTATTGATGACCCTGTAGAAGCAAAGCGGCTCGCAGGTTCTCCAATACCTGTCATCGTACCTGCAGTCCAGGCCGAGACGTCGGAATCCATTCGGCCGTTGCCTAGTGGTGGCTGGCGTGTGGTGTCTGGATGTCGACGCCGCATGCGGGGGCAGTCGTGCAAGCCTGATTCCCAAGAAGGCGAGCTTGTACCACTGTCCAACCAGTTTGACGCATTGTCTGGAACTGATTCAGTACTGCAATCGTTGGCCTGTGAGTTGGCAGCCCACAGCCCGCTAAGTCTGGACAACTGCAGAAGGGGGTTTTAGCGGTCGGTAGCTCCAACGTTAGGCGCTTTATCGAGCCCCTTAGGGAATTGGCGAATAGGCCAGGGATGAATTCCGGTATCCATTCATTGTGTATCCCGGGGGTCTGATCCAAGATGTGGAACAGTCCATCCCGGATGCCATCGAACGGATTGGGTGCAGCCAGCTACGTATTGTGGCTCATGTCGGCACCAATGATGCTTGCCCCCTAGGGTCGGCGGTTATCCTCTCGTCCTTTGGGCGACTTGCAGAAAGGGTGAACTCTGTGGCCATTGGCCGCAAGATTTCTGCTGAACTAACCATCTGCAGCATTGTCGACAGGACTGACTGTGGACCTCTGGTTCAGAGCCGTGTTGAGGGGCTGGACCAGAGATTACGGCATTTCTGTGATAGTCATGGCTGCAGATTCCTTGATCTTCGCCCTGGGGTTGAGTCTTGTAGGGATCCCTTGGATAGATCAGGGGTGAACTACACACGGGAATCGGCTACACGGGTGGCAGGGGCCTTGTGGCATGCATTGGAGTTTTTTTAGGCTGAGGGAGGAAATTCCGCTGCGGACAGCCAAGATAAATTCAGCACCGCGTGTTAGGGGTAGCTTAAAAGAATCCCGAACATTAAAAGTTCTAGTAGTTAACTGCAGAAGTGTTTGTAATAAATAGCCTGAACTCGAAAATGTTATTCGTAGTACAGATGCTGATATCGTAATAGGCATAGAAAGTTGGTTAAAACTGGATATAAGTTCCTCCGAAATTTTTAATAGTAGCATGAACATTTTCCGTAAGGATTGGTTGCATTCCCAAGGAGGTGGGGTATTTATAGCTGTTAGCAAGTACCTCCCATATAGCGAAATATATGTCCATACTTTCTGCGAAATCGTATGGATCAAGCTCAATGTAGCTAGGACAAAACTTGTGATAGGCTCCTTCTATCATCCACCAGATGCAAGCGTAAATATTTCCAAGGCCTTAAAAAATAATGTAAATAATATAGCTCGGCAATTTCCAGACCATACAATAATTCTAGGTGGTGACTTTAACTTGCCAGATATCGACTGGACTAATTACTTTCACGTTACTGGGGGCAGGGATAAAGCAGCTTGCGAAATCATTCTAGACCTCTTCTCAGATCACAATCTTGAACAGCTCGTAACTGAACCAACGTGATGCCTCAACGGTAACGAAAATATTTTAGATGTAGTTGTTACAAATAGGCCTGAATTATTCACGAATATTTCTACCACCGCAGGAATAAGTGATCACAAAGCTGTAATTGCTACAGTAAAACTAACAACCAAGAGCAAAAAGAGAAAAGAGTGGATCGTTTACAGATTCTAAAATGCTTCAAAAAAGTGTTTTAGAGCGTATTTGAAGCATAATTAACATAGCTACTTAGTAGCAGGAGGCACCGTTGAAAGAGAGGTGGTTTCGATTCTTACGAGGGTGAGTCAAATGAAAACCTTAAATTTGTAATAAAAAATCGAACTTTCGCGCCGTTATCCTGTAAGTTGGTAAGCGTACTACAAGCAGCGTGCAGAATGGCCTGTAGGTGGCAGCATAGTGCAGATGCACAAATACCGTCGCAGTATCAGTATAAATATGGCTGCCCCACTTGAGACTTTGCACCAGGGAAGAACAGCGTTCTGTTATTCGGTTTTTGAGTAGTGAAGGTGTGAAACCTATTGAAATTCATTGAACAATGAAGGTTCAGTACGGTGATGCAAGTTTGTCACAGTAGCAAATCTACGAATGAAGTAGGAAGTTCGCAAATGCTGTGACTTCAGTGGAAGATGCTCCTCGTCCAGGTCAGGCATAACGAGTTGTGACTTCACAGAACATTGCAGCAGTTGAAGCCATAGTGACGGAAAACCACCGAGTGACACTGAATGACATTGCAGCATGTTTAAAGATTAGTCACGGTTCAGCACACCACATTGTGCATGATGTGCTCCAGTTTCACAAAGTGTCTGCAAGATGAGTGCCACTGCAGCTGACTCCTGAAATGAGAGAAAGATGTTGATGCTTGTGAAGAACTTCTTCGGCGCTTTGAACGAGAAGGTGATGGCTTCCTTCCAAGAATCGTAACTGGGGATGAAACCTGGGTTCACTTCCACCAACCGGAAACGAAGAGAGCGAGCAAGGAATGGCGACATTCCTCATCACCAAAACCAAAGAAGTTTCGAACAGAACCATCAACAGGGAAGGTTATGCTGACTCTCTTTTGGGACGAAAAAGGCGTCATTTTGGAGCATTGAATGCCTAGAGGGACCACTGTCACCAGTTCATCATACAAAGATCTCCTAAAAAATCATCTTCGGCCTGCAATCAAATCAAAGCGACGTGGATTGCTGTCATCAGGTGTCATTTTACAACATGAAAATGCAAGGCCCCACACTGCCCGTACAACAGTTGCAACAATCACAGACCTGTATTTTGAGTGTCTTCCTCATCCATCATACTCACCAGACCTTGCCCCAAGTGATTTCCATATGTTTGGACCACTCAAAGAAGCAATGGGAGGAAAGAAGTTCCGTTCTGATGAAGAGGTACGCCACGCGGTGCATGAGTGGTTGCGCGGACTATCAAAAGAATTTTTTTCTAAACGAATTTATGCACTTTGTAAGCGCTGGAGGACTTGCATTGAGCGTGAGGGAGATTATGTTGAAAATTGATACAGCTTTGTACCACTTCTGCAAAATAAATAACATTTAAAAAAATATTTAAGGTTTTCATTTGACTCACCCTCGTACATATAGTCGGAGAAGGTATGAACTTGCATTTACCGAAACGGACAATCAGGGAAAAGAACGATCCCCCATGGTACACACGGGAGGTTAAAAGGTTACTCAAAAAGCAAAGGAAGATACATGCACGATCAAAAAGGACGAAGCATCCGACTGATTTAGATAAGTTAGAGGAGATAAGGGGACATGTTAAGAATGCGATGCGCGAGACCTTTAATGACTTAAGTGCCAATTCCCTCTCTAAGAGCCTCACTGAAAACCCTAAGAAATTTTGGTAGTACGAGGGTGAATCAAATGAAAACCTTAAATTTGTAATAAAAAATTGAAATTTCGAGCCGTTATCCTGTAAGTTGGTAAGCGTGCTACAAGCAACGTGCAGAATGGCCTGTAGGTGGCAGCATAGTGCAGATGCACAAATACCGTCGCAGTATCAGTATAAAGATGGCTGCCCCACACGAGACTTGCACCAGGGAAGAACAGCGTTCTGTTATTCGGTTTTTGAGTAGTGAAGGTGTGAAACCTATTGAAATTCATCGAAGAATGGAGGTTCAGTACGGTGATGCATGTTTGTCACAGCAGCAAGTCTACGAATGAAGTAGGAAGTTCGCAAATGGTGTGACTTCAGTGGAAGATGCTCCTCGTCCAGGTCAGGCACAACGAGTTGTGACTCCACAGAACATTGCAGCAGTTGAAGCCATAGTGATGGAAAACCGCCGAGTGACACTGAATGACATTGCAGCATGTTTAAAGATTAGTCATGGTTCAGCACACCACATTGTGCATGATGTGCTCTAGTTTCACAAAGTGTCTGCAAGATGGGTGCCACGGCAGCTGACTCCTGAAATGAGAGAACGACGTGTTGATGCTTGTGAAGAACTTCTTCGGCGCTTTGAACGAGAAGGTGATGGCATCCTTGCATGAATCGTTACTGTTGCAACAATCACAGACCTGCATTTTGAGTATCTTCGTCATCCACCATACTCACCAGATCTTGCCTCAAGTGATTTCCATATGTTTGGACCACTCAAAGAAGCAATGGGAGGAAAGAAGTTCCGTTCTGATGAAGAGGTACGCCACGCGGTGCATGAGTGGTTGCGCGGACTACCAAAAGAATTTTTTTCTAAAGGAATTTATGCACTTTGTAAGCGCTAGAGGACTTGCATTGAGCGTGGGGGATATTATGTTTAAAAGTGATACAGCTTTGTATCACTTCTGCACAATAAATAATATTTAAAAAAATATTTAAGGTTTTCATTTGACTCACCCTCGTATGTAAAAATGGTTAGTTGTAGTGGGAACATTAAGCCAGTTCTAATAAAAGACGGACGGGAAGTTGAACACAGCCGCGACAAGGCTACCGTATTTAACACCGAATTTAAAAATTCATTCACGTGCGAAAACATCGAAAACTTCCACACTTTACCACGTCGTATGGAATTAGAGATGGATCCGACAGAAATTGATAGCGTAGGTATTGTAAAGCAATTAAAACTCCTGAAGTGGGGTAAAGCACCGGGTCCCGATGGTATACCGGTAAGAGTTTTTTCTGAATACGCGGAAGATATTGAACCATTTCTGTCAGATATATTCTGTAAATATTTGGAAGAGAAAAAAGTAATTTCTAGTTGGAAAATAGCCCAGGTAATTCTCGTTTTCAAGAAAGGAGATCGGAGTGAACCTAGGAATTATCGACCCATTTCTCTAACATCTGTCTGCAGCAGAATTCTGGAACATGTCATATGCTCGAACATTATGAAGTTTCTAGATGAGAACGAGTTACTTACACCGTGTCAACATGGATTTCGGAAGAAGAGATCGTGTGAAACACAATTAGCCCTATTTTCCCATGGCGTAATGAAAGTTATCGATGCAGGTTCGCAAGTTGATGCAGTTTTCTTGAATTTTCAGAAAGCTTTTGATTCTGTGCCACACATCCGACTTTTAGCGAAGATTGGAGTTTACGGTATTTCGGCTCAGATTTGCGAGTAGATACGTGATTTTCTAACTGGTCGATCACAATATGTCGTTGTTGACGGGGAAGCATCTTCTAAGATAAATGTTACTTCGGGCGTTCCTTCTTTTCTTAATATTTATAAACCATCTAGGTGACACCGTCAAATGCTGGTTGCGATTGTTTGCCGACGATGCAGTTATCTATAGGGAAATAAGGTGCTCCAACGATTGCTTAGAAATTCAGCGTGATTTGGATGCTATTTTCGATTGTTGCCGTAAATGGCAGCTTACACTTAATTGCAAAAAGTGCAAGGCAATGCGGACAAGTAACAAAAAGAATCAGTTTGTACACGAGCACAAAATAAACAATTCAGCTGTTGACACGGTTGATTCCGTGAAGTATCTGGGGGTGATAGTACAAAGCAACATGAAATGGGTGGGACATGCACATAACTGCCGTCGTAGGCAAGGCTAATTTTAAATTACGATTCATAGGTCGTATTTTGAGGAATTGTAATGCTCATACAAAGGAGATAGCGTATAAAACACTAGTGCGTCCGCATCTGGATTACTGTTGTGGAGTTTGGGATCCGTATCGCAATGTTCTGATTGACTCAGTGGAGATAGTGCAGAGGAGAGCCGCTCGATTCGTGACTTGTTAAAGCCCTTATGAAAGCTTCACAGAATTGATCCATAGATTGGGCAGGGATAGTTTGGAAGACAGACAACGTAGCTTGCGTTCGAATTTATTGGAGAATATTCGAAAAAAATTAACTTTCGAGTGCAATGAAATACTTCTTCTGCCAACCTATTTAGGTCGCAATGACCGGAGGGATAAGATTTGAGAAATAAGATGCCGTACTTATGCTTTTATGTATTCCTTCTTTCCTCAAACTATTCGGGATTGGAATGCGCGGGTTTAGGATTGGTGCTTAGCACCCTCTGCCACCCACAATATTTGTGATTTGCAGAGTATGGATGTAGATGTAGATGTAGAGTAACGAGATGTTTTTAATATTTTTGTACGATGAACGCTTGAGCAGAAATCGCGTGTTATATTTTACGTATAATTATATTCTTCTTCACTCAGAGACGAGTGGCTGCGGGCATAGAACTAGGTTTGGAAACAATGCCTGGCTGACTGTAAATATTTTTTAGTATGGTCGATTCGTGTACATCTCGACGAGAGAAATCAAAAGTATCTCGCATAGTTCTAGAGATATCGTATGTCAAAATTGAGGTGGTTAGGTTGAAAAGCGGCCTGGTAAAATTTCAATGCAATATTTGATGATTAATTCTTTTGTAACTCGATGAGACAAATTGAAAGGAAAGAATACAATTTTCTGATACCTCTCATAGATCTCAAGATATCGTATCCCAAAAATGAGGGTGGTTAGGTTTACATTCTGCCTGGACCAGAAATTTTTTTCGCCAACCCCATATTTGATAATGAATTCTTCAGTAACTCGACGAGACAAATTGAAAGTAAAACATACCATTTTTGATACCACTTGAGATATTGTATCTCAAAAGTTTAGGAGGTTAGGTTGACATGCTGTTTGGACCAGAAAAAATTCGCCGAAGTCGCTAGGAACTACACGGTAAACATGCACAATTGGGGTTTTGTTTTCTTCCTATCTGTGGTTGTTAGGTTGAAATACGGCCTGAAACAGAAGAAAAACGTCACCAAAAGCACAAGGAACTACACCTATAACTGATTTTTAACATTTGATATCTCGAGAACTAAGCGAGATATCATAAATATATATATATTCTTTACTTTCGATTTGTCTCGTCGAGATATATAACAATCAACCATTAAATTTATCAAATTTCAGTGCCTGTTTTTTCCGAGTTTTCTCTATCCAAAAATTAGTTATAGAAATATTTTAAGCAAATCAACGAGTCCTTCCCTAATACCGTTAACCCTACTCACTGGCGTATGTAAATCATTTACTTAAACTAAAGCTTTTTAACCTTCTTGCTTTGATCACACAATATGCAAATCTTACATTCTGGTCAGTTAACGAAGATTACAAATAATTCTACATTTACATTCTTCCTTTACATCTCCCGCCATTGAGGAAATACGTGTATTAACATCTTTTTATGCCAAGATGTATTTTTACGTTTGTTTTTCCGGTTATAATTCTTATTCTTCACCTGAAAATAACTCTTATACTATTACCTGAAATTATACCTGGATTTCTCCTTTTCATATAATCAATAATTATACAAAATGTTTTTAGAATTCTCCTTGTATTATAACACACTTTACACGACTTTACACAGTACTAATATTTAACTCTTCACAACTTTCAAATAAACCAATACTTTCTCTGGCCGCCATCCATACAAATTAATTTCAGATTCCGCCAGACCTGCTCGATTATCTTCCTTCAATCCATACATTTTCATTCTCTGCATTCTTCTTCTATCAAGTTCTCTATAATAATGTCATCCAGTCTTCATCTATGCTAATATTATAAATGCAAAAATAACTCTGTCTGTCTGTCTGTTTGTTACGTTTCTTGTGCTAAACGGCTACTCCGATCATGATGAAATTTGACAAGGAGATGCTATTTGACATTAGGATGGACATGGGACTATATCCTGTATAGAAAAGAACATATTATCATTAAATTATGAAAACTGTGAAAGACAAACGCATAATATCCATATGTCTTTGTAATTCGTAACGGTTGAGTGCGATGGTAGTTTATCTCTGGTTGTTTACCTTAGCAACAAGTTTCTTTTCGCGCTCCGTATAAAAATATTATCATATCGGTTCATACGCCACATTGGCGATTAAATGTGATTTAAGTTAGTTGCGTAGTGTGTGTTTTAATGTGTGAAGAACTTTCTATATCAGCTTAGAGTGTTGTGAAGCAAGAGTTGTGGTGTGCCCAGCCGGGCGTTGCGGACGCTTTTCCGTGTACGGCTGTTAAGTACGGTGAAACGGATCCGTGACCGTGCTTTAGGGCTCGGCTCTCCTAGATTCTCTCTGTGTTAACTCAATTGATTAAAATGGAAGGTTTGATTAGAAAGTCACATTGAGCTTCAGTTTTCCGTACGGATATGCCAGGCCCAAGATTTATGAAATTGATGAGTGGTTGTTTGAGAAGATAGGTTTGCGTGAAGAAAATGTTCGAGGGTTGCAGTACGACTTCATCGCGAACGTCGTTTATGTAAAGTTAAAAGAAGATGAGATGTGCAGCCAGATCATGGAGCGGACTGGAGGGCATGTTGATTTTCTTCACTCCTCCGGAGAAGTAAGTAAAGTCACAGTCAACTTTACAGGACTCGGAATGAGAACTGTTAAAATGTATAATATCCCCTTTGAAGTCTCAAACGACGAAATACAACGGTCGCTAGCACCATTTGGGAAAGTGTTCACCATTAATGGGGAAAAATGGGGTGGCACAATGCGTTTCAAAGTAGACAATGGTGTTAAAATTATTAGAATTGATCTTAAAAAACATATCCCTTCGTACTTAACAGTTAACGGATTCAAGACTCTAGTTATATATGAAGGTCAGCCTAGAACTTGCTCCATATGTAACTCTGTGGACCATTTGAGAGCTGACTGCCCTAGAAGTAGATTAGCTAGTAATAAACAGATCACCAACAAAGGGAATCAAATTACATATGCAGGTATTACCTCTGGGAATACGGCTCCTCAGCGAGATCACATGGAGACCTTGCCGGGAACTAGCTTTCCGAATACCAACATACCAAACAGCAACAATTCCCAAACAAAAGAAGCTGAGAACAAAACAAATGCCGAGGAGAAACATAACTCAGACTGTAGTGATATAAACACTGTTCCATTTCCCGTACTCAGAAAAGATATTGATGATAACGCTGCAACAGAGCTAGAGGGTCATTCGGAAATAGAAAACAATCAGAGGCCACAGGACATTGCTTGTGAGATGCCTACGAAGTCCAACGCAAATATCACCTTGGAGGAAAATAGACATCCTGAGGCAGACATCGGCCACCTAAGCATAATTACAAAAGAAATAGGAAAAAAATCATCAAAAGTCAAACCGATAGAAAATCAAACCACTACAGAAGAGATTACCCAAGCAGATTGTTCGAAAGAGAAAAAAACGAGAGGCGCGAAAATCCGCAGAAGCTACAGCAAGACAGATGAAATTAAAGCTACAGCAAATAAAGCAGAAAGCGCACATGGAAATTGGAAAGGAAGAACACAGAGAGAAAAAACAACGGACTTACATTGATTACTGCAGTACAGACAAAAACAATGATAGAGAAGATGCGACCCATGCAAATGTAACCCATAGTCACTGGGCTGACGATATGGATGTAGATATTGAAACGAAAAACGAAAAGGATTAATACATACAAAAAGAAAAGATAAATTAACAAAAAAGATAGTTAAAAAAACCGGTTCATAAAACAACACAATGGCAACAGAAAATAGGCATAAAAAAATGAAAAAAGCCAGCAACTCAATCATCAATAGTAACGACAACACAGCCTAAATTATGGCTCATTCCATATCAACGCGCCAAACATACTGTTGTGCAACTTTAAACGTATGTGGGATAGAGAGTTATGTTAAGTATCGTTGTTTGAAAGATTATTTGTATGCGGCTTCTGTAGATATTGCCCTATTACAAGAGGTTTTCAGCAGGGATGTCAGAAGACATTACTGGCTATACTGTAATTAAAAACCTGGGCGATGGTACGAATCGTGGTACCGCCATTCTAACCAAGGAAGGTATAATAGTTTCAAGATGTAGAGATGTTACCTAATGGCAGAGGCATAGCGTGCACAATCGCTGACCTGCGCTATCGCTAACGTATATGCGCCTTCTGGAAACCAGAATAAAGGAAAAAAGGAAATCATTTTTTCACAACCCGACATAGTACCTTTAATAAGAAAAAAATCACGCAAAGCTCTTGTTAGCAGGAGATTTCAATTGCGTTTTATCGTCCAGAGATCAAACCCCCAATTTTAACAAAAGCATTGGAACTTGAATATCTCATAACAAGCTTAAACCTTACAGACACATGGCACATGAAACATGGCGAGGAATGCGGCTACACCTTTGTCTCGAACAATTCAGCTAGCCCGACTTGATCGTATGTATGTTTCTTCAGCCCGTGACGTTCTAAGGTGTTAGCATCAGAAATCTGGCCAGTTAATTTTTCAGACCATTGCGCATATCATTGGCAAAGTACTGAACATTCCACAAGGAACGTACAGAATGAAGGGAATATGGAAACTCAACACCAATATCCTAAAAGACAACGAGTTACACTATACTTTTCAGAGATGTGGATTCACAGTAGAAAATATACAAATAGACATACTAGTAAGATTGAATGGTGGCTGTTTTATATGAAACCGAAAATAAGGAAATTCCTGGCAGACTTTTCAAAAACAGAAGTCATTCTGGCAACACCATACGAAAGAATTTCTATATATGGCCCTCAGAGAATTGTATCTAAGAACAAGATAAGCTTACTGACAACTTACGGAAAATCAAACAGATTTAAAGCTAGAATACCAAAATAACGAAGGAACAGACGTTTGGAACACAAATACGAGCTAGGGTGGACTATTGTCAAATCAAAGAAGAAACATCAATATATCACCTTGCAAATGAAAAGCGTAAATCAGGCGCAAACTCATAACAGAAATACTTGCTGACGGACGTTCAGTTACGAAACAACAAGAAATAATAAAAATGCTACATAACCACTTTAGCGGAATATATACAGAAGAACCTATATACGAACAGGAAAGAATCAACTTTTAACAAATATTAATCCTCAGATCACGGTTTCAGAAAACGAACAGTTATTGGAACCAATAAGTGAAGATGAAATACTTGATGCTATTAAACGAAGCCCGAGAAACAAATCTCCCGGGCCGGATGGACTGCCAGTAGAATTTTACCTCACCTTCTGGAATTATCTGAAAGTACATTTAATGGAAATGTATAATGACATTTTACAGAGACAAATCATCCATCCAGAGTTCTTAGACGGCCTCATGGTACTTATTCCTAAAAATGGGAATACTCGAAACGTGGAGAACTTCCGTCCACTAACATTGCTGAACTCTGATTATAAAATATTCAGTCGCATAATTGCAAACAGACTTCGTAATACAATAACCAAGGTAATAGGGAAACATCAAACATGCATAGGTAACGGAAGATCCATAATTCAAACTGTAGCAGACATACGAGATATTATCACGCTATCAAATTTAGCTAAAACAAACGTAGCAATTTTGTCATTAGACTTTCAAAAAGCCTTTGATCGCATCAATCATAACTATTTGCTGCAAGTAATGGAAAAAAATGGGATACTCCAAGCAAATATGTAAGGTATTTCAAGCCTTGCTCTCTGGGGCAACATCGAGAATGTTAATAAATGGTCAGATAAGTAAAACCATAAAAATATGCAGATCGGTGAGACAGGGTTGCCCCTTATCAATGTACCTTTTTGCGATAGGTATCGAACCTTTCCTAGTAGCATTGAATAATAAAATCACAGGTGTGACCTTCAAAGACCAAAGAACAGCAGTGTGCGCATACGCGGACGATGTAAACCTTATTGTCACAAAAACTAAAGATATTGAAGAAATAAAAACATTGACGGAAATTTACTCTAAAGCGTCTAGTGCAAATCTAAATATACAAAAATCCAAAATCATGGTCTTGGGCCCTGAACAAGGAATAGACCATGAAGGCTGGGTCCAAAACTCGGAGACATTAAAGATATTAGGTATTCTTTTCACAAAAGAATTAAAAAGAACAATAGTGCTGAACTGGAGGAAGCAATTGAACCTTCTAAGACTTAGAATGAGAGAAAATTGCTTTAGGGACCTAGACCCGATCCAAAAAGTATGTTATATTAACTGTGTAGCATTATCCAAATTATGGTACATTGCGCATTTCCTCCCCATCCCACGCGAAATGGCAAAGAGAATGGATTCGGCAATAGGATGGTTCATACAGCGCGGAGAGATTTTCAAGATAAAGTATGACTCACTGAAGTTACCATTTGAAAAAGGAGGATTACAACTGATCGATGTAAACACAAAATGTGCTGCCATACTCCTGAAAAGTACATACAAAATGTGGAAAAGTGATACACCTGGGTTCTGCGGAAAGATTATGGCAGCCACAGAACCTTGCAGCATTGAAGCTCCAATTGACATCAGTCATTTAAACTCACATCTAGTTCATATTCGACAATTCTACGTAGACTACAGTTATATAAACAGAGAGATCAAGAGCAACAACCCTTCAGCAAAAACGCTTTATAGCTTAATGACACTCAACAAATACACCAACAGCACGGAAAAAATGTATAGCAGAATGGACTGGAAGACCATATGGGAGAACGTACAGAACAAATTACTGCGCTCAAATGTTCGGGCAGTATGGTACAGAGTGGTAAATAGAGCAATAAGCACGAACAGCAAGCTGTATAAAATCCACCTCTGTGCCTCACCGACTCACTCAGACGACTGGCTCGACTCAGACCACCGCCATGACTGATGCTGCCAGTGACGCCTGCATGTCGGCAGTCGAAGAAGCGGCGGAGAGTGATGAACTCTACTTGGAGGGGCGATGCGATCGAGACGACTTCGTCCATCACGTCCACCTGAAGCACGTGACTGCACGCCTGGAACCAAGCCATTTCAGGAAACTGCAGCAGAAGTACGAGTTCACTTCATGGTCGCTTTGGGTCGTACACGCCGTCCTGAAGTTTGGCTGGTCCTTGCCAGCTGACCCCAAAGTGTTCTATGGGGTACTGATGTGCTCTGGGGACAAGCACGAGGAGGTCAGCGTGACACACGACGATGCTGAGGCCAAAGGACACAAGCGCCCTGAGGCCTTAGCATCAATGCCATTGTTTTCGCGAAGGACTTCTGCGCAAAGAAGTTCTTTCGAAAACTGAACGGAAAATTGAAGAGACACCGCAGAAGGCAACAGACTTCAGCGACTGAGGGTTGGCAGGTGGCAGGAAACAAGACTCCCGCCACTTCAGAGCTGCTGCCGGCCCCCGAGATCGAGACGAAGGCACCTGTCCCACAGGTTGCCGAAACTCACACACCAACCAGCCCCACCAGGGAAGACGCAGAGGTACTACATGCAACACCAGCGTCACCCACGCCATCCCAGGAGGGGGAGACAGCACCAGCCACTGAGGAGGGACCCGTCCAGCCTGTGGTGGTGCCATATCAAGGCAACTGTGGCAGCCTGTATGTTCAGCTTCTGCTGGCTACAGAGTTGCCACTGTTCTGTTGGCCGGCGGAAGGAGGCATCTCCATCCTAGCCTCCTGCCCTTCGGACCTGTCGAAGGCCACCGCCATGCTGAGCGCTATGGGCGTCAGCTGCAGCGTGGAGCAGCCCAGCCCGCCGAGCCAACCTATCCCTGTGCCTGCAGCTGTTGAGACGCAGCCGAGGGCGAGGGTTGAGAGGGTCACCAAGAAGAAACCCTCTCCCCCCGAGCTCCGGCAATGTTTTAACTGCCAGCTCCATGGGCACGAGGCCAGGGACTGCAAAAACCAACGCAGATGCACCAGATGTGGGGCTGACCATCGTGCGGCGGATTGCACCACAGCCAGGGAAGAGGCAGTTTGCTGCAACTGTGGCCTAAACCACGCAGCCTGCTTCTCTGGCTGCGAAATGAAGAAGCAGCTGAAGGCGAAGCATCGCATTAAAGCTGCCACGGGGCCCAAGAGAGCCCAGCAGGAGACAAGCTCCACCAAGAAACCCCACACCGACAGACAGGCGACCAGGCGCGGGCTCCATACGCGGCCCGCTCCGCGTCGCCAAGACCGGCCCACGACGGCTCCAGGATCCAGACGGCAGCCAGCCGGCCAACTGGAAGGTCGGCAGGAGGGGACCTGCCACACCTGCCGTACCGGATCCGACGACCAGATGACGACGGTGGTGACGCTGCTCACCCAGCTAATCACCGTCCTCATCCCCAGATTGACTACAAATTAGACTATAGCTTCAACCTCATGACATTAACAGCAAGCCAAGTCAAAAAAGCAAATCAGACACGTGACATAGGGTATCCTGGCTCACGAAACATATTATGAGCTTAATGCTCAGACAGTTGACGATGATGATGATGATGACCGCTGTGCCTAAAATGTAACTTACAGGATACGATAGAACATCGTCTTCTGTACTGCGAAGAACCAAAAATTTGGAATTGGACAAGGGAAAAGCTAGCTTTAATAAACAGATCAGCGCCAAGCATGTACATACCCGATAGCATCTTGCTACCAGATCAGAGGCAATTTCCACCAAGTAAAAGAAACGCCCATGTTTGACTTATAGGAAATTATACCTATTACATTGTAACAAATCGAGGAAGGGCAAAACTGGAAGACTACTGGCATTACCTAATAGTAGAACATCATAGAACACTGAGACTAAACACGTATAAGGACAATTTTGCTAGATTCCTGCAGGTAATAACGCCATATTGACAACCAACTTGATTAAAAAATTAAAAAATTGTTCTTGTAAAATAAAATTAAAAAAAAGTGTCAGAATGTACGCAATGTTCAACAGATTTGCGCTTCATCCAGCAACCAAGAAAAGAACTGAGCCGAGAGCTTGAACGGTTCCGGGAATCAGAGAACCTGAGCTACAGTAAGACTCAAATGTTTCAAAGTTTATCAAGTAAGATACATTAATGTAAATATGTAATATTTATTCTCTCAATAAAGATAATAGTGGTTAAAAAAAAAAAAGTGGTAAGGTGCTTGCTTTATATGTAAGCTCCCGTGTGGATTCGGGTTCAAATCCCATTGGAAGCAAACGTTTTTCATAGTTTGAGCCAAGCCTAGGATTTTGTAGTAAGGACACCATGTTCTTGCAAATCTTTGGCGGTAGAATAGTGACCTAAGCATTACTTTATTCATGGTATACTGGTTCCACAGGCAGTTTTTGTGTGATCTGAACTAATAATACTAATAATTTATATATGCGAAAGTAAGTCTCCGTCTTTTTTTTTACGTTTTGATGACTATATGTGTATACCAATGACAAGGAAATACTTTGTATCTTTAGGAACGAAATAGGATACTTTTTTCCAATATCAATAACAGTTTTAGTCATGATAAAGGTTCGACGATAGAATGGTATATCCATGCCGTTCCTGTCATATTATGCCGACTCGATGTTGTTTGGGACATATCTTATTTAAATTTCAGTTTTGTATATCTAATTCTAGCAATCAAATTCCTTGCGTACGAATTCGCGGGTAACAGCTAGTCTTTATATATAAGCTCCATGGTTAATCCACATATAATTCCTTGCTGCCAAGGAACCATAACATAAAATTCTTACAAACATCTTTTAACATTCACTATATATATACAAAATAAATATTTTTATATCTTATTTTCTAACAATTTATATTTATAGTACCTGGTTGACCGATCTCCGCTCGGCATCATTCGATTTCTGTTCAGTATGCAAGATTTCATCAAAATCCTTAGAGACGTTTGTGAGAAATTAATTTATCGGGGACTGCACCCCTTCGGAACCGACGCGAAATTGGTAGTAACCTTGTAGCATAACAGATAGTATAATAACATCCTTGAAGTAGGAGTTCCATGTCACGGGCCGGTTAATACTCTTTTAAGGAGGTTTCCATAGCAACATATATACAGAGATAAAATAGTAGATTGTATAGAGCAGAGCTAAGGAAAACTTGCATATTGAAGAAGTCCGATAATGTATTTAAGAAAGATGTATTTAAAATAATAAAAGAGTGATTTGTATTGTGCAGAATAACGGTTAACAAATTAATTATTTGCTATAGCTGCACAAAAAAGCATATTAAGATAAATCAATATAAAGAAAAAGCATAAAAACATAATCACATCGTAAATGCAACACAGGCACATTTCTTAATGAGTAAAGAGCCACTTTTTTTAAGAAATGCGACATGGCGATCGTGCAGTGGACTTGGGTGCTGCAGAAGAAAGAAATACTGCGTAAACTGACGAATTTGAGTATCTAGCAGACAACAAAAAATCAAGAAGAGAAGAGAATCGTTGGAACTTGGAAGCACACAGCGCTACTAGCGGCCGAGCGGGAACCAGCCAGGGATTGACAACGTCCGCCGTAGAAGCCGACAGCTACAAAATACGTTAAAGTTAAGTGTTTTCTAGACTCAATTATCTTTGTCCTTGTAATCAAAAACTTGTTGATTGTGACAAGAAAGTTGACTGTGGCAGAAGCGGTGTGCGGGTAGAATTAGTTTTACATGTTTTTTGAGAGTTTAACATAACCTATCTTTTTGAATTTTCGTTGTTTATTCAAATAATTTATTAGATCACGTCATTTTTATTGACACTAGTTTTGGGACGCTGGGTATTGCTTAGCTTTCTACAGAATGGCTAATCAGATGCCAGGTGCAATGGTTATTTGTGATCCTTCGGGTTCTGTAAATAAGAAAGATGAAATAGTCACTGTAGGTGCATTAGAGAAAATACTATTTAGATTGGGAGCACAAATAACTACACAACTTACAGCTACACAAACACAATTAAGTCAGGAAATAAAAAGCTCTTATAAGTCTATAGAGGATCGACTATCAAAATTTGAGACAGTTATGAAAAAATCTTTTGATAATTTAAGTGAGTGTTTTGAAAGGACTGATAAGCATTATAAAATGTTAAAAGAGGAAACTGAGATGTGTAAAAAGAAACCCATTGTAGATACTGGTATTGATAAGAGTCTAGTAATTAGAGGGTTTGAACAAAGTACGACTGCAATTCATTGTGAATCATTAGGTAATACAATTGAAAGTAATGATAGTAGGCCTAATACTGTAAGGGAAAAATATGAGATGAGTGATGTTACAATTAATGGTGATGTAAATCATGTAAAGGATAGACAAATTGTCAAAGAAGGGGGTCATGAAAAAGAGATGGAAGAGATTTGAATGAATGTAGATGGATTGGGTAGTTTGTTGATTTTGAAGGATGTAAACTGTGACATTTTTTCCATTGTTGGGGAGAATTATGTTTGTGATTATTAACCAAAGCAGTTACAGAATAATGGTGTTGAACATTTTCAGAGTTATTTACACATTTTTGAAGCTGGTTTGCCATGTTACTGTTCTGGCAAAGTAAGGTTAACTGTAAACAGAAAGTTGTTTTGTATGAATAACTGGGAAAAAGTGAACTGGAAATATAGAAAAAAGGGTTTTCTTTTTTTTTGTAGAGGGGTAAGCTATGCTTACTGCCTCAGCCTGTGTACAAATTCAATCAGGGTATTGAACCTACAACTCAGAAAATGATGAATTAGTTTAAGGTGAATGAAAAGATTTAACACTAATGCAGGGCATAGGTGTGTACATATAAACTCTGTCATATTGGAATTGACTAGTATTATTAAGTTATAGTTAGCTTGTTATGGTTGTTCAGTGCCACAAAACGCTGGTAAATAGTACTGATTGTTGTGGCTGCGCACAATTCAACTGTAATGATAGTAAAAGTTTATAATCACTAAGCGGAAGCTGTCACTTACCAATATTGATGATCTTGGTCAGATGTGCAGTCTTCGGCTGTTACCACAGCATACCATTACATAAAAGTTTATTGTCTATTAGCACTTTCTTTTTTAAAACATATATAGTCTGTAAGGTATACCGGAGCATTAGAATGAATAGAATGAGTTGAGAAGAAACAAGGTATTGCTGTGATGGAATAATTGTGTAATGAATTAAGAAGTACAATATCAGATAGAGGGAGTACAGCAGGGCAGTCAAGACTCAGTTCCCGTAAATAAGGCCACTATCAAGGCATTGCCTTTAAATGATACCGAAAGGTTCAGGATTTGGTTAACACAGACATAGCTGAGTTCCAGATAGAACCTATAAATGACTCTGTTGGTACCTCTCATTGCCTATATATGAATATATTCAAGATGTTGTAAAGTGGAGAGAAGTTATTACTTGTGGGGAGAATATAATGTATTGAAGAAATAAAATAAAATGAAGCTGTGATGGCGATGCTACATTAGCAAGAAACAATGGTATCCCAGTCGTATTAGCGAGGGTTGATTGTACTGGTCCAGGGACCAAACATGTGATTTAAATAATGTTGCCGGTTATACAACAATAAAATTGTTCAAAAGGAACGGTCTTATGAAGAATATAATGTACCAAGGACAGGTAATAGAATTTTTTAACTATTTGAATGGTATGCTTGGTAAACAGGCCATGACAGCTAAAGATGATGTTATTAAATAACAATTCTTTAGTATAATATACTTATTGTAGTTTTGGTTTTTTTAAGGTGATAAGGACAGTAACTCTGTGTCACAATGTGTGTTACAGACAATATGCCGGTCCAACAGTCGCGGCTTATGGAAACCCACCAAGGAAAGTTACATCAAACCATCGGTCCTCGTTATATGTAAAAGGAAAAAAGGAAAAAAAAATGTGTTGTTAGTCAAATGGACAATGTAAGCTTTCCTTACTTAAAAAATAGGTAACATTTACCAGAAAGTTTACCATGACCATTTATACTGGTATTAATGGAAAATGGTATGGTAAACTTGGGGGGGGGGGGGCTGTAGCATAACAGATAGTATAATAACATCCTTGAAGTAGGAGTTCCATGTCACGGGCCGGTTAATACTCTTTTAAGGAGGTTTCCATAGCAACATATATACAGAGATAAAATAGGAGATTGTATAGAGCAGAGCTAAGGAAAACTTGCATATTGAAGAAGTCCGATAATGTATTTAAGAAAGATGTATTTAAAATAATAAAAGAGTGATTTGTATTGTGCAGAATAACGGTTAACAAATTAATTATTTGCTATAGCTGCACAAAAGAGCATATTAAGATAAATCAATATAAAGAAAAAGCATAAAAACATAATCACATCGTAAATGCAACGCAGGCACATTTCTTAATGAGTAAACAGCCACTTTTTTTAAGAAATACGACAACCTGCTGAAATTTGTTTTAATTGCTTCGTCATTATGTCCTCTTTCGGTTTTGTGCTCTTGCTTTGCGGAAAACTTGCCAGGAATTTAAAATGCCGAAATATGACAGCGACTCACAGCCATTGGATGCCGTCAGCGTTGAAAACTCAGTGATAGTCTCTCAAAATGTTGATTTAATCTTTTATTGTAATGTTTTCTTGCTGTTTCAGCTTTTCTCGGTTGGAAAAAGTCGCATTTAATTGACAAATAGACAATTTTTATCCGGGTTGTAATACGGTGATGCCCGCCATCGTATATACAAACGAGCAGTCAGATATTGCTTTCATTGTAAACAAATACACCATTTCCTATGAAAGCCACAGAACGCAAAATTGCGTAAAAGTTTTCTCTTGGTCCAGGCTATATTTCAACCTAACCACGAAATCTATGACGAAACGAAACTGTTAGGTTGATATGATCCCTGTACCGATAACTTTTTGTTGTTTTTGCAGTGCTGATAGCATTTCGCAGTTGCTCAGTCCCTCATATTTCGGCATTTTTAATTTTTTACTAGCGACTTTTCCGCAAAGCAAGAGAGCGAAATGTGAAGAGGACATGTTGACGAAGTAATTAAACCAAATTTCAACAGGTTACTATTAATTTCGCCGCGGTTCCGAAAGTGGTACAGCCCCCATTTTATCTATTTTCAAGAGTTGCTCATATAATACTATTAGATTGGATAGAAGGAAGTATATTCAGCAATTCTATCAGAGGTAGGACGGCCAGTTCCTTATCTCTGGGCCCTACAATTTAACGTAGAATCCCAAGCACAGAACGCCCCACCGTAATTCATATGGTTAAATACATATCTTAAAAATTCTTGCTCCCACCGGAATTCGAGCCCGGGATCGTAGCCAGAATTTTAAGAGCACTACAGTAACCACCATTTCCCCCACTAATTACATATTTGTTATACATTCAATGTATTTCCTTAATACTTACTTAGGAACTGCAGTCGGTTAAATAAATATCGTGAATAATTGTCAGGATTTTCTTCAATTGAGTATTCGCTGGGCGAAGTTCGAATTACTTGATTGAGACGATTTTCTTTTAGGTTTTCTTGAAATTATTACTTTATAACTGCTAATATTATTTCAAAGAAGTTTTTGACAAATATAGTATCACTTCTGACGAAGCCAAATTTTAACTATCTTTTTTTAGATGTTTCTCAATACAACTGGTAGTAATTAATGATAACCACTTTTTCAATATTTTTTCAAAGAAGTTATGTAAATATAAGCAACACTTCTGACAAAGCCCCTTTTTAAATTTCTTCTTTTGAAATGCTTTACAGTTAAACATTCAGCGTTAGCTTTCCCCTCGAGTCAGCTAGAATACAAGAAATATTCATTTAAATATATAAATTCCTCGAGTAGTGTCTTCATAAGAGAGCTAGGATTTTCACCGTTACTCGATGACGTCACAGGGCAGGTGGTGGGAGTGTGTGCCAGGATCTGGACTGCGGCGAGAATCCAGCTGACCTCAATTTACACGACGGCTATTTCTGGGTGTACCGCTAACCTATGACGCGACAGCAAGGACTCTCAATCTGAGTATTTCTGACACAACGCCCCCCGCGGGTGAACACCGGAAGTATCACATGATATTTTAATTTCAGCGCACAATTAGCGGCGTATTGATGATACATGTAATCAATTGGGTGTGATGAGCACTGATGTGTGTGGCATAAGTACTGAGATGAATGGCGAAAACATGTCATCCTTTGCACACACACTAACACGTCTGTCTGACGAATTTTGGTCAGTCATGGGGGATGTGTCCCACTTTTCGTTGTCATGATTGGGCCAGTTGTTGTGTCGAGCTCGCTGTAGTCATGGAAATGCACGTGTGTGTGCGTCTTTCTGTGTATGTATATGTAAATATAGTGACCCATCCTTCAAATCGTTTGTCTGGATGTATAATGTGCTGATCCTACACTTATGTTTGTGTGTGCTTATGTGTAGCGACGTATGGATTTGTTGCGAGACCTAGTATGAATATTGGGAGTTATGATATCTGTCTGATGACCAAGTTTCTACTGCTACTCATTGTACCTGGGGAATATGTTACTGTATGTCAGAAAAGGCTTAGGTGTGGGATAGACGTGGTGGTGCTGATATGAACAGTTTTGTACCTAGGACACATGATACTGGATGGCAGAGAGGTCTGTAGTGTGAGATAAATGAGACGATGTTGATGTGAAGAGTTTGGTATCTTGAACACAAGTTACTGATGATTTTTTTGGTCAGTCATGAGTCATTGGGGTTCTTCCCCACTTTTTCGTTGCCATAATTGGGCTGGTTGTTGTGTCGAGCTCACTGTAGGCATAGAAATGTGAGTGTTTCTGCGTCTATCTCTGTGTCTGTATGAGTAAATATAGTGAGACATTACACACTTGTAGTGAATCGCGGAGTAATAATAATAATAATAAACTCGTCTGTCTGGATGTATGATTTGATGTTCCTCCACTTAAGTATCTTTGTGTTTGTGTGTGGAGACATATGGATTTGTGAGTGAGGTCTAGTATGAATGTGAGTGGTTCTGGTATCTGCTGCTAGTCAAGTGTCTATTGCATCTCTTGGTACCTGGGACACTGTTAATGAATGGTTGAAAGGGTTGCGGTGTGGGGGAGTCGTGATGGTTACCTATGTGTTGATGGTACATGTAATCAATTGGGTGTGATGAACAATATTTATGGGATAAATACTGAGATGTGTGGTGAAAACATGACATCTTTTGCACACCCTCTCTCTCGTCAGGCCGATGATATGTGAGGAGAGTTCTGTTTTTCAGTCAGTCATGAGGCAAGAGAGTACTGCACCACTTTTTCGATTCCATGATTGGTGCCGGTAGTTGTGCTGAACTCGCTGTAGACATGGAAATGTGTATCTGCGTCTCTCTTTGTGCATGTGAGCGTAAGTATGGTGATACCTGACTTTAACTCGTCTATCTGATGATTTTTGTAACGAGTGTCCTGTCCAGTTAATCAGTGGTAATGACAATTCTGTCCCATCGTTTCCATGATGCTTGCTGTAGTTTATTTCGAACTCGCTGTATGCATGTACGTGTATGTGTGTGTACGTCTCTCTCTGGGTACGTATGCGTAAGTATGTTCGGAACTTTCTTTAACTCGTTTGTCTGGATGTAGGATGTGCAGTTCATTTCCCCCAGTAATGTGTGTGTGTGTGTATGTCTTATTCCTCTGAGTGAGTTCTATCTTGGTGCTGGTTGTTGTGTCGAGTTCGCTGTAGGCATGGAAATGTGCGTGATTCCTCTGTGGATTTGAGTCTAAAATATATGGTTACAGAATTATACTCAGCATCAAAGTGTGCTTCTAACCATTGTTTCAGGGCTTAGGCGCTCTCCCATGCACTGTGCTGTTTACAGTTTACTGCTGTTTGTGTTGGCATACGAACTGTGTTTCTCACGTTTTTCACTAAATGCACTTCGGGGTAAAAATCATTTAATGGAGAGGGTGCTGAGGGTGCGTGCCAGAGAAGAGAAGTACTTGGGTACAAATCCACAGTCAGATCATTGCGTGCTTATAGTGGTGTAGTATGGAGTCCACATTTTTGTATGCAGGGTATAAAGGAGGGTAGCTAGATTTATTAGTGGAAAACATTCAACAAGTGACAGAATAAAGGAGCTGGGCTGGATATGACTGGAAGATATTAAAAGTGTTAAGGGAGGGGATGAAAACAATAAGTTTTGTCCAAAAACTAAGAAAAAAATAAATTTAGAAGTTAATTTATGGTAATTTAACAATCAAAGCATTAAAATAGTTCAATATAGGCAAAATGCTAGGATGAAATTTCATAACGAACGTTAACAGCAAGCAAGCGGATTTCCTAATGATATTCTTGATAGCGGTGGCATGTGACGTCGCTAATTGTGCGCTGAAATTAAAATAGCGTGTGATACTTCCGCTGTTCGCCCACGGGGGCGTTGTGTCAGAAATACTCAGATTGAGAGTCCTTGCTGTCGCGTCATAGGTTAGCGGTACACCCAGAAATAGCCGTCGTGTAAATTGTAGTCAGCTGGGGTCTCGCCGCAGTCCAGATCCTGGCACACACACCCACCACCTGCCCTGTGACGTCATCGAGTAACGGTGAAAATCCTAGCTCTCTCATGAGGACACTACTTCCTTGAAACCAAAGAGAAAAATATTAGTTAGTTTCCTATGAATCATCTACGAAATGGTGTTAGACCTGTTTTAGAGCCTTTTTCGGGATACCAAGAGCAAAAATTGTTCATATTTTGTAAAATTGTTTTTTTTTCAGAGGGGAGCACTATTTAGATCATGTTAAAAGTCAAAACGTTATCTAAATATGAAATTTCATCTAAATCGTTGGCGCCGTTCCCGAGATCCAAAATATATATATACAAGAATTACTCGTTTAAAGATATAAGATGTATATATATGTATATATATAATTATATCTTATTTTCTAACAATTTATGTCTCAACGGGACGAATGTTCGGTACACCCTGTTAATCTAGAAAGAAAGCTGACAGTACTGGCAGGAGGAAAAAAATAAAATAAAAAAATGCAACTCTTCTTAATTTCTTTACATGTCAGGTATAGTTTGCTCTATTTTATCAATTAAGGAGCAATAATAAATGTGAAAAGGAGTATATTTTTAGTAACACCTTAATAAGAAATGAATTCCAGTCTGTACACGAGAAAAATATTTTTTCCAATGATTGATCATTTGCAAGAGTGGCTTGTGTAAATATTTCATTCAGAATATTTGTAATTACAAAATTACATAACACAAATATCAATCGTGCTCATTATGTACGGAATAATTTTAAGGAAAGTGTATTAATGTTTCTGGAATTTACAGCGGAAAACAGCTGCGTGCCACACTGGCGAGAAAAGGTGGGGGGGGGGGGGGGGGGGCGTCGAGGCAAAAGCCACGTCAGGATCGTGAGGGGTGGGAGAGGGAGTTCAAGCGAAGCTATAGTGGAGCAACGTAGTTTATACACGCTCCCGTATAGGTACGCTACACAATCCGTGAAACAATCATAAAGAAAGGAACCGTCACGCCACCGACAGTTGGCTTATTATTGGCTCTCACAAGATTGACAGTGTTGCCACCTTACGAAAACAAAAGTCGCTAGACTTATTCTCAAAACTCACTAGATTGCGGGATATTTAGAACTAAAAGAGTCACTAGAAACTGTACCGGATTGACCACGTAGCACGTCTCTGGCAGGAGGTACCAAATGCTACGGGCCTCGCGCCTTCTGGTGGGCCTCGCGCCACCTAGGAATCAAGGATCTCTCCTTCACATTTGCTACGGGCTCCGCGCTATCTTAATCCGGCCCTGGCTAGAAATCGCTAAATACAATAAAGGATAAGGGTAAGGTAAGTAATATAAAATATTTTAATAATTATTATATATAATTAAACATAACATTGTATTAAAAATCAACATCCAATTTCTTCAATCGCTATTTCTTCTTCGTCATCTTGGTCTATCGTTGGAGTTGCAGAACTTACAGATGTGGAGTGATGAGATGAATCGTCAGTCTTAGATTTGAAGGAGTATTTAGCATCTTTACCAACTGCAGCAATCACATCAGCCGGAAGCTCGTAACTGTTGCAGTTTTTTTCACAATTTTTAACTGATTCCTTATAAAAAGAACTCTAACAAGAGTATTTACATATATCCTATTTCTCAAATGGTGTTTAAAAATGTTCATTATACTTAAAATCCTTTCTACTGCGGCATTCGAGTGATAGGACATGCCTAAATCAGATAACTCCAGAAAGGTATTTATTCCAGCAGCATTCTTGTATTGGGTAAGTCATTTTCCATTTTCAATATATTATGTACGCAATTATTTATCCGAGTCATGACAGAGGCATTACCTACACCAATTCCAATCAAGTTTTTCGAAACTCTGGAGGAATGAATATCACTAAAAATCACCAAATATTTTTTAGCGATATCATATTTAAGAATATCGCTTTAGAGGTCCAAAATTCGCTAAATCTAGCGACAAAATCGCTAAGGTGGTAACAGTGAAGATTGATGTTAGCTCAAACAACAACGCAGCGCCCAGCACTCCGTCTAATGTTGCCAGATACAGGCTTATAATTTCCGGGACATTTCTGTGGTTAAAAAGGTACTTTAGTGGTATGTTTAAAGAGTGAACAAAAATGCAAATTAATTAAAAGAAATTGTATTTTAGGTAAAAAGAATGTTACCTAACTCACATCTTTTAGGTTTAATAATTAAACTTTGGTTGAAAACCAACATTTGGTATTATCAATCAAAACAAAACTAAACTTAAAACAATACTGAACACTTCTTTTAGGCTTATTAATTAAACTTTGGTAAAAATCAAAATCGGATATTATCGACAAAAAACAAAAACTGAACACTTGTCTGTAGCTAAATTAAAATCAACATGAATCTTAATCAAATATTTTTATTTAAATATTTATCACTAGATTTCTTTCCATTTTCACAAGTTTTTATCCATCATTGCTTAGCAAAACATAAAATTTCTGAGCAAGACTCTTCAAAATTTAGCCTTGAATAAATCCAGGGACATCCTGTTTCGCTCTTTTGTCCATAATTTGTTCAATAAGCTAAAAATTTCCTCGTAAAATTAGCAGAAAAAAGCTATTTTCTTTAGATTTACAGAATCATTTTTTGTTCTAAAGAAATGGCCCCAGATTTTATCGTTTGGCAAGTATTTTGGAAGGAACTTAAAAACGTCTTTCAGACATGTGAACTCAATGTGAAGAGAATGAACGTTAAAAACATCTTCAGTTGTCAATATCCCAGGGAATTCAAAGAGTATTCCTCATGTCAATTTCAATTACTCTGATTTAAGGAACAAAAACTCAAACTTTTTGTAAATTACATCAAGCCCGGAATCATACCTCTCTTCAAAATATTTTATTGCTCTTTACAGGAAAATGTGTGTAATTTATCCTTCTAGTCATCGGTAAGGTTTCTGAAAACGTTTCTGATTTATCAACCGACCTGATTTTTAATTGGTCAAAATAACTTTGCATTGCCTGATCAATATCCAAATTAGTGAAGCTATCACTTTCTAATAGTAATCAGTGCCGTGTCAAGGGATGGAGGGAGTGCAAAACAAGGTGCTTGCCCTCGGGGCCGAATTCAGGCAACAGGAAGAAAAGGTTGCAGTCATTCAGACATTCTTTTTTACATTCATTATTACTTATGTCATTACTATCACAACTTTCAGAAAGAAATTCCCATAGCATCCCGTGGCTGTAATTTGGTCCTTTTTCAAGAAAAAAAAATTAATTGGAGGTTAACTATAGATTAATCGATCTGTAGCTGGTGACAACAATATTATTCTTATTTTTAACTTTCTTTTTTTTTGTTTTTTTTTCATATTTTTTTGGTTTTTTCCATGACCAAGTCAACATCAAGACCTTTCAATGCATACTTTAACAAATTATTTATTACGTGATAAAAATGTTGCCTTTTTAAAAAAAATTCTTTTCCGCTTTAACTTCTCATATACAGAATTATGTATTCCACAATTTGCAGTAGCATTCATTGTCCGTACTGAAAGCATTAATATAATTAATACTGGGCTCGGCATCTTCAGTTATTTTTTAAGGCATTTATATTTAACAAGTGATGTTTCGTCAGCGTCTTCCTAAAAGATCAATAATTTTTGGCATTAATACTATGCTATCAAAAAAACTGAACGGCGCGGCGTATGGATTTTTTTTATTTTACAAACGTTGGATGCAGCTGAGCCTAGTGAAAAATAATAAGATACTTTCAAATCAGAGTTTAACTTTTCCAATGAATAGGAAACTAAAATTTTGCGTACAATTGCGGAAGCCTTAGAACGTCCACATGTAAGTTTTGCAGTTATTTGGCTATTGGGAATATTTTTAGCACAGTTTTTGCCAATCAGTCCAAACTATTGTAAATCAAGCATGTTTATAAGGTGACAAATTTTTTTACAATGAAAATGAGGACGAGAAAATTTAAGAAATGAGTATAACGTAAATAAATGAAAAATTTCATTAATTCAAACAAAAATACACTAATAATGATTACATCCCTTTTGGTTATTTAGTTAAACCAGTATTTTTCCATTGGTTGATTTTTTTTCACACTATACCATTTTATAATAAAATGATGGAAATTTCGGAGCAAAAAATATCCTTCATATTGAATTTTGCGGTAAGTACTGCAGCTACAGTATCAACATTCATTATTGATTTCTTTCTTGTCCAAACATCATTATCAAATGAAAATTTAACAATTTCAACATGTTGATTTTCCCATTGTTCTAATTTATAAGAATTTAAATTTACATTCAGTCTTCTTTTCTTTAAACAGACAATTGTCATCGATTTTAATATCAGGCATTTCATTCGATAAAAACTCAACGCCGTTTTCAATATCTGCCCAATTTACTTGCGATGAAGTCAAAAAACACCATTGAAAACTTTTATTTCCTGTGATATTTGTTTCAGACCATTATTGGTCCTGTTGGAAGCATGTTTGATAAAAATTCTGCACTTATTTGGTTAACTTTTCCTGTATGCGGGGATTTCTTTTTATTATTAAAGAGATGAATTTTTCGTCAAATCGTGATTTATTTTGAATGACAAAATCGTTCAAAATAAGACTAACTTCTGTAGCTGAAATATGTTATTTTCAATCTTTTCAATCGTTTTGTGGAAAATTGAAGCCCGATTATGTACAATACACATTAATATTTCCGATAATTCATAACTGAAAAAAATTCCAGAATTTTTAGACATTTGTCTGAACTCAAAAAAGCAAGACCGATAGGAGGACACTTTTCGAAGTAGGACAGAACCTACAAAAGGAGGACTGTCCTCCCTAAAGGAGGACGATTGGTCAACTCAACTTAATGTTTAACATTATGATAAATTAATGCTGCTTCCACATTCATGATCTAAATTTCTTACTTTGCATATTTTTTTAATGAAAAAGTTGTCCTGTCCACGCGTGTAGAAGTTTTTTTGACTGACACCATCTTTTTATGTTTAGTACTATTGACGTGAGCCTGCAACAATGAAATACAAATTACGATACCATTGTTGCGAAAATGGGTCCAAAAACAATAAACATACTTAAATACCTAGGTACTTGTATACATTTATTATTACGTATTTCATCCATCCACGGTACAACCCCAAGAACTCGTATTTAAAACAAAATAAATTCGTAATTACTTACAGTCAATGCACTGCGACGTTTGTACCGAATTGCGATATCTGAATTACATGTTTTATAAACTGCAGTGTACTCATTTTTTTAATGCAGTCTTTAAAATCAGAATCATTTTCAAACTTGTCATTAAAACCCGTGAGTCTCTATTTGCTCTTTGATGGTAACGACGATGGTTGCATATCGATGAATGTTTTTCCACTCTGAGCCAAAACAAAACTCACACTACAGGAGTAAAGGGAACAATGGTAGTTAAGGAGGTAACGGGTGCTACATTGGTAGAAACATACAGGGAAAGTCGAGAGCACAATTAATTAATTCAAGTAAAACAATTAACCGAACACAATGATTAATTCAAACGCTTGTCCTCATGCACTCTCCGTTTCTCCATTACAACATGAGACTGTACAAGCAAAATGATCGACTACCATGACTATATTGTGCCAGGCCAAGAAAGATAGCGGAACAGAAAACTAAACTAATTGGAGTCGGAACTAGGATGACACATAGCCCGGAAATCCGGGAATGACCCGGAGTTATGTGTCTAATCCCATGTCCTCTAATTATGCGTTACTTTCCCGGAATTCCAGTGTACTAGTTTTTTGCTCAGACTTTAGACACCATGGTGGTAGGGTTGCAAACCGTACTATAATATATAATACTGAACTGTACTTCGGATCTGCGTTCTATATACCAATAACAAACAAATCCCTCACTTAGTGAAATCTGTGAACCCATATTATGATTTACCTCTTGAGTGATGCGATGTGAATGTGTATCCGAACGCGTTTCTGTCTTGCAGCAATTCGAACTGCTATGATTTGTCGAAACTGATAATGTCAAACAAACGTTTGCTCGTGTAACTGTCTTTGCTTAGTTTTTGTTTTGTTAATTATTTTCTCTTGGAGTTTGTTCTATTGTAACTTTTGTTATTCGATTAAACTAGTAATGGAAATAGTACGAATAACGAAATTGCGTCATTTCCAGTGAATTGGAAGTCATTGAGCGATTATTTTATTATTTATTTAATTTATTTATTTATTTTCCATATGCAACATAGCCCAGCACCTAGTATCTAATCTGGGCCCTTATTTCCACTCTTTTACATTTACATATATATATATACAGGGCGTTCGCCGGAAAACGCTACCCTCCCAGTCTGTTGCCGTCGGCAACTTGCTCGGTCAGTGGGGCCAGCAACTCCAGCCACACGGCACCGTGAATCACCGCACTGTTTAACACCTCCGCTGCCCCAACAGTGCAGTGACGCAGTATAATGGGACCCATACATTGTTAAGAACGGTTTCTTTGCATTGTAGCTAGTTTGTGACTTCAGTCTCTTATTAATCAGTGTTGTGAATAAACGTTTCTTTGCGGTTTGGCTGGTTTGGGGCTTCATACTCTATACTAATCTGTACCGTGTTTGAGTGTGAGTAAAATTATGGTACGTTACAGTTTGCAACAAAGAATATTTCTCTACGATACATATGTGAAGAAGAAGTCGTTTAAAAAGTTGCGCAGTAAATTTCGTCGCGAATTTCCTGGCGCTTTCTTTCCAGCTAAATCAACAATTCTGCGTCTGGCTAAAAAGTAAGAGAAACGGGTTCATTTTTTAACAAAAAGAGACTGTCAGTCAACCGTATTCTCACAGAGGAGAAAACTGACGATATCGCTTTTCGACTAGAACAGTCACCCAAAAAATCATTAAGTCAGTTAGGGCAGCGTGTGTCTCGAAATATGTTCAGAAGATGTGAAATGTGCATTACACAAGTGTGTCAACACTTCCAGCATCTTTTATAAGGTAAGCTAATGAATTACGTCACATTTAAATGCTTAGCACATACTAGTTTATGAAGTTTATGAAGCGTAATTATTATGAAATAGCCCGCGGCCGACGGTCGAACAATGCCGGGAGCTGACCGCTCGCTCGCCGCGAGCAGTTTCTTCCTTGTAGCGCTAACAGTGGGTTGCGTTTCCCGGCGAACGCCCTGTATATATATATATATATATTAACATATAAATATGAATGAAAGAAAATTTTGATTCGATTTCCAATAACTATTACATCTACTGTTATTAAGCAGAATGGGTACCACACCACTACTAAATCGACTACTACTGTTATTGCCCCTAATATTATTCCTATCATTACTACTACTACTACTACTAATACCATTACTACTACTACTAATACTACTATTACCACCACCAATTGTCACAGCCGCACTTCGGTCCACTATTGTTCATTTTTCTTGGTGTTGTGTGCGCTCCAAAGGCAGAGTCCCCTGGAACCGGCAGCAAAGTCAGCCGCCCAGGCCATCAAGAGTTGACCTCCTGGAATACCAAGACGGCCCCAGTTTTCGCTCAGAAGACGGCCTCTCTGGAGCACACTGAAGTTCCTCCGACGATTGATGTTGCTCATTGTCGTAGGATATCTTCCGTCAATCCGGTGTAATTGTGTTCTCCTCTTCTGCTATCTGTGGCCTTTGATTTCGCTCGGCATTTTTCCTTTTATAAATTTCTCCTTCCAAAATTTTGAGGCTAGATCAGCTGCCTCGTCCAGCAAATGCCACAAACTTTCGTCGCGCAGTGTGTCAAATATTCTCCTACCTTGCAGCCGAGCGTGTTGGTGTTCTCTCAAACTGGCTGTTGTTTCACACTCCCATACCACGTGCTTCGGCGTACTCTCTTCACCACATTCGCACCTGTCTGAGTCCACAATATTTCGACTTCGGAGCCAGCTATTGTATGGCCCGTGACCTGTAATGTAGTGTACCAATCCGGGAGAGGGTTGAAGGTACTTCAACTTTAACCTCTCCTCTACGGATGGGAACATATCATATGCTCTTCGACCTGTTTCACTGTTGTTCCATTCTTGTTGCCATTCTGCCAATAGAAGCTTCCGAATGTACATCTCCGATGTTGCTTCGCTGCCTACAATTTCTGCTACCTTATCTTGTTTCCCTTTTCTGAGCCAGTATATGGCACCCCGTTTCCTTACTTCAAGGTCCAGTGGCCATACACCAATGGCAACGGTTAATGAATTTGTTGCCACGGTTCTGTATGCTCCTGTCAATCTTAAAAGTATTCTTCGTTGGACACGTCTGACTCGCTGTTTTAGTTTTACTTTTCTTAGTTGCTTTGCCCACACACTTGCTGAGTAGCCCACTAAAGAGGATAAAATTGCGTCATGGTATAGTCTTATTGTTTGGACTAGAACAGTAAATTTTCGTTGGCCAATATTAATGATTTTATTCATGACCGCCACGGCTCTTGCTATTGTCCTTCTCTAAGTGGGCTTCGAAGTTTAAACGTTCATCCAACTGAATGCCTAAGGACCTGCACACTGGGTTTCTACGAATATGATTTCCCGTCGATTCTTATAGTTTGTTTTCGAGTCAGCTTGCCCTTGAGCAACATAAATGTTGTTTTATGTGGTGCTAAACTCAGTTTGACATTACTGCACCATTGGCTAGGCAGTTAAGTACTAGATTACTATTGTACTCAATCTCTGCTCTTGTTGCTCCTTCCACGAGTAGTAATAAGGTCATCAGCAAAAGCTATTAGACCTAGAAGTTCAGGTATTCTTTGTAATAGTTCAATCACTGGTTCCATCCCTATATCCCAGAATATGGGACCAGCAAACGGAACCTTGCGGGCATCCTTTAGTAAGGATCTTCGTGATGAACGAGTTCTGGCATCTCAAGGAAGCAGTTCTAAATCTGCAATAGTCCCTGAAGGTGTAAAATAATCTTCTTGGACAACCAAGTCTCCCTCAGCCGTTCAAACAGAGCGGGCCACCATAAATTGGTCGAAGGCTCCCGAAATATCAATAAATATGCCTACTACGTAGTAGTTTGTACTGGTACAAATTATTTCATCGACCGATTTATGGCATCCTCTGTCGACTTCCCGGTTCTAAATCCATATTAACTAGGATTCATTCCCTGAAGTTCCCGGTGGCTTTGTAATTTTTTGCATAGAATCTTCTCTTGAACTTTGCCAAGCACATTCAATAAACAAATCGGCCGGTAAGATTTCGGTTGAAGAGGATCCTTTCTTTAGAATTACCACCTCGATTTCTTCCATATCCCCGGAACTCTACCCTGATATAGACATTCGTTCAGGTGCCTGCATAGGACGGGGTGGTTAATTTTATCACTTAACCCCTGCAGGAACCTCGGCTGGAATTCCATCTGGGACCGGGAGCCTTTCCTTTTTTCATTTTGTTTATCGCGGTTATTACTTCTTCGGGTGTAATATTATTTCCATCCTCTTGACTCCAGCAGGGCTGTCACATGTTCCTTCGTAAGTGTAGCTTGTTCTACTGTTTCTAGTCTTCCGGGTTGTCATCAGGAAGCAAAACTTTTAATAACTCCTCCGCTGAGTCTCTCCAATTCGTGGTTAATTGTCCATCTGTTCTTTTTACTGTGGATAGTAATTGTGGGAGGCCTAAATTTAACCAGCAGCTATTTGTAATGAATTCCCATGGATTGTTCATGGAGGTTTTCCCTCACGAGACTTCCCAGCATTTTTGTTTTGTCTCTCTCATCGCGTCTTTGAAAATCTGCCTCTTCTGCCTGTAGTATTCAAGGAGGAAACTTCTATCTGCTGCCATCAATGCTTTGTTGATACATTCTCCTCGCTCTTCTCATGTTTAGTCGTAGTTTTTTAAGTTTATCTGTCCATATTTTGTCAGTGGGATCTACTATCTTTTTTAGTGGTATCGCCCGTTTCATGGCACTTTGTATTGCAGTTGCCAGCTCTCTTGCGGCTTTGTCTACCATTGAAAGTGGTTTTCTGGCAAATCCGGTGGAATGAACACATTCCTTAATTTTCCCCATGCTGCTTTCTTGATGGTTATATGCTGTTTTAATGTTTCTGTTGCCACTAGCTTTCTGCTGTCTGCATTCTGCCCAGTTCATAGACAATCAAATTGTGATCACATTGTTGTCATGTTGTCAAGCACTCTCCAACCCCAAGCAATTCCCCGCATGAATGTTTGTAATTGTTAACGTCGATATTTGTTCTTTGCGCCAACGCTGTTGCAGAAAGTAGGAGGATTATGTGCTTGGTTTCTAACCTCTAGACCCAATTCACTTAAACAGTTCTTCTAGAAGGTTGCCCTCTCCTGTCAGTCTTCTTGCTGTGCCAAAGAGCAGATTTTGCATTGTCGTCCGCTGCAATAACTAGTGGATAAATTTCCCAGAGCTGCATCTATCTGCCGTAGTCTATCTAAGTATGGGAAGATCTCGTCACTATACTGGAAATACATCCTTACAATTATGAAGCTTCCCCATGCTGCTCCTATCTCAGCATATACTGTGTGTTCATCACATAACTGCGTAATTTTTGTAACTGTTATCTGTTTATTTAAAACGATTATTGCTGTCATTGGGTTATTGCCCTCTGTTATTATTCGTGATGTTACAAGGCATGTGCGGGATTTTGCTTTGCCAGGAGTACGGTTCTTGTAGACAAATAATATCTGATCTCAATTCCTCAGCCACCTTTCTGATTTCATTTAGAACCATGGCGTTTCCTTTATTATTCAGCTGAGTAACTTTTAACATAGAATTTACGGGTGTCTTGTGTGCACATTGCACTGGGGCCAAGGTAGTCTTGTATCTAACAGAATGCGTCCATGGGTCATGACAAACTGTTTGTATGTTTCCTCAGGATCAAATATTTCTCCTCTTCTCTCGAAAATCTTGTGAACTAGTGTCAAGAGCTGAGATGGGTCTGTTGGAAAATTTAGTGACCTCAGTTGTATTCTGTCAATTGCCGAAGGTTGTGGGAACGTTATGTTTTTACCGCCAGGATGGAGGACTCTTGTCAAATGTCGGAGGGCAAGTGTAAGTGTATGCACTTCTTCAAGTCTAATTAGCCGAAGTGTATCCTCAAAATCGGCGTACAATAGCGCTGGATCTGCGGTAATGGCATTCGGTTGACTTTTCACAAAGTTCGGGTGTTTTATTTGGCTGGTACGCAATCTTGATTTGCGAAGATGATATTCGTTTTCTTTGGAATATCCGAGCCCACCGCGTCTAACACAAACGCTGGCAGTAATACGATTCAGAGGTGGAGGAAATTTCGTCTAATTGCTCGTCTATTAACAGCTGCCGATCTGTTTGCACGCCGGCGTTTACCATCGTTTTCTGCATTTCCATCGCCTTCTTCTTCCTAAATGTTTCGGCTCTTGCAGCATTTCTTCGTCTACGAGATTGGGGGGTTGCCTCTCTTCTTTTGATTTTTCATTCCCACTTTTGCAACTGGTATTTCAACTGCTCTGTATATCATATCTGTTATATTCTCCATCATTTCTTGATCTATCCTGCAACTGGATTGTAGACTAGCCATAATCTATTCTGTTAACTAGGGCGTTGCAGTAGCAGTTGATACGTGGGACAATCCTTTCCTTTGTTTTGCATGACTTACCTCTGCATGGGATGCACGTTTGAGGCATCGACTTCTTATCACATTGATCACGCTTGTGATTGTTCTGACCACAATGACTACAAGTCTCTATGTCCATTTGGCAGTGTTTACTCACATGTCCGAGGTCTCTGCACTTGACACAAGTTGGTACCACGGTGTAGTCTTTGCAATTGATTGCACTGAATTCCACGTATATTTTATGTTGCTCTAGTAATAATTTGCGCATAGCTGGGCTTACTTCTATAACGTGATGAACGGTTGGCTTTTTCACGGGGTCCTGTTTTAAATTTAGGGCAGAAACCGCTTTCGAACTCCTCCTTTGATAATTTTAACTTCAAAATTTTGCTCATATACCTTGTCTACTAGATCATTTATTTCCAAATTTTTGGTACATCATATAAGATTACCCATGGTTTCCTGTTTCTTGGAAGCTCACATTTAAGCGTCTCATTTAATTCTTTGTGTTCCATAATTTTTTTGACATCCTCTTTAGTTTCTGCATCTGTAATTACTGAGTTATCGGTACTTCCTTATTTTATTAATTTTTATTTTGTCTTTTGATGGTTTGATTATTTTGGTAATCTGTTCCACAATTACTTTTGGATTTTCGCCACGTCTTGAGCTCACGAAAAGAGAACTGTTTTCGCGGGTGTGATTCTATTTTTTGCTAAGCTAGTTGCCTTACTAGCCGCTGCAGCATAGCTTGGCGGAGAAGTTGTGTTTCCATTTGACTTAAGTTCCTCAATTGTTTTATTTAGCCTCTCTAATTCTTTGTTTAATTCTGAATTTTTTCCTTCTATGAAAGAAACCGCAACAGCCCAACTGGCAAGCTTGTCTTTAATTTCACGGTGTAGTGTTTCATTCAGTTTTTGCCCAAGTTTTCGTTTAAATAGCTGACCAGATTTTCATATTTTTCAGCTAGCATTGGGGTTTCATTGGTTTTATTGCACTTGAGGAAGCCGCTGCCATTGTTTTGCGAGCGCCTTTTACTGACGTTGCAGCTGTTGGACACCGCTGAGCTGTCAACATGCTGACGTAGCGTGGCGTTGAACTGTGCGGCGAAGCCGGTGATTGCCGCAACCAATCGCAAACCAAATAATTATTAACAGAGCCAGTGTTAGTTTAGCTATTATTGATCCACTTTCACACACACTCACTAAAACACTAATTTTCCACCTTCGCGACTTTTGAAAGTTCTGAGTTTCGTTTTTTTCCGATCAAAATGAACTAAACTTCGAGAGCGAAGCGCGACGCGGCTGCTTTCCAGTGAATTGGAAGTCATTGAGCGATTATTTTATTAGCTTAGGGGAGGATTATCTTACACATAAGTAGTTGGAGAAAGAGAGTACGCCCTCAGGCAGTTATCGACCTGCTTAAATTGGTAGGCCAATTGGGCGAGGGGTCATCTGTACTATCTTATGGTTGGGGGTTGCTTCTCAATGAAAGGATGACACCTCTTATTGTTATGCTAATAAGGTCACTTGAGAATCTATTGTTATGCTAATTTAACCACTTGAGAATCTGTTGTTCTTTTGTTAGGTGACTTGACAATCTATTGTTCTTTTGTTAGGTCACCTGAGCGTCCACCTGCTCCCACTAAGTCCATTTCCAACTGCCTCCCCCTCCCATTGTTCTACTGTTAGGCCACTTGAGCAACCACCTGCTCCAACTAACCTACCCCTTCCTCCCCCCCTACTCTCCTTGTAATCGATACCTCACGCTTCACTGCACACTGTAATCGATACCCCTTCCCTCCTTGTAACTGATATCCCGCGCCGGCAACAGGTTTGTAATCGATAGCCTCGTGCAAGTAGAAACCTGTTGAAAAGGATAGCGACTACGCTGACCTTGAATTAGAAACCCCGTGCACGCAACCTTTTAGTAATCGACACCCCGATCAAGCAACCGGTTTGTGACGGATATCATCGCGCAGGTGTTCGGGCAACCGACCTAGCGTCAGTTCACAGTCATGGCTCACCCAATATTAAATGAAAACCCATTTTTTCATCGATGTTCAATTATACCCCGCGAGTTTTTATTTATAATTATTAATCTGTTTTATTCTAAACATTAATTAAATACAAAATTATATCATTTTCAGCAATTAATCCGATTTACTATGGTATTACTTTTTCGGGTCCGGACATCATAAGCGTTTTCCCCAACGTTCGACAAAAGAAATGACCGTTTGTAAGTGGTTATCCATTTTATACTGCTGTGCAATTAAACCGCTCGATTTTTCATTTCTAGTGGCGCGTTTTTCACTGTCTGCAACATACTGAATAAACGTGCCAATTTCTGGTGGTAAGATATGAGGTGGACGATGAAAAACTGTTGCTGCCTCGTACATCATAGCGCACATACCAAGCGACGAAAAAATTTGTTTGAGTCGTTTTGAGGGAAACCGTCGATGAATAAAATACTGCGAGACCCAATTGTAGCTTGGACTTGAAAGACCGAGGCCGAACAGCAGTCATAATACTATGACTAATGTTTGTAGATACTAAGTTTGAATGTTCTAAATTTAACAGTTTATTTTTTTTAAATAATTTGCTCCAAAAAAATAAGTCAGTGACTCTGGACTATGGCTGTTTATATCTTGAAACATACGACCTGGTGGGGTAATGAGAATTATCGATGACTACCCCGATTGAATAACTTAGCGAATGATTGTTACCGCAGCTTGCAGGATCTTAAATCTCTCTTCTTGTTATTAGATTTGTTGAGTTGTTTTTTTTTTATTTATTTTATTTTTATTTTTTTTACTCCAAGCTTGACAAACATTTTTTAATTCTTCCAATGTAAACTGACAGTAATCGCTACTTTCGAAGTATGCACATATTTCTTCCATGGCAAGACTCAATGCTTCATTTCGGGGGCGACCGGCTTTACTCCCAGTGGACGGTTTTAAAAAAAGAAACATAACAATCATGATGATTGATACCTAGCCTCAGCAGCAACTAGATCGTCTTCAAAACCGATGCGAGCGATAACAGTTTTTGCTTTGTCAGCAGAATGAGACTGAGCTACGTTCAGAACAGATTCTCTGAATGAAAGTGTAGTAACTTTACAAATTTTACGCCGATATTTCTGTGCTCGTTTCTTTTCATTTTCTTCATTTAATTCATCACCGCAAAAGAAGCAACAATTTTTAAGACAAACAGCTGATTCACTTACGCGCACTCTAGTACGAGGAGGGCTTGTTTTAGATGTACTGGATTGCTCCTCTTCATGTTGTCTTTTGACTGCAGCAATAATACTCTTCTGAGTGTAGTTTATACGACACTGCACGTGAATTGTCACTGATTCTTTGGCTTTTAGGTAGTCAGTAAATTCATCATCTCTTTCAACACATGCGTCAATCAACGTCTTCATTCAACGATTAACAGTAACCATTCCACGTTTAGGCAAAGGTTTATTACAAATGAAGCAAAGTTGCGACATATTTTAATAACTGAATACATCACAAACTTTAGTAAAGAATATTAGCAATAACTATGTGTTTTCACTACGAGCAAACGTTCAAGACTACGGTATTTCATTAGGACCTTCTATAAACGAGCATGTAGACGGGCACTCCCAAGTAGACAATTGAACATCAGACAGATTTTGCTCAAGACCACGTGGTCACATAAAATGTGGGACTGGGTTTCTTTTCAGCTCATATTCTCAGAATTATCATTCAATATAAATGTATTTTCAATTACAAGTTAAGGGAAAATGACTCATCACACACCAAAGTTGAAGGCAGCGACGGGAGAAGCACATACATATATGACGAACACAGAAATACACAATATTTTGCTCTTAAACCTTCTTCATGCTAAAGAGAATGAGTCATGTGGTTCGGGAGGTCTGCACACGCCGAAGTATCCTACATGACTGAGTGCATGATCAATATGGCGGTGGGACTAAGATGTTATATATATATATAAATGTATATCGCAGACGGTGATAGAAGTAGTAATATACCGAAAGGGTACAGAATGGAAAGACGAAAACAAAAGTTGGGGAAATAAATATAGATATATAAATTTTGGAAAAAAATGTAGTTAGTTAAGTGACAATAATGCTAATACTGATAATACTGAGTGATGCGACAAAGAAAGGAATTTTATCAGTGGTTGAGGCCAGTTGGGTGTCTGGTATCTAGGATATTTTGGTAAGCAAGTTCCCATTCATTGAAGTTGTTGGAATTGTGGTAGTTAGCATGTTCGGGTATTGGTAGATATAAATTGCGGGTGTGGACTGTTTGTCTGTGGCCATCCATTCGGTTCGAAAGTTATTGTGTCATCAGGCCTATATAGGAACTAGTGCAATGGCGGCAAGTTAGCTGGTATATGATGTGGGTTGTGGAGCATGTGGCATGTCCAATGATGGGGAAGATTTCCCCTGTGACAGGGTTGCAATATGTAGTAGTGGGAGGATGCATGTTGCAGGTTTTGCAGCTAGGACTAATGCACGGAATAGGTCTAAGGTGTTTTAGGAAAGTTAAATGGAGGGTATTTGTGAACCAAGATGTTTTTGACCACTTAACCTCACAAAGACGACTATCTGAAGTGAACACACTATAGAAAAAAAAGGAGCGTGTATACGTACTTTTGACTTGTATTAGTATTTTCAGTATAAAATGACGGATATTAGTCTAATGTCGTGAGACACTACCATTGTACAGGTCTACATGCCATAGTGATGAAGAATTTTAAACCGTCTATGAAGACATCAACAAAATTTTCAGATGGTTCAATGGAAACGAGAATCTCATTACAATGGGAGATTGGAAGGTTAGCCTAGGAAAATGAAAAAAAGGTGACATTACTCGGAACTTCGGGCTTGCTATAAGGAAAGAAAGAGATGACCGCAGCTGTACCAAGAATATAATGACAACAATTAATACTTGGTCTCAGCATTATAAAAGGAGAAAATATAAATTGAAAGTGCATGGAGACCTAAAGCTGCGTATCCACTACGCGCGGCAAACTCTCCAACATTGGCTCGCGCGGCAGCCGCGCATAATGGATACGCTGTTGACACGCGAGCCAGCTCGAACATTGGCGCGGTCGAACATGCCGCGCTGCGAGCCATTCTCTGTCGGTCTTTAGGCGCGCGGCAAAGGGTCCACACTAATTGGCTCGCGCGCAGTTGGGACGGCCTTGTCTTTCTTTGAGTTGGCTCGCGCGGCACAGCGACAGTTTACTGCCATGAACAACGAAAAGTGTCGATTTCTAATACAGCTGTATGGTGCAAAAGGTTTTTTGTGGAATAATAAATGTGCAGATTACCACAACAAAACGCTCAGGGACGATGCATGGAAGGAGATAAGTTCAGCAATGGGCTTACCCGTTTCCGACTTAAAGAAGGCATCATACAGAAGAGAAAGATCAAGAATAGCTAAAAGTCTTATTACAGGTTCTGGTAATTATTTATTATTTAACACTTATAACGATCCCCACGGCATAATTTATCGATTTGTGCTGTGTATGTCTACAATATATGCCATATGGTAGCCTGTAGGACAGAATATAGCCTCACTCGTATTCTTACTTGCGGAAGTCTCAGTAAAAATGGTCGCGAAAACTGACTGTGCCTGCATTGCTTGCCGCGCAACTCTGGCTGGGTTGCGTTGCCGCGCGTAGTGGATACCCAGCTTAAGGCGACATCAGATCGACTACATTCTAGTTAAGCACAGATTCATTAATCATGACCATAAAGTAAAACTTACCGAGGGACTGACATTTACAGTGACCATAACCGTGTCATGATGAAATACCATTTGAAACGGAAGAAACTTGGGAAGAGAAGAGCGAAACGATGGAACCTAACAGATTTAAAAGCTAACAACCAGATTCTTACACAATTCAAAACAAATACAAATGATACCATTAATAGATCTGGAGAAAAAATGTAGACCATAGATGGGAAAAAATAAAAACTACGCTTATGAGTACAGCAGATGAATTGCTAGTATCAGTAATACCAACAGCCAGAAAGACTGTACATTGTTCTCGCATGTCGGGAGTGGTCATCTAGTAGCACCGCGGCTGTCGCTGACGGCAAAACCCTTACCGTGCACTCCCAGGATGAGGAGAGGGACCCTGCGCCTTGCGGCTGTCCGATAGTGTGAACCTCGTTACACAAAATACTTACAGCGCCTGTTACACACAGCTGTTATTAATTATAACGAATTGGCATGTTTCAGGACCATCTCAACAGCAGTGACGGTGATTGGAGTTGCTGCATGATACCATTTTTTAACGCACTAATAAATCCTTCACTCATTCCAACTAGTATTACCTATGGAACTGTCGCGGTACTGGCAGTATCTTAGCCAGCCGCCCTTATTTTTTCTGTTTGGCATGGGGTATAGTTGTCTGAGTCTAATTTTTGATTTGTTAATCATGTGGTCTATATGGAGCCTCTAGTTTGACTCCAAGATACCGCGCGTGGTGGGTGAATGGTTAACGCTATGGCCTCGCATTAGGGAGGATGCCGGTTCGAATCCCCGTTCGGGCATCCAGATTTCGGTTTTCAATCGTTTCCCCAAGCCACTCCAGGCGAATGCCGGGAGGCTTTGCGAGGTTAAGGCTTACTTTTGCTGTTTAAAATGGCCCGTTATGAATTCTGGATTTAAACCAAAATTACGAACGATAGCCGCCTCGCTGCTGATTAGTACAAATCATTATCTTGATTAATTTTATTCAGTACTCAACTAAATAATTCTCCAATAATTTTCCAACATTGATTATTTATTTATCTTCAGTATAGAATTTCTCACAAACTTAACAAATCTTAAATCATCGACTTGCAAGTCAAACCTCTACTGCTAAAACATCCATGACAACCACCAGTTCATGATAAAACAAAACTTCCAATGCCGTCAGCGATATTAATTGTATAGCTCTTGGCATTACATGTTTGCCAACTTAAATATCCGACCATAGTATTTTTTACTATTACTTACATTAGTTATTTTACAATTAACTAGCCCTATGGTTGTTATCTCACAGCTTCCTTAAAAAAAAAGGCCATGGCCGAATTCCATCCCGCCTCTAATGACCTCGACGTCGATGTGGCGTAAAGCCATAAGAAAAAAAAAGACTCCAAGATACTTAGTACTGAAAATGTATAGGTTGATTATGTAGTGTTAACAGTTGACAGTGTTTGTGAATCCGTTTTTGATGAGGTCTTCTTGTGAATAGGGGTTCTTCGCATCTACCTACGTTCACTTTAATTCACCACCGTGTAAGCCAAGGTTCAACTAAGTTGAGCGCACGCTGTAATCTAATGTTTATGTGAGATGTTTGCATTGGCTGTGCAAAGTAGGACGTATCGTCGGCATAAATGGCTTGCATGGTTTTTTGTGTGGTCGGGGCTATGTTGACGTATTCGGTGAAGAACAGAGGGCCTATTATACTTCCTTTATGCACTCCTGCTTGTATACCATGAGATGTAGAATTTTGTTTATATACGCAGACGTGGAACGCTCGGTTAGTGTTGTATGAGTGTATTAGGAGCACCAGTCTGTCCGGGAATCCGTCGTCACTAATTCTACAAATCAGGCCGTTGTGCCATGGATGATCGAACGCCTTCTCGATGTCCAAGAACACCGCCCAGATAGACGCAGACAAGTTATATCTCTTTGTTACATGCTCACCAACACGCATTAATTGTATTGTGTAGTGGTGCTTGCTGAAACCGAATTGCTCCGGTATCAGAATGTTGTTGTCCTTAATGTGTTGAGTAAGGAGTCTGAGCATGACTCTTTCGACAACTTTGCTAAGCGCATCAAGTAAGCTAATTGGACGGTACTTGGGTGAAGATAGATCTCTCCCCAGCTTTCTGGACATTAGCACTCTGGCCTCCTTCCACAGGTCGGGGATATACTGGTTGTGTATGATGTCATTCGTGATGTCTGTAAGGTACTCTATCGCTTTCCCCGTGAACTGGTTAAGTACACGGTTCTGGATACCATCCAGACTGGGTGCTTTCTTAGAATCCAAGAGCTGTATAGCCCATGGAATTTCGTCGGAAGCTGCCCTAGGAAGATATTAGCGAACAAGATGGGCTAACAGCTGTGTCACCACCCGACCCGTTTCTAATGTAAACGCAGGATCGAAAGGATCTACATATGGTCGAAAAGACGCTTCTAGTATTGTGGCCACCAGTTCCGCCTGTAGGGTGAGTGTATGATGTGCTTAGCGAGAGAAGTAAGAGCTAAAGTCCACACGGAGCGGTCAGAGTTTTCAGTGTTCAATTCCAAGAGCAGTTGATTTTTGTACTCCTGGATTCTACGATTATGTCTTTGAGTCTACTGATATGCACTCTATAAATGGGAAACCTAATACGTTGCCAATATCTCCTGAGCCTATTCCTATTTGTAAGTAACCCCGTGATCTCCTCAGGTAGCGTCATGTGTTTCTAGTGTGGGGTTGGTTCGAGGATGCTACACGCCATGTCATCGTGTATGGCAATAGTTAAAGTTTCAACAGACTCGTTGATGCGTTGTTGACTAATCTCGTTTCTGTCAGGTATGCGACTATCTAACACCTTGTAACACCACATAGTGATTACATGAATTTCGATATGTGCGATATACGCAAGATCGAGAGTTGCGAGATGGAATATCGCAGGTTAGTTAGTAGTTGTAGAGTGGTGAGAGAGAGAGAGGTAGCAAGTTGGCAGTTGTTGTAAAGTGAAGATGTTAAAAGTGTATGGCCCGCGTGGGGTTTTTGTGAGTGACTGCGCCACGTGCTAAAGAATGATATGTTGGTCGGAAGAATCTTTAGAAAGAGTGATGAACAGTTTTAGTAGTGATGTGAACTGTTTTAGTGCTGGACAAGAATAAACAAGGACGGTGAATAGCGAATACGAGGGCAGTATCGGAGTGTCGGTTGCTACTATCGCCATAATCAGTGTTCACCACTTATTTGAACTTGCAATCTAAGAAATTAACGAAGTCTGATTAAGAATTATATATATCTGGTAGTTCGCGGTGGCTTGCCGTACCTGTAAACTTGAGTGAAATAAACAGTAAACTGTATCCATGAGATATCGTTTAATTTATGTAGCTGTGGCTACGGGGAGTAGCCATAAGTAATTAATCTCGGGTGATTACCTTTCGTATTGGGGTTAAAATACGGATAAGTGGCGGCCGGTCAGACCTAATTTGTAGTAATTTGAAGGGTGTCAGTAAAGCCATCAGTATAATATATGAACTGTAGATAAACCCCCACATCCGACATAGTAACGTTACAACTTCCTTGAACAAAGTCCAGTGGGTGCATTGACAGTTTAGCATCCTTCGCTTGTCAGTGTTCTGCGGTGTACTTTCAGTATGAGTGGCATGTGGTCTGAATTCAGATCGTTTGACCTGTAGGTCGTGAGAACGGGTTACATCGTTGAGGAGGGCTGAATATAGCACGTCTGGATTTTGTGTTTGCCTGTATTGCATCTTTATTCTCTTGAATTCAAGCCTTTGCTCCATAACTATCAGATTATGGTCAAAGTCTATGTCAACTACTGAGTAAGCTTAATAGTCTATAATTTAATTCCTTAATCTCTGATTGATATAAGCTAGCTGATATCTACCTGGCTCCGCTGGACGTTTTCAGGTGTAATTCGTTCCTGCATAATTTTTAAATAGTGTGTTCCCCACGATGGGTTTATTTTTTTCATAAAAATCTAACAACCTGCTTTTCCACTCTCATTTCTTTCTCCTTGACGAAAACTCCTTACACTATTCTCCTCTTTACCATCTTCCACTGCCACATTTCAGTTATCCATGATTATTAGATTTTCATCCCCCTTCACATAATGGATTAATTCATCAATTTCGTCGTATATTTTCTCTATTTATCAATAATATTTCTGCGAATATGAAATATACCAGAACACTTCTGTGGTTCGGATTACACATTAAACTGTAGGTCCCATGTAGTTGGTAGGATTATCGGCTTAGTTTAAGGCTGGGTACAACAGGGGCGGAATGCGCAACGGTTGAAAACCCTGTCATCAGGTTACTACGACCACACGAAACTTTACTTGTAAAATCCTTCACTGAAAACCCTGTGTCAGACGCATGGCTCTAATTTCTTCACAACACGGCATCAATTGGACGTATAAGGTAAGCTAGATTAGCTGAAAAGGGTCCTGAAAAGGGTCCTGAAAAGGGGAAAAGTGGCAAAAGTATGACGATATGTTTTGCTTCCTTCCAAGTCATTGATCAGTTTTTCGAACAATTCACAGCACACTGTGAACATTTATGTGATTTGAAACAGATAAGGTGCTGGTAACCTCAACAGATTTTGTTAACGAACTAAACATTTTGAAAGTAAATGATGAAACTATTTTGCGGGTTGTATTCATATATATCAGGGGTGGCCAACCGGTCGATCGCGATCGACCGGTCGATCGCGGCTATTAGTCCGGTCGATCGTGGCAAGGTAGCTCACTTTTGTTTTCAGCGAGCAATTGACAATAGGCGGGAAGCGTGTTGGACGCTGTCATTCCGCAGGTTGACGAGAGGAACTATTGGAGTTACGACGTCAACGTAAATGTAAATCAGTATTAGACACTGCATCGTGCCTCATACGCAATGGATAAGTGGTTGAAGAGAAACGCTGAAGGAACGTCAAATAAAGAAAGAAATGCATCTGAGCGTCCATCAAATAAAGTAAGATAACATTTTCCATATTGCTACAATGGGAAACGAACCACTCAATAATTTTCACTCGCTATAGCTGTGGCAACATCTATTGGCAAGAGCGCCGTTGCCAAACCGTGCGCTTAACAGTTTGAAGTAATAGTTTGTACTGTGTTTTAATTAATTTTAATCACTATTTTGTTATAAAATATTGATGTATGTTAAGAAAATTATGTTAGTGCAGATGCATTTTATATAACTGGAGGTTTTAAAAGACCTGATATTTGTTATTCTATTAACTGCGCAGAAAAATAAACCCAATTGAAAAATTATGTTTTTTAAAAAAAAAAAAAAAAAAAAAAAAAAAAACTTTCTCGATAGACTAAGGAAACTTATTGAAATACTCTTCTTCTTCTCTTTGTGGCAAAAAATCCACAAGCACGTGTTAAATTTTACATTCAGATTGCATATTTACAACTAAAATTAAAACTATATTTTGTTATCCTCTGCACTGAAAAACTTGCATAATTAACGAAAAATTTATTTTTGATACAATTTGACTATATATTTAAAATTTCCGAAAGCCAAAAATTTATATACAGAAAAAAGGTATGGCCATTGCAATTTTTGGTTCATAAAAATCAACCATTATATAAATAAACAAAAATGTTATATCGTACTCATGAATGTTATTAGAAATCCAAATATTTTTAAGCAAAATTAATAATATCAGAGTAATAAAGTAACTTACTACCAACAATAAAACAAATTAAATATGAGTTTGGTGTTTTAAATAACATTAAAATAACAAATGTTTATTTTATTAAACTTTTAAGTACAAGATATTAAATCTTCACAGTAATTGATTATAAATTTAATGCGTAATATGTTAAATGTTCTTTAATATCTTACGTAATCTCTATCAAAGCCTTCCTCTTCCTTATCTTCCACTTCTTCGCTGCTCTCGTCTTCTGTCGTTGATTCTAAGAGGCTCGATTACATTATTTCGGATCACTTCCTTCTCGAAATCTTCTGTTTACAGTTTTTCGGTGTGGTAAACACACTTCTGCCACTGTTCGACCGTGACGTTTTCCATGGATTTATGCAACACACGTTCGACACCGGGAATTGTAAAAGTGTTATTATTCTCCGCCATTTCTCTCTTGACTTGGGCCCAATTGAGCTCTATCGGATTGTACTGGCAATGACAAGGGGGTAAGTGGACTACTTATGTCCTCTTTCATTTGCAAGTACATCCAACTCATACACCGGTTCTTCTTTACTCATGTGGACCATTTCCAGCATCTCAGCTCTCATCTGGCGAATAGGAAATTTTCTTTTCTGTTAGCCAAGCAGCTACATCAGCTTTCGGTGTTTTGGTTGTTGGAGCTCGGTTTATCACTGCCGAATGATATTTGGCGTTGTCCATGATGATGATAGAACTTTCCTCCAAAACATTAAAAAACCAGTCTTCAAACGTCGTTGTATTCATTTCTGAATGATAAGCTTCAGATTTGTTGGTTTTACTGCATCTGTCGACAAAATTGCATTCCTGGAGAAAGCCAGTCTTTGGTGACCCCACAATCAGCATTGCCCCTTTTCCGACAGGTATCTTTATGCCTCCACATTGGCTTGAATTCTGCCAGATATTTTTTAAAGAATGGTTCTGAGTTGCCCAAGTTTCATCCAAGTAAAAAATAGGTCTCGTATCACCTGAGCTACGTAGGGAGCTCATTTTCCTCAAAATTTTGATTCTAGAGGTCACTATGTCGTTTCGCTCAAGCAAAAATCGCCTACTATCATTTTGGAGCCTGTATTTAATACCTATATTGTTCTATATATGTCTTACAGATCGTGAAGATCCTGTAAAATTTTTCTTCTCTATTAATTTTTTCTTAATTTTTCTAAGGTTCGCTACTCATCACGGTCATAAAATTCGTGTACTGTCCTGACAATGTCCTTGTCAAAGTCGCTAAGCTTGTTAGAGTACTGTATTGTTTCATATTTTTGTTTGAAGAAACAATCGTAGGTGATTTTCCCTCACGACACACGTGCTGGACAGTTCTCAAACCGACATCACAAGTTGCCCGCAAATAGCCTGTACATTCCAAATTTTTTTCGCAATGTGTTTTTTTTTTTTTTTTTTTGCGGTAACTAATCATTGCAGTTTTTGATTTCATCACTACCAAGTACATTAATATTTTTCAAGTCTTTTCTCACCAGCGTACACATAGGTGACAAAATTTCACCATCATTGTCCACAAGAAGTTTGGAATATTTGTACATATTGTGAATGATAAATTTATTCTGCCGGCGAAACTCTTCCTTCTTCAGCCGCGGTGGTTCTGCTTCCAATAACGTGCGTCTTGTTGGAGTCGTTAGTCCCAAAACACCTGGAGTAGGAGAATACGTCTCTTCCAGAGTACCCACTTTTAGTAGCATGATTCTCTTGCTAAATTACCCTAATTAAAAATTACTGCACCTTTTTTTCGGTAAAATTATTACACTAATTTACTATAATTAATAAATACCTAAAACTAATTATTTAAATCGCACATAAATAATCGGAAATCACTAAAAATCAAAACGTCCTCTCTCTAGCACGCTCACACTGACACACTTTCGAATTCCTATTCACAGGTTCACACATTTTTGTCTGTTGAAAGGGAGATGGAAGGTTTGAGGGTGGGTAGCGAACGGTAAAAGGCAACACAGGCCGCTCAGCGTCGCAATTTTCAAGTTTTAGAAAGTGAGCGCATCGCGAGATTGTTCCAAAATGCGGCAAAAGCGCGTTCACATACCCGCCAATTCATTTGGCCACAGCTATAACTTTGTACCTTCGTAACGAAAATAAATTTAATTCGCATTGAGCGGTAGGATATTTCTACTTTATATTTATGCGCATTATGTTATTAATATTTTAATTTTATTTTTGTAGATTCTTGAAAATTGTGCTCCAAAGATATCAAAAACTTATCACTTTCACCTTGAATGGGAACTGCTTTACTATGGTGAAAGCAAACTGTTGCTGTTTAATATGCAATACATCAGTGGTAATACCAAAAACAGGAAATTTAGAGCGACATTTTAACACAATGCATAGTAAGTATCAGACAGACTTTCCAACTAACAACGAAATAGGAAGGAGTAAATTGCAAGCACTGAAATCGCAAGTAACAGTCCAAGGAAACATGTTTTCTAAGCCTATTGAACAAAGTAAGGCTACAACTGAAGCTTCTTTCCAAGTAAGCTACAGAATTGCACAAAAGTGCAAACCTTTTTCCGATGGAGAACACATCAAGGAAATTTTTGAAGCAGTGTCAGATTCACTGTTCGTGAATTTCAAAAATAAAAATTAAATGAAAGAAGCTATTCATGGTTTACAGTTGTCTCGAAATACTGTGATGCGGCGTATAGAAATGCGGCAAAAGCGCGTTCACATACCCACCAATTCATATTGGCCACAGCTATAACTTTGTACCTTCGTAACGAAAATAAATTTAATTCGCATTGAGCGGTAGGATATTTCTACTTTATATTTATGCGCATTATGTTATTAATATTTTAATTTTATTTTTGTAGATTCTTGAAAATTGTGCTCCAAAGATATCAAAAACTTATCACTTTCACCTTGAATGGGAACTGCTTTACTATGGTGAAAGCAAACTGTTGCTGTTTAATATGCAATAAATCAGTGGTAATACCAAAAACAGGAAATTTAGAGCGACATTTTAACACAATGCATAGTAAGTATCAGACAGACTTTCCAACTAACAACGAAATAGGAAGGAGTAAATTGCAAGCACTGAAATCGCAAGTAACAGTCCAAGGAAACATGTTTTCTAAGCCTATTGAACAAAGTAAGGCTACAACTGAAGCTTCTTTCCAAGTAAGCTACAGAATTGCACAAAAGTGCAAACCTTTTTCCGATGGAGAACACATCAAGGAAATTTTTGAAGCAGTGTCAGATTCGCTGTTCGTGAATTTCAAAAATAAAAATTAAATGAAAGAAGCTATTCATGGTTTACAGTTGTCTCGAAATACTGTGATGCGGCGTATAGAAATGATGAGTGACAACATAAACGAAAAACTACAAATAGATATCATTCGCTGCGTTGCTTTTTCGCTACAACTTGACGAGTCAACAAGATATTACTGATACTGTACAATTATTTTTATCCGAATGGTCTTTGAAGATTTCTCGACGAAAGAAGAACTGCTAAGTATGATTTCGTTAAAAGGAAAAACTCTTGGCCTTGATATATTCACAGAATTCAAAGCATATATTAGCAAGATTAAGCTACCTTTGTACTCGTGTCAATGACAACTGATGGGGCTACTGCAATGACAGGTGTTCATAATGGTTTTATTGTCCTTTGTCACAAAGTTGAAGATTTTCCAAATTTCATTAGCTACCACTGCATAATCCATCAACAAGTCCTGACTAGTCAGAGACTAAACACAAAACAAGTAATGGATATTTCTTTCAAGATTGTAAATTCCATAAAAGGAAAAATCTCTCTAAAGGCGGCTCCTTAAACAGCAATTAGATGAGAAGGAACCAGATTTGGCATTGCGTATTTAATAGTTGACATCAAAAAGAAAAAATTTCAACAATTTGTAAACATCAAGGATCATATGGAAAAACATCCTAACTACAATTTCATTCCAGACAAGTACACGACAGAAATTAAGGCAGTGGTATCAGACTTCAAAATTCGCTTTAGTGATTTCAAAAAAATTTAGAAGTTGGTGGAATTCATCAGTTATCCGTTTAATAATTGTATTGATCACAGTGATATCTATGAAATGACTAAAAAGTTTGCAGATGCATTTCAAATGGACCACAGGATATTTCAAAACGAAATATTTCTAAAAGCAAGGTTATCCTCAGGTCCAGATTTCTGGGCATTGGTTTCCAACGAGAAATATCCATATTTGAAGAAATGTGTTGAACAATTGCATTCGTGTTTTGGTTCAACATATTTATGTGAATCAGCATTTTCATACTTAAAACAAACAAAAAATAAACACCGTTCTCGCTTGACAAATGCTCATACACTGGATTCTTTAAGGTTTGGCAATTAGTAACTATAAACCGTATTTTGCTAATCTGGCGGAAGATGTTCAGACCAAATGCTCACACTGATATCAATAAATAGTTACTACGAATAATTTTCAGTTTTATGTATTCCCTTTTAATAAAATAAAAAATACTACATAATTGTGTACTGAACTATACTGATTCAATTAAAATTTCAAGATGTATGTAACTGGTAGATCGCATAGGGTTTCGTTAGTAAACAGTAGATCTTGGGTCTAATCAAGTTGGCCACCCCTGATATATATATATATCACACAATATGTGACACAGAATTATAGCAATGCGTAGGTTAGGCAGAGAATCATCTGATCGATGGTGGGTGCAAATTAGCTCCCACTTATAATGTACAGTATCAAAATGTTCTTAAAACATTTCCTGTTTTCTTACCATTAACGCCACAACTGAACGAATATGTGCCCATATAAATGACTTATGGTCTAGTGATAAAACTCGGCTATCCATAAACACCCCGAAAGGAAGCTGATAACAGCGTTAACTTATACCAACTGTACAAAATTCTGCAAAAGAAAGATATTCTGCAAAAGAAAGACATCCTGCAAAAACTTTATTCATATCAAAAGTACCAGAAACTTAAGCAATTCATCGAGAGATGTTAGTCTATTTCTAGTTTTAGGGTAAGTTTTTTTTGGATACGAATTATCTATTAGATTAATGAAATGTCTGAGAGCCAATCGCAAACTAAGTGTACTTGCGACTGACAAGTTTCTCTTAATACTGTGGCATTATTCTATAAAAATGTTTTTACTGTAACATCACAATTAGGGATTGCAATCCAGCAAAGCGGGATCCCGCAATCCCGCGGGATCCCGCATCATTAGACAGTCTGGCGGATCCCGCACAAAATTAAGCGGATCCGCAATCCGCAAAATCCGGCGGACACCCGTGTCAGTCTGCGTGACTCGCTGCCCCACTCGATCTCTATCGGATGTTTTGCACTGTTTGCCTGTACCAGAGCAGTTAGCATTTGACTCATGTGAACAAGCGTTTGTTTTTGTTAACCTTCTTCATTTGTAAGTAAATAAACACACTTTTACGTATTCATCAAAACTGTTTCGGGTACACATATTTGTAATTTGAGTTATGGTGCGTATTTAGTAAGATTTTCTAACTATATAATTATTTTTTAAGTGTCGCACACGTTATCTGAACTACACGGTTACAGCTTTTTATTCACGGTTTCAATATTCACATTTTATGTATTTGCAGATAAAGTAATTGTGACAACTTCCTAATTTGCGGCTGAAAATTTGATTATTCATCGATATGAAACTAATGTTATAGTAATTTTAACGGTCGCGTACCTATTTATTTAACAGCTATCAAAAGGAAATTGTATATCCTTTGACTTATTGTTTTGGCCGCTGCCTCAATGCGTTTCTTTGAAAAAAATGCCATCTGCTTACATGTGTCGCTCAGGCTTTCGATTAATCCCTCTTCTCCTTGTTATTATTTCGACTAAAGGTAAAAAAAGTTATAATGAAATTTTCATGGGTGTATCGACGAATTGTGTTGTAGGAACACCATACTTAGACGGCTGTCTCCGCCGTCTTCCTCACGTGTGTAATTTCGTGTGCTTGCAATGAAATTTGGAGATACAACCTATGAGGACTTCACTGCAATCATTCGCCGAGAAAGTCTCCTTTCTTACTAAAAAATAATAATTTCCACTCTAAAAACGTCGTTACGCCACATAAGTAAATCTGAAATAGTTGACAGTTTACGTGTTGGTGAGTAGTTTCTTTTAATAACATTGAATCAACTGTAATATCAATCAAGGAATCACTAGATATAATAATGAATCACGCAAAAAAAGCCAAGTCTCGTGCTTGTGCAGTGCCAAAAAGTTATGAGATCTTGTTCTGAGCCAAGTCTACACTTTACAGAGTATATTCACTTCACATTGTGAAATGGAATGCTTTTCTCGGTATTATGGAACGTTTATTTGGAATTAAAAAAAAAAAAAAATTCTAGTATCTTGGCCTTTAAGCAAACCATATTTTTAAAATTATGTAATGTATTTTAAGACACATAATATGACCTAAGACTCAATATTTTCCATTTTTATTATTTACTAGCTAGTACCCACGACTTCGTTCGTGATTGTAAAGAATTCATATAGACAGCTATAGACATCTAACCACCCTAGTGCACGATGGGAGACTCGATACTATTACCACACACAAGTACCAGTCTTCTGCGCTATGTAGTTCCGGCAGCAAGGTAAAATTTACGGATACACACAAGTCTTTGGATGAAAAACGAAAATATTCATGATCGACCAATTTCAAACACCATATCTCACACACTCCCACAGTTACCGAATTTCGGCCAACGTTGTGATCGATGGGAGACTCTGTGTTACTACCACACACAAACGCCTGTGATCTGCGATTGATAGTTTTCACTTAAAAGTGATACACCGTGACACATGCGTCTTTGGCAGAAATATGAAATTGCCGCAGGTCGACCATTTTCATCCCCCATATCTTCCACACCCTCATAGCTACAGACATCTAACAACCATAGTGCACGACAACAGACACGATTCTACCACCACACATAAACACCAATGCTCTATGCTATGTAGTCATGGTAGAAAAGTGAAATCTGCGGAGACACATGCCTTTCGTCGAAATACGAAAATATCCTTGGTCGGCCACTTACAACCACCATATCTACCACAGTACCACAGTTTCTGAAATTCGGCCGCTGTTGTGATCGAAAGGTGACTCTGTGCTACTACTACACGCAAACGCCAGTTATCTGTGATCTGTAGTTTTCGCTGAAAAGTGATACACTATGACACTTTTGTCTTTGGCAGAAGTATGAAAATGCCACAGGTAGACCACTTTCAACCCACATTTCTCCCACACCCTCATAGCTACCGACATCTAACAACCATAGTGCACTACATGAGATACGATTCTACTACCAAACACAAACACCAATGCTCTATGCTATGTAGTTGTGGCAGAAAAGTGACAAATGCGGAGACAGTCGAAATACGAAAATATCCTTGGTCGGCCAATTACAACCACCATATCTACCACAGTACCAAAGTTTCTGAAATTCGGCCGCTGTTGTGATCGAAAGGTGACTCTGTGCTACTACTACACACAAACGCCAGTTATCTGTGATATGTAATTTTCGCTGAAAAGTGATACACCATGAAACTTTTGTCTTTGGCAGAAGTATGAAATTGCCACAGGTCGACCACTTTCAACCCCCATTTCTCCCATACCCCCATAGCTACCGACATCTAACAACCATAGTGCACGACAGGAAAGACGATTCTACTACCACACACAAACACCAAAAGTCTATGTTATGTAGTTGTGGCAGGAAAGAGAAGTATACGGAGATACGAATTTTTTTTCGAAATATGAAAACGCCCTGCACTGACCAACATTAATCATTATATCTCCCACATCCCCACAGCTATCGGCATTCGGCCAACATTGTGCACGACAGGAAACTCCATGCTACTTCCACCCACAAACATCAGTGATCTGTGCTAGGTAGTGGTGGCTGAAAAGTGAAATATAGGAAAAAACACGTCTATTTTTATATATATATATAAGATTTAAAAATTGGTTTAAATTAAAAAACAAAAATGTAAAACCTCGAAATACACTTAAGACAAGCTAAAAAGTTTTAATGTCATTTTACCAATCAAAATTTTGTTAACTGTTAATTTTTATCATTTAACATTAAAAATTATTTATTAATTTAATTATTATTTATTTTAATAACGTTTTAAATATATGCTTTAAAAAACTGTTTGTACCAATCCCGCACGGATCCCGCGGGATTGGCGCAAATCCCGCGCGGATCCCGCGGGATTGAAAACACTGCTGGATTGCAATCCTTAATCACAATGTTTCATGTCGGTGTGGCTTAGGGTTATGTAGTGCTTGGTTATGGATGTCTCGATATCGTGAACTGTAAATCTGGCCACCTTAGAAACACGGTCAGAGACAATTTAGGAAGTGAGGATATTCCGCTACTGAGCTACCGTGGAAGCGCATGCGCGTTAGCAGAGTTCGCGATTATCTTTGCTTGGGTTTGCGCAACGCATCAGCTGTTCACTTGTGAGATCGTTGTTCTTGGTTAACGTGTGGACAGTTCGCGACTGACAGGCGCGTTGAGCTGTTGTGTGTTGAGTTACAGTTGCCTGGAACATAACCTTGAATAACGTGAGTGTTTGAAATTTTGATTATATAAAGAGACTGAAAATTTTATGGCTGTGTTAGAACTAAACTAAATGTTTTCAGTTATCTTTTTTGTGTTGTCGCATTAACCGCCGATCTTGCAAACCTACACCCATTGTAATGTGGAAAACTATTAATAGTATTTAGTCAGTATAGTAGTTATATTCTTTCCGAACACAAGTTAAGCTCTTAAATGGTTGCTAACTACAAATATACCGGTATCTTTCTATACTCCCATCCTATGGATTTTCTGCCTTGATAGCTTCACCGGAAAAAATTGTTGGTTTAATTCTAGATGGGGATACCGCTGCCTCGCGACTGTTAACGTGACGTCATCGCGACGTCACGTTCACGTACAGTCATCATTTATTATTGTATTGTGCCCTCGCTACGCTCGGTCACAATAATTTAAAGCTATACAATATCAACATAAACTGATATCCCGAAGGTAGATCAGAGGCAGGCGGCCGCTGGTAAGCGGCCGCAGTTGTCCGATAACACAACCCGATGTTCAATGTTTCAGGTGAAGCTCGCATTTCAATAATAAATTATCTGCTGTTAACTTCGACAAGTAATAACACGTATTTTACGCAGATAACTGTACGTGAACGTGACGTCACGTTAACAGTCGCGAGGCAGCGGTATCCCCATCTAGAATTAAACCAAATTGTTTTCTGATAAGAACACTAAAATTATTAATTCCGAAGAATGTTCGTGTGTATTACTTTTTTCCCGGCGTTAATTTATACGTATTAAATTCTGTTTACTGCTAATCGGTTCCGGAAAATGACAGCTTCCATTGTTGCGACGATTAACAGGGCAGTTTACAAGAAATTAACGGTTTTTTTTATTTAGTATCGTTATTTATATCTAATTTTTTTGGCTGAATCATTTTTCAAATCAGAATGGAAGAGTGCGGTTCTTTTGAAGTTCATGATGCCTGTAGTTTACATACATTTGCTTTTATACGTTCAGTTGTTTTTGTAATTATAGCAGGTGGAGAATATGCTGTGTGTTGAATTAATTCTCTGTTTGTAATATTGACTAAGTTATTATTCACAAAGTGAAAGTTGTAAAAAGAGAAAAAGAAGCCATTGGTACATTTTGATCAGGCCGCAGCGCGTAGACTTTTGACTTTTGAGATATGATGCTAACGTTTACGTGATTGCCTCTGGCATTTTAGATATTATCTCTTTAGTGCTCTTCTACTTCACTTATTCATTATTCAGCTTACTCAAATCTATTATGATTTTAATTGAGAACATTGTTTTTTTTTTCTTCTGAACTGTAAATCTTAATATTTAATTCTAATATTTTTTTAAAGATTTTTTGACAAAAGAATTAAAATAATTTATGGTAGAAAGAATGCAAAAACATAATTATTTCATCGGTTCCATTGTTTAGCACACTTCGTCTGAATGCTTCAAAAGCAACCCTTTTTCGTAGGAGCGAAGTGACAATTCTGAACTTCATTTTGCTCCATTAGTGCGAAATATAGTTTCTAAGGCCATGCAATAAACAAATGTCATAAATAGTTTTGAGTGCTACTAGCAACGTTTTTGAGAAAGAATTTTATGTCGGCTGGTTTTTATTTATTTGTTTGTTTATTTTTCTTATTGAAGTTTGGTAGGGATACGGTACGTCTGTCACCTGGGAGAGGTTGTGTTGACCTGTAACGCCTCCTTTCCGTACGGAAAAAAAATTGTGCATTTTGATATTGTATTAAGACAAATTTTCTTTTTTCATAATTTCTATTTCTTAACAATATAAATTTATTGTTGCCAGAAACTTTTATCTTCGCTACCATTTAGCCGAATAAAAACAAAATATAAAATAATTTTCAAATCACTTTAATATCATGTAGTTCTATAATCAAAGAATAGAACATAAATTTATGGCAGAAATTCGGTAGTTTAGACCAATTTAAGTTTCGAGTAAAATGAGGGTACATATAAGCAGCCACAGATGCTATTTTTTAAGATGGCGCGGAGTAATTATGTCCGTTGTATTATGGTTTGAAAAATGAAAACTGTTTCGTCCTGTTGGGTGATGAAAAATAAAAGTGTATAAAAATACCATTATCTTTTATGTAGTCTATTATTTAGTTTATCGTTTAGCCCACTAGGGAGAGCGTGAAACCATTAATTTCCATTGTTCTTGAGGGGGCGTCCATTAATTACGTAAAGTATTTTTTCGTAAATCTGAATACCCCCCTTCTCCCTTAGTGAGCACTCGTGAAATATGATGGGACCCCTTGGTGAACATTGGCGAGCGAGATCCGAAGGAGGGACCCCAACGCCCTCGAGATCGACCTCGTAATTTTCGAGACTGTATTTTAGCTCTGCTATTGTTTGAAGGGCGGCAATTTGAAATAAAAGGTGACGCGAGATTTCCGTCTAGCGTATGGTGCATTACTTGAGTCTTCTACGTCATATATATAATTAATTTCGGCTTTCTGAGCAACTAAAGTTTTCATCATCAGACTAACAAAGTCCTCAAAAAATATTCCAACGTCAGATACCACTGTCATCCTTTGAACTTTCCTAGCCATCCATTACTGGCTCTGAAATTATCGAGTCCTAATGTTTTATAGTATATTTCGACTTTTTCTTGTAATAGCGGTCCACTGACGCTAATATTTTGGTTTAGACACCGCTTAAACCATTGAAGTAAGCACTTTTCCAAATTGGGAAATTGTGCAATTCGTTGTCATTGGCAGGACAAATTTTGACAGCTTTCAAATTTTTCAAGATTTATGATTCATTTTTGTATTAATGTTGACAGAGTACTCACCGGTAAGCCAAATTGATCAGCGAAAATTATTTTTACAGTTCTTCGCGACTTCGAGCACTTGTTTCTTTTCAGGCAGAGTCAAAGTTTTTAATTTATGTTTCACAGCAATCATTCTTCAATAATCCTGTGTGTGTACTGCACCAGAAATTGACGTGAACGCTAGCAAAACCAAACTAATTCTGCAACATTTAAGACTTGCGGTACAGTTCAAACAAAAGCCACAACACTACATAAAAATAAATACCCAAAATGAAAGAAAGGGACACATGGTAAACTCGTGTTGACGTCAATGGTAAAAATGGATAAACCTTTCGTTGAAAAAATTTATAAGAAACCCTATTAATTTCACACTCGTAATTACTTCTAAGATAGTATTGCCGGCAATATTCTTAAAATCAGTACCTTAATTATTTGTTCTTCGAGTTTTGAGGTTATTAATTTAAAATAGTTGAATTTTAGGAGTAGAAGAATCAAACATTTATATGTTCGAGATGTAGAGGTAAAACATTTTTTTAAGTTATAGAGGGAAAATATGCACAGAAATACATAGCAGGGAAATACTGATTATTCCGACTTATCGAGGTATCAGATTTCGAGTAACTGAGGTTTTGAGGTTTGAAGGGAAGCGGAGAATGGATCTTTCGACTAATAGAGGATTCAGTTATCAATTGGAATTTTTTTTTTAATAAAAGAAAGAATTTCGCTGACGACAAATGATCCTTGAACGACTGCAGTGGGGTCGTTCACAATTGATTCATTGAATAAGTAGGGAAGGAGAAAATTCGCAGAGCAAAAAGTTTAATAAAGACCACAATTTTTTCATTTGAATTTAAACTAAATATATAAATACCTATTTATGATTCTCAATATATTCTCGCAAGTATTTGGCATGATTAGAAAAAGTGCAGAGTCCTGCTAACATCGCGGAGACGATACTACTGCACATTACCTAAAGGCCCATTCACACTAGTGGTCAGCTCAGCTCAGGTCACCTCAGCTCACGATCCAGGATAGCATTCACACGAGCGGTCAGGTCAGGGCAGATCAAGTAGTAGACGATGCTCATTTCATATGAGTTGCTCACAGCAAACGATGTGACTCTCTACGTTAACGTTAATTAACTGACTTTGGATGAAGAAAATAGGATAAAAAAGACGACGGTTCAGGTTGAATCCAGAGTTTGAAATCGAAAACAGATCAAGAGATAAAAATTTTATCTACTGGCTATACCGTGCGAGACTAGTAGTGGTAAATGTTTTTGATATTTTAAATTAAACATTTCGAATTTAATTTTGAAACATAACTCTGCTCCAATATTAACTGATAATATAATTTTAACAACATATTTTCCACAATAGTTAACAGGAAAATAAAATTTCATCTCATGTAGTGAATCTCAGGATGAACGAGAGGAACCTTTTGATACAAAAAATAAATTCACAACATTTTTTTAATTCGGAAGCAGAATCTGTACCTTGGCAATACGAAAACATGCAATTATATTTGAATTTATATTAAAATTTTGCCAACTTTTTAATAATCACAAATAACATGCTTTTCAAACATTTATTTTTTATTATTACTCTTTTTATTGCTTCTGAGCAGAAGTTTTTAGACGTTCGTTGCCCAAGTTGACCTGACCTGACTGTTGCACGTTCACTACAGCGGTCAGCTCACCTCAGGTTTTGACCGTTGTTGGTCGGCGACGTCGCGATCTTCAGTTTGACCTGCCTTGCCCTGACCTGAGCGGGTTACGTAGTGTGAATGCTCCCATTGGAATACGTGTATAGCGATTTTTTAACTGAACTTAGCTGACCGCTAGTATGAACCGGCCTTTAATTTATCGCTACGCCAGAAAAAAAATGAACACGAATGAAATAGCTTTGAATGTAATAATCCACATGCAACATATGTCCAAGGAAGATTATATGCTGGTGTTGTGAATTATCTGCATTGAGCCAACAGACCAGCGCGGGCAGCAGCTTATGTTATAGGAAATCCGTTTGCTCACTGGATTGCAATTAGCTTCTGAAGATGTGTGGATCATAAATGTCCAATTTACAGTTTACTTGGGTGTAACGTCCAACCGAAGTCGAAATGATTAAGGGCAATTCTAACAAACGTACGTCAAAACGAGTGTTTCCAGGTGTCCCGATTGGCTCGGGGCGTCCCGATTTTCTGAGGTCTTGGAATGCGTCCCAATTTACCCAAGATCGAGACGCCAAATGTCCCGATTTTTTAGCTAAGTGACAAAAGCCCATCTCTTGTAGCAAAAAATGAAATCGCGTGTCACACATCAGACGCATCGCTCCCAACCAGCAGTGCAACTGACCTCACTAACATGCCAAACACAGTTTAGTATATCTCATGGTACGCCTCCAATCGCGGTGGTACAAAAAAAAATTCCATTGATTGTAAGACTTTACAGAAATACAAATTAAAAAACTTGAATATTATGAAGACACGAATGAAGCCCCATAAAAATTTACTAACACGACTGAAGGAGCCCAGTATTGAGAAAAAAAAATTCCTATTAGTTACTATGCATACAACGCAGATGTGAACTTTAGGTTTTTACAATTCAGTGTTTCCGGTTACTACACTATGATAACGGTCAGATTATATCAGTGCGATGTTCTGCACACATTTTGCGTAGAAGTGTAAAATATGCTCTTGGCATGAGTAAATTTGAATTGTAGAATTTCATCCTACTGTAAAACTAAATAGTCATTTCTCATACCATGCCAAACGAGCTCAAGCTTTAAAAGACGTTTATGAGATGCATGAATCAAAATATTTGCTTTCATGGCATCAATGCTGGTTTCAAACGCGGCAACTGAAAGGAAATTTTCCCAGACTAATATAATTTGGCCTAAGAGCTCGAATAATTTCTCTAGCATGTCAATGCAGAGATACAAATTATAACCAGCATCAATTTTTCTTGTAGCGAATTTTATAATTACGTTATAAAAAAATACGATAAAAAAATGAAATCTAACACTAAATACGGTTTCAATAAAAAATAAATACTTCATACTTATTAACAGAATAATTAAATACTTAAATTAAACTTCAAAATACATTATTTTCATAGTATTTTGTTACTAGCTGTAGTCAACAAGTATATAATATTTAGTAATAAGATTCATAAGTTCCTATCATTTGATAGACAGATAATTATAGAAAATATCCTCCATATACTATGAAAATAAACATGAATTATACAAAAACTTAATCCCAACTTTTTTTTATCTTCTGTCCCGATTTTTAACAACTGGCAACAAGGGCGTATCCAGGATCAGAACTAGAGGGGGGCAGGATTTGAACTAGGGGGGGGGCGGCAACTCATTTTGGTTTTGAGGAAGTGGGGTGGGGGACTGAAACATGACATTACAAAATCAAACTCAAACCTATTCAGGAAACTATTTTTATTATTGATTAATATAGTAACCCAACTACTTAATCTAAGGACCTACTATGTAGTTAATTAAGATCGTAAGTCAGTTAGTTTTTTATGTAAACATTAATTGTCTGGGATTTTCAATTTCAATAATTGGTGTTCTTTCACGAAATTTCGATGCACACTCATCAGACATAATCCAGTCAATCTTTATCTCCCAAAGTGCTCCTGAACTAGTTCTTCACTCGTCGAAGCGTACTGAAGGCAACTTAATTTTTCTTCTAGGGGGGGGGGCAGCAGCCCCCCTCTGCCCCTCGCTGGATACGCCCATGACTGGCAATACTAGTCAGAACCCTCCTTGGTTCGTATTCTGTACCGAGCGTGGTGTGTGAGTGGTAACGCTTTCGGCAAGAATCGCCGTCCAACCATCCAGATTTGTTATCCAAGGTTTCCACAAATCGCTCCAGGCAAATGTCCGGGATGGTTTCTTCAAAAGGCCATCGTCGAATTTTTTTCCGTCCCTTGCTTTCTATCCTTTCCCGCCTTTAATGGAGTAGACGAGTCATAAAGCAAAAAAAATCGGATTCTGTGTTTAAATGTAGCCCCGTTAACCCGATAGAGAGGAAATGTGTGGCAAATTGAAACGATGTCATTTTGCAGGCTAATCGTCGAAGTCTTCCGGCCAACAACGACGTACGAATTTCCATTTTACTAACAGTAAATAAGGCCGTTTTCACACACTCCGGCAAAACCGGAGCCGGCTCCGGCGCCGGAAGCAATGTAATCAAATCAGCACTGCTGCCAGCCACTTGGTTTTGAATATACGTAGATGGCCGCTAAAATTTCCGTAGATTGGGTACAAAAATCCGGAGATTCGCTAACTGAAAGACAAACAATAATAATTGAAGATAGTCGAAATTAAGAATACTTTTTTTATTTCCGAGTCTTTCAAATTCGAAATACATAATATTCTACATTGAAAGTAAGAAATATCTCTGAACATGCTTCATACAGAATCACTTTCATCACGCTGCTATACCTACTCACTTTTAAGGGACCATACATTTTCTTTGTTGACATTAAATTTAACATGTCTTCTATAATATGATTTGTTAAAAACTGCTACACCTTTGATTCTCGGATATCGGTTAGGATTTCTCCGAAGGCACTGCTTTGTAAGCCGAGCCAACGAGCGTGTCACCGTGAATAAAGAGTGTGCCGATTTTTTTGATTTTTTTTGTATTACGGTCTTTTAAAATCTATAAAATCCATAATCAAACAAAATATGAGCTTTATTTCAATCGTAGGTTCACACGAGCGGTTGTAAGGAAACGATCACAATTATTGACAATTCTGTAATGCATTAATCCGTAGATCTACGGATTTTGATGAAAATTTAGGATTTTCGGATTTTTTTAAAATATCTACGGATTTTTGACACTTTGTGTCATTTGTTGATTTTTCCTTATATCGGCGTTTTGTTGAACTTTGAGCGTATAGTGTTAATCCATTCCTTGCAACCGCTCGTGTGAACCAACGATTGAAATAAAGCTCATATTTTTTTTGATTAGAGATTTTATAGATCTTAAAAGAAAACTATCGGCGCACTCTTTATGCACGGTGACACGCTCGTTGGCACAGCTTACAAAACAGTGCCTTCCGGGAAGGTTTAACCATTATCCGAGAATCAAAGGGGCAACAGTTTTTAACATTTTCTGTTACAGAAGATATTCTAAATTTAATGTCAACAAAGAAAAAGTATGGTCACTATGGAAAAATAAAACAACCACTTGGCATAGCAGCAGCAGTGATGAAAGTGATGATGTATAAAAAAAAATATGTTCAGAGTGTTGCGTCCTGTAGCCTGGCAGCGATTACAGGACAGAAGAACTCGTACTTCAGCTAGCTGAAAAGAATCAACAAACAAGCGGGGCGTCGATTTTTGCAATTCGGGAACTCGGAATAGGAAAGGTTCTTATGAAACCAAAGAAGTACAAGAAAGTTATGAGAAACAATCTTGTGACCCACGAAGCCGACAAAATATTATGCAAAGGCCTAAGGAGGAACTTTAGTCTAGTGGATTTAACAACCCAACGACGTCTACGTCTGTTAGCCCAAACTTAGTATAGAAGTATTTGATCCACCATCTCAACTCCAAGTAGCCTCGATATGAGACAAAGTCCCCTTCCTCATCAACTAAATAGAAGTCCTTCTGCGTCCCATCCATAAGAAACTAGAAGACTCTGCATTTAGTAAATTCAACGAAGACTCTGCTAACTGCTTCGGCTCCACGCCGCGCGGTGTTGACTGTCGCCTCCTGCTGCTCCCTCACTCGCTGGCTGGCTGGCTGGCTGGCTGGCCCAAGGTCCCTTCCCTCTGGAGCCGCCGCTTTTTATAGCTGCGTGTGACGCACTTTCCTGCCCTACGCGCTCCTTCCAGAAACTACTACTGATTTCATCAGCCCACGCTCTGCGCAGCCCCGGCTGTCCCTCCCACACGTTCACTGTTGACTTTCTTTACCACGGCATTGCACAACCTTAACACTTGGGTGTTACTTTTATCACTTCGTAACAAGAGATATTTCTTACTTTCAATGTAGAATATTATTTTTGTACTTCGAATTTTAAAGACCTGGAAATAAAAAGTATTCTTGATTTTGACTCTCTCTTCAGTAATTATTGTTTCAGTCTTTCAATTAGCAAATCTCCGGATTTTTGTACTAAATCAACGGAAATTTTAGTGGCCATCTACGGATATTCAAAGCCAAGTGGCTGGCAGCACTGGCATTAACACTATACGCTAAAGCAGCGGTTCTCAAACTTTTATGCTCCGCGAACCCCTTTTAAATTTTCCAGACAGTGGCGAACCCCCTAAAAAAATTTTTTAAAAAAAGCTTTAAAAAAAATAAGAATTTTTATTTTTATAAAAGTAATACACTTATACAGAAGATTGTTGTCAGTTAATGTGATAGATGAGCTTGTTTTTTGTCGCATGTTGAGTCAATATCAGGAACAGTTTTACTCAATCTGTCTCATTTCATATTCGACATTCATTCGATTCCTGTATTTCGTTTTTATCATAACCAGGTGTGAAAACCCACTCTCACATAAGTAAGTTGTCACGAAGGGTAAAAGGAAATTAACTGCTTTACGTGAGAGCTCCGGATATTCTTCCTGTCTTGCTGCCCAAAAATCAATTAAAGACATCTTTTTAAAATCGGCATGAAGAGTACGATCTGTGGACATTTCCAGCAATGATTCATGTTGCTTAATGCTCAAACCAGAATTTATGCTTTTGGTTGTGACCATAAATGGATTTCGAACCCAGTCTTCAGCATTACCGATATCTGGAAAATACCTTTTCAGTTCATCAGAGAGCTGAGACAAATGTACAATAATTTCAGCTTTTACTTCGGCATCCAGTGATAAGGTGTTGGTCGAAACAAATTCATGCAGAAGAGGAAAACATTCAATAACACCTGATATCATGCAAGTTTTCCAAAATTCAATTTTTCTTATGAGGGCTTGTATTTTATCCTGCACAATAAATATGTTACACGTGGAGCCTTGCATAGAAGCTTTCGTTTCGTTGAGAGAAGAGAAAATATCAGCTTGATATGACACCCTTATAAGCCAGGTTTCATCTTCAAATCTTAACTTGAGGTTGAAGTCACTGTCCTTCACAAATAAATAGACTTCATGACGCAGTTCAAAAAACCTAGCTAACATCCTGCCTCTTGACAACCAACGCACTTCACAATGTAAGAGTAATGAAACATGTTCACTGCCCATGTCCCGACATAATAATTCAAAAAGTCTCGAGTTGAGCGGACGTGCTTTTATGTAATTTATTATCTTTACGACCTCTGACAATACTGTTTTTAAATAATCAGGCATTTTGTTGCACGCCAGTGTCACTGTGCAATGCACAGTGCATACTTTTGGCTTCAGGAGCAAGATGTTTAACTCTAGTGATTAGTCCAGATATCCTACCTGTCATGGCCTTGGCACCATCGGTCGAAACACCAACACACCTTCTCCAGTCTATGCCATGTTCTTCAAAAAAATCATTGATGACGTTGAAAATATCTTCTCCTTTTGTCGTAGTCTCCAAGTTCTTGCATAACAGAAAATCTTCTTCAGAAATGTTTCTGTGTACATATCTAACAAAACTAAGTACATTCGGCAGTCCAGTAATATCTGCTGATTCGTCAACTTGAATTGCAAAATAAGTATTTTGCAGTCGTTCTGCTAGTTGATTTTCAACATTGAGTGCTATGTCGTGAATGCGCCATGCGATTGTGTCATTTGAAAGTGGTATTTTATCCAGCAATTTTGCTAATTTGTCTCCTAGCACGCAACTGACCATATCTTTAGCAGCTGGCAAAATTAATTCCTCAGCAATATTGTATGACTTGCCGGTCTTTGCAATTTTGTATGCCACTAGGAAAGACGCACGTAAATAATCAGCGTTGGTAGTTGCAGTATTTGTCAGTTTTTTTTGAAGATTCCAACTCCCTCTTTTTTCGAACAAAAAAATCTAAAGATTTGTTTACGTACTGCTGTTTTGTCTCCAAATGTCTTCGCAGCAATGATGGCTTCATCGAGCTATTTGCGAGAACTTCTGAACATATTACACGCTGTGGCTCTGGGTACTGGGTGTCTTCTTTGCACACAAATCCAATTTTCAGATAATCTTCATCATATTTTCTTTTCTTTGTCGATGGAATGAAGTGTTCTTCTGGTTTACTTGTTTTCCGCGTAGACACAATTTGACTCAACGAAGTTTCCAATGTTTCTGAACTGGATAACTTTTGAGTATCTGGGCATTTTCCGCGTATTGATGCGGTTTTTAACCACTGGTTCATGTTTTCACTTACTTTTTAATCAAAATTACTTATCAACTTTATTTCAGCCGGCCGAAATAAGTGCACGCGCGGAGTACCACTGACTTGAGAAACAACTATACTAAACAATGCCGCGCGCTTTTTGTCAGTCACAAATTATTACGTAATTTCAAGCCATTGTAGCCCTCTCTTAAGTCATTATTTTCCGCCCCTATTGTTACCAAACCTAACACGATTGTGAGTGGTGCCGAATAATGGAAATATATAGCACAATGTAGAATTTTAACCTTGAAAGATATTTGGTGTTCAAAAATTTACAAATTATCTATTAATACTTATTCGGCACATCGAGTGAAAGGAGCGATATTTCTTTGAAGGCATTGTATTAAATGATGCATGTCACACGCGTGATACAATCAGTCTGCCACCATTACGTAAATCTCGCCGCGAACCCCCTATGATCAACTCGCGAACCCCTAGGGGTTCGCCTACCACACTTTGAGAATCGCTGCGCTAAAGTGACCAGTGGTAAAGCGGGACACCATTGACGGGGGGGGGGGGGGGTTTGATTAAAAAATTGGTCTATATGGTGCAACAAAAAATTTTATATAACAAAAAAATAGTGTTGTAATATAATACATTAAAAATATGTATAGTATTTTATTCTTTGACATATTTCTGATTTGAGTGAATTTTTTTCAGTAGATTGTTGTCATTGTTTAAAAGTTTGTGAAATTTTTTACAAGACTTTGTTAAATTATATTTCACACATTATATGGCCTTCAAAGTCTCAGCACTTAATTGTAACTTTTCTGATATCCACACTTTATTTACCGTAGATACAACGCGTTCAGTCGCAGTATTAGTTCCTGGTAAAGACAGCGCGTATTATATAATTTTTAGTGATAATCACTTCTCGATAATCAGTTCTCAACAATTATTTTTTTGTTATTAAAGTTTAACATTATAAAATTAACAAAAATAATATAAAACTCATATCCTGACGAGATAGCAACATGGCCGCCGAAAGCCGTATATTCCCTTCCCCTTCTCCCGCCGTTCCCTAGCTTATCATGCATTCTTTCAAAAAATCGGGACTTTTTTAAAACGCCGCGGGACGCGGGACAAATTGTTAAAAGTCGGGACTGTCCCGCCAAAAGCGGGACGTCTGGTCACCTTACTATACGGTCAAAGTTTTAACATAACCCCATTATAAGGAAAAATCAACAAACAAAAAAAGTATCAAAAATCCGTAGATGTTTTAACAAAATACGAAAATCCTAACTTTTTGTAAAAATCCGTATATCTACGGATAAATCCCCAGTATTGGCAGCACTGATCAAATGAGCGCTTTCACAGGTATCGCGGGTCCGCCGCCCGGCTCCGATGAATCAGCCGGCAGTGAACTCAACAATCGGACGCCGGCCCTCTGATTTCATTGTTTCTTGTGCTTAGGGACTGTGCACAAATTGCGTGGCTCGGTTTAAGGGGGAGGGGGAGGGGAGGGGTTGACTGATAGGCCACGCTGGGCTACGTGGAGGGAAAGGGGGGGTCTGAGCCAGGCCACTTAGCTTTACTTTCATAACATTTTTCACAGTTAAAATGAGGAACAGAACTCATAACAGCATGTGAATATTTATTCCCCTCAGTTAATTATCTCCGTATGTAATTTACAATAGTCTGACAAGAGAAAACAGTACAAAATGTCTTCTGGAATCAAAATGGAAAAAAGCTACATGCTACGTGGGGGGGGGGGGGGGGGAGAGAGAAGAGGGAAAAGCCACGTGGGGCTACGTGCTACGTGGGAGGGGGGGGGGGGGGCGGTTCACAGGACGCCAAAATGGAGCTACGTGATTTATGCACGCTCTCTTACTGGTGCCAGTGATGGAGAGCTATTTATAGGGTTTAATACCGATAACAACCCTTTAAATTATAATTTTTTAGTAATGAGTAACTACTCCCACGTTTGTTTTTGTTTTTTTTTGTTTTTTTTAATTGAATTGGTGGAGAGTAAACCGTGTTTACGGGATAAAATAGACAGTAGATTACAGGGTGGCCACAAACCGGGAATTATCTGGGAATTTAATGTAACCGGGAAATTTCATGGAAATATCAGGGTATTCAGGTAATTTCGAAAATTATCAGGGAATTCAATCGCGACAACTCTAATTTTGGAAATTTTTTAACATCATCTTGAATTTCTTTCAGTCATTAAATATTTCAGCTTATATATATTTAACATTAAAATAGTCAACCATAGTGTAAACAGCACGAGTACCTTCCGACTCGCGCCAAAGAAACGCCACCGCAAGCAACCACAGGAGCGTGTCATGTGCTCTTACTCGCGCAAGATCGCGCCACAGTGTAAATGCGGCATTAGAATTAGAGCTGTAAAAGTAGGCTTGCCAGATTTCTGAAATGTTCAACCGGGACACTGGAATGCCCCCCCCCCCCCCCAGCGGCATGGGTATTCAAGGGTCCACACCCTTGGTCGGTTTCAGAGTGTTTTAGAGGGTAGTTTATTCTCAATGCTGTGAAAACCTAATAAATGGTTAATGATCAGTAATTACTGATTAGGAACGTAAACCAGTGGTAATAATAAATTATACTAAAACACAAATTTAAATTTTTTATTTCTTACATGTGAGTGTTTACATATAAATGTAATAAGTTGACTAAGTAAGATTGTGAGAAGAAACCCTTTGGATGAGGAATAACAATTTTAACAGTTTTTACATGTACTTTTCATTGGTGAGCACTTTTTTTAGAATGTATTTTTTGGTTTTAATCTCGTTGTAAAAATCTTCACAAGTTAATCCGATATTAATTTTACGTGTCATCAAGCCTTTAACTGTAGATTACTTCATCAAACCCCTCTCATCAGTCCATGCATTGTTCATCAAAGAAAATACCCTCTCAACTGGTGCTGATGTCCCAGGTAAGCAGAAGGCATACTCAACAATCTTGATCAGATTGGGGGCTTCTATCTGATTCTCCTTGAAGTGACGAAACAGACTGAGCCATTTTTCTTCACTTCAAATAATCACATTTCTGGTGGCCGCCTCTTGCTTCCACTGTTCCCAGTTTGACTGCAAGTACTGCTTAGCAAGCACAACTTCGTCAAACAACTGATCATTGTTTATTTTCATACCGGGTAAACCAAGAAGGCTTCTATTAATAGTGTCAGCAGAAGTTTTGGCGTTTTTTCAATCAACAGCATTTGTTTTGGTCAGATTGATCCATGAAAACTGTTCAGCGTTTCCAAAACTATTCTCCCAGAGGTCCAAGTATGCAATGCATCTTTCATAAAAGCCATCAAATTCTTCTTTCACACTGTTTTGGACTTACTCATCTAGATTCTTGTAGATGTTCTTTGCGGCCAAAGGGATAAAGTTTGAAGCCTTTCTTTCTGTCAGGTTTCTTTTAAGAGCTTTATGAGCTTCAGCAACCTCAAAAGCTGTAGTGCTATTTTTTTCCATTCCCAGAATGGCCTTGTTAACAGTGCAAGCTGTCCATGGACAAACCACAAGTAGAGCTCGCCCTTTGAATTAGTAAAAAAAAAAAAAAAAAAAAAAAAAAAAATTATTGCTTATGGACACGTTTCTTGGTCTAAAAAAAAAAAAAAAATGCTTTCAGACCTTCAAAAATTTGTAAAAGTCTTTCCAGCTCAGGCATCATTGATAGAAACCGGGTGTTCCCATGTTGAAGGAGTTTGTGGTACTCTACCTCGGCATATTCACAAAATTCTTTTAGTTTTGTTACACGGACTGTGTATATGTGGAAGTATTTATAAATCTTCACAAGCAAGGCTTCAATATCGATTGGGAGACTATCTACTGCAGTTTGCACACAGTTGTGCATAAGGATTGCAATCCCGCAGTGTCTTCAATCCCGCGGGATCCGTGCGGGATTGGTACAAACAGTTTTTTAACGCATCTATATAAAACATAGTTACTTAAAACGTTAATAAATTAAATAATATTTAAATTAATAAATAATTTTTAATGTTATATGATAAAAATTAACAGTTAACAATATTTTGATTGGCAAAATGACAATAAAACTTTTTAGCGTGTCTTAAGTGTATTTCGAGGTTTTACATTTTTGTTTTTTGATTTAAAACAATTTTTAAATAAATAATAAAAATGGAAAATATTGAGTCTTAGGTCATATTATGTGCCTTACAATACATCACATAAGTTTAAAAATATGGTTTGCTTAATGGCCAAGTTACCAGAGTTATTTTTTTTAATTCTAAATAAACGTTCCATAACACTGAGAAAAGCATTCCATTTCACCAAGTGAAGTGAATATACTCTGTAAAGTGTAGACTTGGCTCAGAACAAGATCTCATAACTTTTTGGCACTGCACAAGCACGAGACTTGGCCTTTTTTGCGTGATTCTTTATTATATCTCCTGATTCCTTGATTGATATTACAGTTGATTCAATGTTATTAAAAGAAACTACTCACCAACACGTAAACTGTCAAGTATTTCAGATTTACTTATGTGGCGTAACGACGTTTTTAGAGTGGAAATTATTATTTTTTAGTAAGAAAGGAGACTTTCTCGGCGAATGATTGCAGTGAAGTCCTCATTGGTTGTATCTCCGGATTTCACTGCAAACACACGAAATTACACACGTGAGGAAGACGGTGGAGGCAGCCGTCTAAGTATGGTGTTCCTACAACACAATTCGTCGATACACCCGTGAAAATTTCATTATAACTTTTTTTACCTTTAGTCGAAAAAATAACAAGAAGAAGAGGGATTAATCGAAAGCCAGAGCGGCACATGTAAGCAGGTGGCTTTCGTCAAAGAAACGCAGTGAGGCAGCGGCCAAAATAACAATAAATCAAAGGATATACAATTTCCTTTTGATATCTGTTAAATTAATAGGTACGCGATCGTTAAAATTACGATAAAATTAGTTTCATATCAACGAATTATCAAATTTTCAGCCGCAAAATAGGAAATTGTCACAATTACGTTATCTACAAACACAGAAAATAGGAATAATGAAACCGTGAATTAAAAGCTGTAACCGTGTAGTTCACATAACGTGTGCGACACTTAAAAAATAATTATATACGTAGTTAGAAAATCGTATTAAATACGCACCATAACTCAAATTACAGAAATGTGTACTCCAAACAAACGTAAATTTTGATGAATACGTAAAAGTGTATTTATTTACTTACGAATGACGAAGGTTGACAAATCAAACGCTTGTTCACATGAGTCAAATGCCAACTGGAAGGGTACAGGCAAACAGTGCAAAATATCCGACAGAGACCGAGTGGGGCAGCGAGTCACGCAGACTAACACGCGTTTCCGCCGGATTTTGCGGATTGCGGATCCGCTTAATTTTGTGCGGGATCCGCCAGACTGTCTAATGATGCGGGATCCCGCGGGATTGCGGGATCCCGCTTTGCTGGATTGCAATCCCTAGTTGTGCACAATGTGTGCTCCACATCCGATTCCATTGATTTCTCGCCCTAGGCTATTCTTGAGTCGATGAAAAACGTTGTTTTTCCCTGCTCTTTTCACACCTCCGAAGTTAGTGTTGCAGTTATCTCCACAAAAGCCAACTACTTCGTTGTTCAAATCGTTTTGCAACAGGACAGAGCATAAGTAAATTCATTCTGTAAATCTTCGGTGAATTTACACGAACGTTTTGGCATTTTCACAGAGAAAGCATGAACTTAAACTTGAAACATAAATACTGTAAAACAGCGTTAGCTCACTAACACAACAGGCACCGTAGGCTAGGCAGGAACAGACTGACATTTCTATCGCAGGCGACTTTCGCCGGGGCGAAGGTGGGCGACTCCAATGTTACAGTAACATTGTTACTGCACACGAGGAGTGTAATACTAATACAATACTGGACTCGCCCGGAGAGCGCATGCGCATGGTCATGATTGGAGAGACAAGGGGATGTGATGACAATATTTTTATATTTATTTATTAGGAGACCCCCATTCTTTTATAGTTTTCACTTTTTATACAGTACAGTTAAATAAATGACAAAGTAATTATCCTAAGTTATACTTCACAGTTAAATGTTTTAAGACATCTTTGGTCATCTATATCTATAAATTATAGTGTATAACCAAATTTAATTTTTACCGGGACGGAAGGTAAACCGGCCGGGACACCGGGACTTTGTCTAAAAACCGGGACTGTCCCGGTCAAACCGGGACGTCTGGCAAGCCTATGTAAAAGTAATGATGTATTCGTTACTGACTAACGGGTTCGTCGCCTGACTCGAAGTACCGAATCGTTACTCACAAATTCATTTCGTTACTAGCATTTGTCGTATAGATACGAACACATTCCAGCTCCCGCAGCTAACTAATTTTGCCAACGTAAAAACTAATTTCGTAGTTTTTATTTTGTTTAACATTAAAATTTACAGTGCATAATTTGCAAATAGAAAATTTGTATGGATAATTTGAGATAGTTACGGTTTTTTCATTGATAGTTCATTAGTGAGATTTATCGACTTCAAACATTTGTGAAATTTGTTTATTTTAAGAATTGATACCTTCTATTTTATTTTATAGTGTAATTTACAATATAAAAGAGTTGATTAATAGTTTTTTATATACATCTCTGCACTTATGTTCTAAAAATAATTATTAAAATTGCAATGGACCGTACGCTCCGGTGGCAATTTCCCTACACACTCATCTCCCCCCCTTTCCTGCCTCCACCTACATTTGGCCTCTACAAATTTAAACTTCAAATTCTTTCAACGTTTTTGGTAAATTATATATAATTTCTGTTGGTAACTTATTCCAATCCCTGAAACCCTTACTTAAAAAGAGAATCTTCCTAACTCTTTATGCCTGAAATCGAATGCAAGTTTGTGGTCATGGTCATTCCAATGAATCCCATTTCAGCTCTTTTATCATATCTGTTACTGATTGCGTTCTGCGATAATTTCCAGAAACAAATGTAGCAGCCTATTTTGGCAGTTACAGAATTCCGAAAACAAATAACAAGTTACCAAGACTTTTTTCCTTTTGCCTGGTGTTAGTTATTGTATTATTACCACAGGATCCATGTGATCAATCATCAATGCGTTTCTGGCTTTGATGTTGAATGTTTGTTGTAACTGCGACGCAACAATAATTAATCTAATCGCATGTTTGTCCTTTACCTTTGTTATTTATTTAAAAGTTTTGAATACTGATAGTTTTAAAATGAAACAATTAACGCGGTAGTCAATAGTATTATGGCTGCAGGCCCGATTTGATGGTATGTCCACATTTATTATAACAAACCTATCACAAAAAGAAGAAGAATTTACAAAAATAAATGAAAACCATAAAGGAAGACAGTGGTGAAACCTCCTATTCAAAAACGAAGTACTCTGATGAGATTATAATATTTGTTAAATACATGTCCCATTATCACATCAGGCTTCTATCCAGGGTTTTGAGCAGACTACTTTAAAAAATAAGTCATTAGTTATTGTCACTAGATATGTCACTCTGAGGTGAAAGATCAGGTCTTTTTTTTTTGTATGCAAACAGGTGTTTGTTTTGAAATTAGGTTATTCTTTCGTATATAATATTAATTACAGTAAATCAGGTGTACATTCAGAGATTTTCCGTAAGATCCATGTGTTAATTACTTGACTTTAAGTTTAATCCAAATGTATAACTTACCTAAACTTATTTTATTAAATAAACAATTTGCTTAAACTTTATCAATTTACGAAGTCGACCCGTATGCGATGCAATGCTTCATGCTAGTATTGGATTGTACCGAAAGTAACGAAACGATGCGATAGTAACGAAGTTATCCCGTACGCGGCGCGTCTCTGTACAATGCTTCATGCTATTGTTCGAATGTACCGAAAGTAACGAGTAACGATTCGAAAGTAACGTGTATTGATTGGTTTAGTAACGAATACATACGGGTACAGAATTTCTCGTTACTTTTACAGCTCTAATTAGAATCCTCGATCTATATGCCATAGATAGCCCGCTAGTCAGTTTGCTAGCTGAGCGACAGTCACTTCATTCATCACGAAATTTTGTCTGCTGTTTATAAACCGCAAACGCATCTCGTGTGATCACATCTTATTTAAAAGTGGAAGAATTTTCTAAATATCGTTATTTTAGTTTGTTATCAAACAGTAAGTTTTTCTTAATTTTTATGATTTATGTGGGGAAAATGTTATTTTTTAAATTATTAATTTATTTTAATCGTAAAATTACTTATTAAATATTTCAGCTTATATGTTTTTAACATGAAATAACCGATAATAAGGCATAAATAATTTATTTTACTGATCATTAATTCTTGTTTTTAACCGACTTCAAAAAAGGAAGAGGTTCTCAATTCGTCTTATTATTATTATTATTTTTTTTAATGTATGTTCAGCGATATCTTCGCCAATTTTGAACCGATTTAAATGAAATTTTTATAGTGGATAGAGTATACCTCCAAAGTGGTCCCATATGAATTTCATTGAGAAACCACCCCTTCTACCCCTTTACAACCCTTAACTTTTATACAAACCCACACTTTTTATCCGATTTGGATGGAACTTCGGAAATGTATAGTAAAAAATATACAGAAAAATACTGTCAACTTTTGGTTTGAAAAACCCGAACCCCTCTTCCCCTATCCACCCCTTAATTTTTGCCAATGTTCTTTATACAAAGCTAAAGTCGACACCATTTAACTGATCTCCATTAAAGCTGTCATATACATGTAATATTTCATGGAGAAGGTTTCTGTCCAAAAAATAAATAAAAAATCCACCCCATCTCCCCCTTTACACCCCTTAATTTTATAAAAGCCTATATTTCATATCTGATTTTGATTGAACTTTGCCAATGTATACTTTCAAACAAACAGAAAAATCTTGTCAACATTTGGTCTGCCAAAGGTCAACCCCTCTCCCTCCTACTGACCCCTTAATTTTTGTCTTTTTTTTTTATAAAAAGCTACAATCGCCACCGTTTGACCTATTACCATGAAAGTTGGCGCTTATATGTATGTTTTGACGAGGAAGGTTTCTGACCAAAAAATAAAAAAACCACCCCACTCCCCATTAAACTGTTTAATTTTTATACAAACCCACAGTTTTTATCTATTTTAGATAGAACTTAGGAAACGTTTACTGAAAAACAAAGAGAAAAATACTGTCTGCATTTGGTTTAGAGACGCCAAACCTCTCTTCCCCTTTCCACCCCTTTAATCTACACAAAGCACAGTTTCTATCTGATACTGAAGAAAATTTGCACACGTATACTTTAAAAAATGCATAACAATTGTGTTTAAATTAGGTTGCAGAAGCCCAACCCCTCTTCCCTTCTACCCTCACCCCTCCTAATTTCCAATGTTCTTTATAGATACCTACCATTTTTATCAGATTTCAATGGATCACTGCAAATGTATACTTAAGAACAAAGAGAAACATTCTGTTTACAAAACCCAACCGCTCACTCCCTTACCCCATTTAAGTTTTGTAAATGTTCTTTACACAAAACTACAGTTTTTATCTGGTTTCGATGGAACTTTGCACATGTATCCTTTAAAACAAAGAGAAAAATGCTATCCACACTACCTTAACAAACACCTAACTACTCTTCACCTCCACACCCCTTAATTATATGTTTATATACACCTAAAATTTTATATGATATCAATAGAAATTTACAAACGTATACTTTAAATCAACCAGAAAAGACAGTCTACATTAGGTATACAAAAGCCCAATCCCTCTTCTCCTTTACCCCCATCGTTTATAATTTCCAATGTTCTTTACAAAATCCACAGTTTTAAGTACTGTCAAAATCAATTAAGCTATTTTTAAGTCATTGCAGGATATTTATAAAATGTATGTGTCCTTATGTCTCAACATGTACTTCAGATTTCAACTTGGACCCCGAGCTTTTACGTTGTGAAAACCAATTAAATATCTATATTTTCTGTGTGATGAAGGAACGAAAAGATATATTCCAGAGACAGATTTGTGTATGTGGTATATATTAATGTCCAGATGCTACATCTTTCGATTATCAAGCAGCAGCTTTAACAGATGTTATGATTAGATCGAAACACAGCCTGGACCAAAATGTAAACTTACAATCCTTAACACAGTATCCAATTCACCCCATTCTTAAAGTTGTTGTAAAGACAGATTTTTTTTAAAGCATTCGCTTTAACCACTGAGCTACCAGGAAGTTCGAAAAATGAGGACTGCTGCGGCATATTTAAATACAAATTAACTATAATACCACTAAAAATTTAAAAATAAAATAATTGTTTAAAAAACATAAAAACCGCCTTCAAAAAAGGGCACTAAAAATTTTAAAATAACTTTATACCTTGCTTAGAAGAAAATAAATATAAAAGGACAATATTTTACATTACTATTATTGATATTTAACATTAATTAGTTATTTTTGGAGTCGGTGCCAGCCAAAACAAGAAAAACAAAAGATAAAAACAATAATAAATAACAATAATACATAAAAAAATCATGTTACTACTTACCTACAATTAATTCTTCATTTCTACATTTTTCAACAAAACTGAAACATATAGATGATACACAGATATTATAATAACTATAAAGTGTTAACTGCATGATGCAGCCTACCAACTGACACTATAGCGCCAGAGACATGCCTGGATGACCAACGAGGCCAAGCCACAAATAACATACCGTTAATTTGTTTCCCTAAGCTGTCTCCCGGAATAAAACTATCTTCCTCACATCATGCTGTAAAATATTTGGAATTTTTGTTCGTACTCTCGGTTCGCCTAGAATACCAAATAAAGTTCATTAATTCGATCTGTGTGATCTGACAGCTGGCACCGACTCCAAAAATAACTAATAATGTTAAATTTCAATAATAGTAATGTAAAATATTGTCCTTTTATATTTATTTTCTTCTAAGCAAGGTATAAAGTTATTTTAAAATTTTTAGTGCCCTTTTTTGAAGGCGGTTTTTATGTTTTTTAAACAATTATTTTTCTTTTTTTCTTAATGACAGTTACCATTGTCTTTGTTGCGATCGTTCATAGCTGTTTGGAATGTTGAATCGATGAAACAGTTTAAACAGTTTACTAGCGCTCTCAGTGAGTGTCTTTGACTCGCGCCAAACACCCGCCATCGATGCGAGCTAAAGAAGTTTGGATGCGAGCGTACCATGTGTTCATGCAGTGCTTCTCGATTCGAATAAGCTCCCGCGAAATTCAAAAGAATACTCGAGACGCATTTTGTGTGATCAAATCTAATTTGAAACTGGAAGTGTTTTATAAATATCGTTGGTTTTAGTTCATTATCAAACGGTAATTTTTTCTTAATTTTTATGATTATCTCATTTTTCTACTGTTATTTTCTAAATTAATAATTATTTTTGAACATTCATTGAGTGGATGATGATTGTAGATTGTTTGTTATTACTATTGTTGTTACTAATATTTATTTTATTTAATTATAAAAATATCTACTTTTTAAATTTTCAGACTAATGAACTCAGCATGACAACACGCTTTCAAAGTAACTGGTTGACTAATCCAGGCTATAAGATTTGGTTAGAAGAAGTTAAAAATGATTCTAAAAGTGCAAAATACAAACTTTGCAATGTTAAATTTTTAAAGTAATATGGGTAAAACAGCTAAAGGACTGAAACATACTAGCAAACTGAAAAATTGCAAAACTGTTTATCCTCTTCAACATTTTTAACTCAGCTGCAAAAAAGTGGTACTGAGACAACTATACATGGTTTGTCTGAAAAATTGATTATTTCTATTCCAATTAAGACTTGGTAAAAAGAACTGCAAATTCCGGCATGACAAAATACTCTCATCTCCTTTTTTTTCGCAAAGTAGTAGTAAGCCTTGCAAAAATACTTTGGTGTATTCAGACACTGATGAATCACAAGTCAATGCGATCAGCTGGAAGTGATGTACAGTTATTTTAAAAAATGTTCAACGATAGTCAAATAGCCAGAGGAATGGAATTACAGCGAACTAAAATTGCCTACTTTATTCTTCATGGGATTGCTCCTTATTATAAAAGTACACTGATGAAATCTATAACTTCTTGTAATAATTTTGTAATAGGATTTGATGAGTCACTCATCAAAGTTTGTCAAGAAACTCAAATGGATTTAAATGTCAGGTTTTGGAGTACTGAAAAGAATAAAGATTGTACACGATACCTAACATCTGCTTTTCTTCGCCGCACAAGAGCTTCAGATCTTCTTCTGCCCTTTAAGGAAATATTTCAACCTCCTATTAGCCTTAATAAAATTTTACAAATCTCAATGGATAGTCCAAATGTTAATCATAAATTTTTCAGAGAATTGAAAGCTGAGCTACAGAAAACTAAAGATATCAGTGATCCACTAAAACTTGATATGGGCAGTTATGGTCTTCATAACATGCATGGTGGATTTAAATGTGGAATTGTTCAGTTTTTAAGGTCAATTTATTATCTGTTTAAAGACGTACCAACTCGCCGTGCTCAATTAACAGAACATTCAGGATCAACTCTTTATCCTAAAAAATTGTGTGCAGTCCGTTGGATAGAAAATGATAGTGTTGCTGCTCGTGCTATTGAAATTATTCCTAATCTTAAAAAAATGGTGGAGGGTTTACGGCATGATAAAAAAGAACCGACTAGTGCCAGTTACAAAATTGTAACAGAGGCTCTTTCAGATCCTTTTGACAGCAAAACTAGACTTTTTTCGGTCATTAGCAACTGAATCGCAACCATTCTTACAAGAATATCAAACTGACGCTCCTGTGTCTCCATTTCTACAAAGTTCTTTAGTGACAGTTCTCCAAAATATAAGACAAAGATTTATCAAAGCGGATGTACTGAAGTCTGTTGGCTCATTATCAAGCATAGACTTTAGTGATGAAAACAATTTGATTTTGTACAGTCAAAACTGACTTAGGATTTGATACTAAGTTATCAAAGAATATAAAAATATCACCGATCTCATGATTTTACAATTCCGAAAAGATGCCGCCTCTGCTTTGAAAGCTTTTACAAGAGAATTGTTGATACAATCACCCTTACTTTATAAACTTACAAAAGGAGTGTCATGTTTCGATCCTAGTCTTGCACATTTTCTTGAAGTCAGAAGTAGGAGACTGAAAAGCCTACTCACTATTTTGAATGAAAATAATTGGATCAGAGGTATTGAGGCTGATGAAATTAGTCGAGATTTCAACAATTAGTTCTCAACCTTCAAAATTGCAAATTCTTAAAAATTATTTACGAGCAAGTAAACGCCTAGATCATTTTTAGAATGAATTGATTCTAACACACGCAAATCCACAATCAATAGTAAAACTGTTAAAGATAGTCATGGTCTTATCTCATGGCAATGTTAATATTGAGAGAGGTTTTTCAGTCAATTCTGAATGCTTAGTTGAGAATATGAAAAATGAAATTTTAGTTGCTCAGTGATAAGTATATCAAATTGGGGATGTTGCAACTCTTGATGTTCCACAATCTTTAGTTCATTCTTATCGGAACCCACATTCAAAACCGTCTGAAGAAATTGAACGTCGAAGAAAGGAATCTAAAACAACTAAATCAGAAGATTTGAAAAGAAAACGTGTAGCAAATTAAAAAAAAAATATATATTTGGCATCAAAAAAAGTTTAACTTCAAGCTGAGATTCAAGTTATTGATGATCAATTTAAAAAATGTTCAATGATTTTTATTTACGAAATATTGAAAGTTTTATTTGTTCTAGTTTATGCTAGTCATTGTTTACTCATTTTAAATTATTTTCCATAAGATTATCAAATTAAATTAGTTATAAAATACCAACTATGGCAATATACTAAACATGAATTAAATTGTGATATTCAAATAAACATGTTTAAATATGTCTTTTTTAATTATGTGAATAAAATTTCTGAATCGGGAAAAGGTATGAAAACTTTACTGGAAAACCTGGAAATATGAGGGAATTTTTAAATCATTCCTTTGTGGCCACCCTTTAGAGGTTGGCCACAAACCGAGAAAACCGGGAATATCGGGAATTCTCAGGGAATTTAATGTAACCGGGAAATGTTATCGGCCCTGCAACATTCATGGACACTGACTGTGACTATTTAATTCCTTCAGCAGCAATAGTATCGCCATTATCTGCCATTTATCTTGGCAGCATACAATGGCGTTTATTGTCATTCGACATTGAGTCCCTCCTTGTTAAATATGGCATTTAGTTGCTTTAGGTGTGACTTCGTTGTTGCATTCTTGCATAAGTAAGGCCAATGGTCTCTTATGCCGGTCGGCATCTGTATCCTACCGCCCACGCACGCTGAATACTGGATTTGAAGGCCGCAGCCAACGTCGGGAAGCTATCTTTTAGGCCGCAATTTGGAAGCGATCCGGCAGGTGTAGAATCTCCTTCAGCTCTCTGTTTTGTATCACTTGCAAATGCTTATCTACAGCATATGCAGCAGCAGAGCCTAACTTTCCTCTCCATCCCGTGAGCTGGAGAATTCTTAGGTGAAGTATTTGCCTAGTTGGCATTGCCTTTATTTTTACTGGTTGCATTTTTTTTTTTTTTTTTACATTTTTTTTTTATTTTCTTACTAGGCTTTATTTGGTGTAACCTTTTTATTGTTGTTGTTTTTTTCCATCATTTTTTGTTATTATTTTTTTTTTTTGGTATTTGCATGTATATTTGTCCATTGTATACTTATCTTAATAAGTGGAGCGGTCTGCGGTGCGGTCCCTGATTCACTTCATATTGCGCGAGCGAATTTATGGTGGGATTAGTGCTCTCTTGCGCCTTATTGTAGAATGTGGTTGCCAATTTTACGTATCGATCCATGAGCATTGGCACTTCTGCTACCTGATGTAGATCAATTGTTGGGACCTGCAATGGTAAATGGAGTGCCCTTTTTAGGGCTCGGTTCTGGAGTCTTTGGAGAGTATTGATGTGCGTTGTGGCGGCGTACGCCCAGACTGGAGAGGCATACTCCATCAGTGGCCGCACCAACGCCTTGTAGATGTGTACTCCTGTCCTGGGGTTGAGGGTGCTGTTGTAGTTTAGGACAGGGTATAGTTCCCCCAGCCGGCGCTGCACTCTTTGTCGTACGTCGTCGACGTGGGCCTTCCAGGTCAGCTTCGCGCCTAGGATGACGCCCAGGTATCTTGCCGTTGTCACCAAGGGGATTCTCTCGCCGAAGAGCACGAGTGTTGGGCACGGTGGCGTTCTTCTTCTCGTCAGCATGATGGCCTGGCTTTTCGATGCATTTATACGAATTCTCCATTTAGTAGCCCACTCTTCTATGTCATTCAGCGATGCCTGTAGCCGTCGTCCAATTATCCCGGAGCAGCGTGAAGCTGTGAAGACTGTGGTGTCGTCCGCGTATAGAGCTGTTTCAGCTTGCTGTCGCATGGGCAGATCGGCTGCGTATAAGCTGTATAGAACTGGAGCGAGTACACTGCCCTGCGGGACGCCAGCACGGATGTATCTTCGTGAGGATGTCGCGTTGTCCTTTTTGACGACGAATGTCCGTTTCTGTAAGTAGCTGCGGATTATCTTTAGGAATCGGCCTGGCACACCAAGTGTCGCAAGCTTGTATAATAAGCCTTCGTGCCAGACGGAGTCGAAGGCTTTGGCCACGTCAAGGAGGACCACTCCGCAGTGATCCCTGTAGTTGAATGCTTCTGTTGCCGTTTCCACTACTCTCATCAGCTGGTGCACCGTGGAGTGGCCGGTCCTAAAGCCATGTTCTGCAGGCACCATGTTGCCCTCTTGGATATGAGTCTGAAGGCGTTTTAGTAGGAGGCGTTCAAACACTTTGCTTATTGCTGGCAGAAGACTGATCAGCCTGTAGTTTTGGGGAATCTTCGGGTCCTTCCCCGGCTTGGAAAGTGCAATGATTTCCGCATGTTTCCAAGCCGAGGGAAAAGTTCCGCTTTCAATGATGTGGTTGAAGTGTCGAACCAGTCTATCGATGGCCTCGGGTGGTAGGTTTTTGAGGATTCTGTTCGTGATACCATCGACCCCCGGTGCTTTGTCAGGTGGCAGACGTGACATTACTTCCAGAAATTCTCTCCTGGTAATGCGCTCGATTTCGTCGTCTCCTCCTTCATCCCTCATATAATGACGTAGGTGGTGCCGGACGTGCCGGATGTGATCTTCGTCTAGCGGTTGTGTGACAGGTTGGAAGTTCTGCTCAAAGGCGTTGGCAAGAGCTTCAGCTTTTTCTCTTGGCTTGCAGCATATGCCAGCCTCGGTGTGTAGTGGAGGTATTTGTGGTTTTCTTCTCATTAGCCTTCGAGTTTCCTTCCAAGTCGTTCCGTCCTCCACCTGGAATGTCGCTACTCGTGCGTCCCATTCACTGTTTCGGTGGGCGATGACACGGGCTTTAACTTCTCTGATCAAGCGGTTCAGCTGGCGTTTGTCTTCAGGCCTTCTAGTCTCCTGCCATGTGCGCGCGGCTCTGTTTTTCTCGGTGATGATAGCAAGAATGTCTGCCGGGAGTCCTTTCTGCCGCTTTCTGCCCTGGCGGATGGGTGCTGATTCGTCCGCCGCATGCTTGATGCGTTGCGTTAGCTGTTGGAGTCCAGTTTCAGCATTCTCGTCTTCTACCAGTTGAGGCGTTCTCTGAAGATTGGCCAGTTTGCTTTGCGATAGTCTCTTCTTTTCTCTTCATGCCATGTAGGCTCTAGGTTGGGCACGTCGAGTAGTACCGGCTTGTGGTCAGAGGAAAGGCGGTTAACTACTCTGGCCGTGAGAGGACCCGGCATTCCCCTCGTGATGGCTATGTCCAGGATGTCACCACGGTGACGATGATTCCATGGGGTGTGTGTAGGGACATTTGGTGCTACAACAACACAGCCATGGATGTTGCAAGCCTGCAGGAGTTTTCTGCCACTGATGTTGGTGGATCTGCAGTTCCAGGTTTGATGTTTAGCGTTGAGGTCGCCAGCTACAAGTAGCTTCCCGGGAACAGATAGTAGGGTATCCAGGTCACCTTCGTCGATTTTATGACGTGGTGGGCGGTAGACTGCTATGATATTGATGGGGCCATCGCTGGTCTCCACAACTACGCCCGTGGCTTCAATAGAATTCATCGGTGGCAGAAGGATCCGGTGATGTGCCAGTGATGACCGTACTTGTATGGCTGTGCCGCCTCCTGCTGTTGGCCGATCCACCCTATATGTACGGTAGTTTCGTGCAGTGAACTTGAGGCCAGGCTTAAGGTGGGTCTCGCACATTGAACATACATCTATTCTCTCTTGTTGTAAGAATTCGACGAGTTCTCCCTTTTGTTGGAATACACCATTAGCATTCCATGTACAGAACGATAGGCTACTTAGCTGTCTACGTCTATTCATGCTGGGAGGTGTTTGCTGCTGGGTTTGTTGGAACTAATGTGCGCTCCAACAGCTGCTGTGTCAACTGATCTAATTTCGTTGTTATGCTGAGCATAACCGTCATCGTCGATTCCAGCATTTTTACCATGTTGCAGAACTCTGGTGAGGACAGGCTATTGGTGGCGTGGTGATACAATAGTACTGACGTAGAGTTTGTTAACGTCGCCTCATCCGAGGCGGGCAGAGGCGGCCAGTTCTCCATATTGGTTAATGGAGGGGGTGGCATCCTTGGTTGTACATTTTCAGGTAGGATGTGTTGCCTTTTGTTGCTTGGAGGTGATGGTACTTTGTTTCTCAGCCGTTGTCGAACTTCTTTAGCCACTGGACAACCTCTGTAAGATGCGACATGGCCTCCGCCGCAGTTAGCACATTTTATACTGTCACTTCCTTTCCTTAGTTCACAATTTGTGGTTGGGTGCTGTTCGCCGCATTTGACGCATCTGGCAGGCATGTTGCAGTGTCTTTGTACATGGCCAAACGCCTGGCAACGATGACATTGCGGTGGTCCTTGGCTGGCCCTCATCTTCTCCACGCTGATCGTGAGGCCAAGCATAGTTTTTATTTGGTATATTTTTCTGTTCTCTGGAGAGTCGGGTAAAATTGTTAGAAACAGTGGAATCACGTTACCTGTTCCAGGCTTTCTCATCTGTATTATTGTTGTTATATCGAATCCAGATAGAGCTAATTCGGCCTCTATTTCTTCTACTGGCATTGTTGCTGGGATACCACGTAACACTACCTTGAGATTACGGGTTGGCTCCGAGCTGAAAGTGTAGTATGGCACCTCAGCTTTGGAAAGCTCTTACGCTATTTTTTTGTAATCCTCTAGGCAGTATGTGTTAATTTTGTATTTGTCAATCCCCTGAGGCTTAACACTGATGTTTTTGGAGCATTTGCTTCGTAGTCTTTTGTATAGTTCTTGGTAGGATCCCGAGTAGGTTATCATTAGTGGTGGTATTACCCTATTGCAGGGTGGTGGGCGAGGACCCTCATCTTCTGGTGCTTTGTCCTCACTATGCAGGTTTTCGTCTCCGTTGAAGACATCCATGGGTTCGACTGTTTGCATCTGTCTTACTTTGGCTGTCTTCTTGGGCCGACGGAACTGCTGTTCATCGACGTTGGGTGCATTGTTTTGGGTGACTATGGCTGGTGTCAGCTTGTTGTCCAGCCTCTTAGTGGGGGCTGGTGTTGAAGTGTCTGTTGAATCATTCTTCCTCTTGCTTCTATTGTTATGTTGGGTCTGATCTGGTGCTGCTTTTGAGTCCGTTACGTTGTTGCAGGTGACTGGCGGCCGGAACGGGAGACTAGCACTGTCGATGGTTTTGTTTAGGATATCTTGCCTCTTCCTTTTCGGTAGGTAAGCCAACAGCATGTCCAGTTCGTGTCTGTACAGTGGAAGGTACTGGAGTTCACTGGAGTTATGGTGAGCTGTTGAGCTTGCTAATGGGCTGGATACCTGCTATTGAGCCCCTTTCTGGGTGTCTTGGTCAGCTTGTTTGCGGTTTAACCGCGGATCGCGACTTATTTCCGAGGAGCCGCACGTTAGTCCGCGCCGCTCTTCTGCATATCCAACTACAATGCAGGGGGTGCTTGACCCGATACCTTTGTCGGCCGGTTGTGGACTCTCCGGAGTTTCTGGTACTTGCGAGCCTCCAGTTCCGCGCGGGGGAGGTGTCTGAAGGTCGGAAGATGAAATCGTTTTGTAACCGGAGTCTCCCGACGATAGATGCAGCACGTCTGACGCGGAATAGTCGACCGTGCCAGAGCAGCTAAGTGTGGTGCAGACCGCGCTGTTGCCCAACGCGGAGTGTGCAGTATCGCTGCCGGTAGGCTGGAGATACAGTGGTGAGCCCAGCACTTCGTACTGGTTGCTTAATTCGAATCTAACTGGTTCTAGTGACGGCGGGGGCTTGCTGGTGCGATGTGCCAGCATAAACCCCTCCCTGTCGAGCTGAGTGCCGGCTGTTCTTGTTTTGTTGCTGCCTGATGCTTTCTTCGCTGATGTGCCGCTGTGCTGGTCCATAGAAGTCGGTGCGGGGAAGCTGAAAGCTCCCTTGATTGTCTTCTTCCCTGCCTTCTTGTCCTTACTGGCCGAGGCGAGCTGTGAGACAGGCACGCTGATTTTTGCATTTCTTCCCCTCTGTTCACTCCTTGGCAGCTTAACTTTATCGCCGAGGAGTGGTGAGGTGCCTCGCTTGGATGCACGAGGATCTTCACTTTGGACAGGCCCGGTCGTCATCTGCGAGGGGTGTTCCGCCGGAGTTGTGTCTATAATCGAGTCCGAGTTCGGTTGCAGGGTCGTCATGCTAACGTGCGAAGCCGTCCTATTAAAGTCCGTTGCCAATTCCGTGTCCGTCAGCCGGTTCGTCAACACAGCCGCAGCTGTCGCCGGCAAAGCCGAGTGCGCTGGGGCACTCGGCCCGCCTGGCGCGACAGTGCGGCTAGCACTTTCCTCGTCGCACATCTTGACTCATTGGATGCCAACTCGGAACTCCTACAGCATATGCCCAGATTGGGCAGGCATATTCTAGTGGAAACCTGAGGAGTGTGAGGTAGAGCCTAACTCCTGCGGTAGATGAGAGCACACTATTCTTGTTCAGCAGAGGCTACAAGTTATACACTCTTCCACTGGCTCTCATCCAAACATCCTCGAAAAGAGCACTCCGCGTGAACTTGGAATCGAGGATAACCCTGAGGCACTTCATCGTCGTTTCCTATGGAATGTTTTTCTCATGGAGTTTTAACTGAGGATCCAGATGAGTCGTGTTTCCAGGGCCGTACTTTTTTGTAAGCATGATGGTCTGGTCTTTGTGGGATTTCTTCCGATCCGGCATCTCCCTACCCATGCCTCAGTCTGTTGAAGGATCTGCTGCAGCTGTCTGGTAGCGATGTTCTCCTTATGCTGATAGAAATGAAAAAACCTTGATCACCGAGGGCAGGAGATTGGTTGGGCAGTACTGGTATGAAAATACCGTGTCTTTGCGAACGGCCACAATTTCGGCGTTCTTCCAGCGAAATGGAAATTTCTTGCTCCGCAGTATGTGGTTGGAGATGTCCGCGAGGTATTCTGATGCCTCCAGCGGCAGGTTCTTCAGGCAGCGATTTTCTATTTTATCGTCACCTGATCCTAACTGCAATCTCAGGAAACAACTGGCCAGCTCCTCTGGGAAGATGGATTCTATTTCCTCGTTGCTATCTTCAGCGACAACCAACATCAGTTTGCTGATCGTCTACATTTGCTTCTGAAGGATGAAAATTTCTTTCAGAACTATTGGCTAGAGCATTTGCTTTAACGGCTAGTCGATAGAAAAGTCCATTCTCCACATGCTCGAGGTCATCGTAGTGACCAATCATTTTACTTGTGCATTGAAACACGAGTCTCCCAATTCCTGTTCCGATGCTTTAACTCTACCTTCAGTTGCAATGTAGTCATACGCCGGGAAAGTCTTCGTTCTTACATCTACCTTCAGTTCTTATTGCAGCAATTTAAAATGTATCCTTGTGGTCGAATTTCGAATTAGTCTCCACTCGTTTACTATTTGATTTTTGTGTCGAATAGTCGTTAGAAGCTACTGCGATGCCTCGGGTCTTCGGGTGCGCAGAGGGATGGTAGCAGTTGTGGCGTCGTTCACTGTTTCTTCAAAGACTCTTACCGCCTGGTCAATATTTTCCTCTCTGTGGTCTGCAAGAGCGATAGAAATGACCTGCCGGTAGGTTGTCCAATCAGTGTTTCAGAAGTCCAGGTAGGCCTGCTGTGGTTTTTGCCAGGTGTACGGTATGCTGCCTGCCACTAAAGTAACGTTCCCCCTGACAGTGGTCACTTCCAAACCGACGGCTTAGGCGAATTATGTTGGCAGAATCGACGACCTCGCAATGAGTAATTTTCCGCTTGATGAGGATGGCTACGCGCCCCGTGGCAGTGGGGCGATCACGTCTGTTGCAACAGTAAGTTGCCGCTGATTCTCTGAGTCCCTGCTTGAGGAGTGTCTCACAGATGAGATACACACCTATGTCGGAACTCCAATATTTGTTGATATGTATCAATGGCATTCCTGATACAGAATTTAATGTGTATATTAGGTCTACCATCCATTATTAATTGAGCAAAAATATTTGATTGAGGTTAAGGCCGACGTCACGGTAGCGCTTTTGCTAGTTGCCATTTGATCTGTTCTTTGCGTTAGACTGAGCGATGTATTTATAACTGATTCTAGTATGTAGCACAGTTTCTCGAGGCTGTCTCCTGATGCTTGGGTGGAAGGTTGCTTTCTGTTCTGAGTGGTGTTTCTCTTTGCTGCGACGTATTGTGGTTCTTGGATTCTGGTCCCTGATGTCTATTGAATTGTCTCCTATGGAGTGATAGCAGGATCCCATCTAGTCGTTTGTCTCCTGCAGCTGCTGCGAATGTACGCTGTCTGCGAATCTGCTCACTGCATTTGATTTCTTTTGAATCTTTCTCTTCTGTATGGGCCGCTTCTTGTTTTTCGTGGAGGGTATCTGTACATCAGTTTGCTGTTGATTCTGGTCTGATGCCGGTAGGTTGTTTCTATCTGGGTTTCTCTTTTTGTTGGTCCCCGAAGACAGTCACGGGCCCTCTTATATGCTCTGAAACCTCCGTAGCTTGTTACATGGTTGACTCCATGGTTACTGCAGTTTACAGTATCTCTTGGCTTCTGTACTAAATAGTTGTTGAGTCGTGCGGCCCTGCGCATTTCACACAGATCCGTTTCATTCTGCTGCAGTGCCGAGTGCCACTGGTGGTCCTGCGGAAGAACGGAGTTTCTCCACGGTTACCTTCAGGTGGTAGATGGTTTCTACCAGGAAAATTTCCCGGTATTTTGCTGTATCAGGTACCACTACGATGAATAGCGCCATTTCAAGCATTATTACAGATTGGTGTAGTTGAGCACCTGTCTGCACATCGTAGCCCATGGGGATGAGTTCTTCTTTCAGACCAGCAACTTGGAAGGACTGTGGGATACCACGAAATACCACCTTCAGCTCTTATACTGCATGTTAGGGTTAGTAGGGCACTGGTAAATACTGTACTACATGCTCTTTCCATTAACAGCATATACTTTTTCGAATGGGGAGGAGATTTCGCTTATGATGCACATTTAGTGCCTTATGCTCCCATGCCGCAGCGCCATATGTGGCTTTGGGTACGCAGATTTGTACATCAACTTAATAACTCCTTTATTAAGGCCCCAGTCCCGTCTGGACACTCGCGTTAGGTTAGCGACGGCTGTTGAAAATCTGTCACATGGTGACCTGAGGTGGGGGAGAAAGGATGCCAAGGTACTGGACTTAGTTCACAAATTTTACTTTTTGTCCTGCTATTCTTATTATTGGTTGCCCGTGTTGTTCTGGGACCCCTTTTAGGAACACGGCTTTTGTTTAAGTGGCAGAAATTTCCAGCCGATACTTGGTGATCCATTGATAGCAGGGCCTGCTATCCCAGTTGCTCTAAGCGCCGGCGGCTTCTGCCTTGCCATTCCTGTCTGATATTCAGTAAATCATTAGAAGAGCGAAAAGTACCTTCAGACTGGAAAATCGCACAAGTAACTCCGATTTTCAAAAAAGGTGATCGAAGTGATCCTGGGAACAATCGTCCCATATCTATAACATCTGTTTGTAGTAGAGTTATGGAGCATATTATATGCTCGAACATTATGAATTTTCTAGATGATAATAATTTGCTTACAACAAATCAACACGGATTTCGTAAGAAAGGATCATGTGAAACACATCTGGCCCTATTTACACACGACGTAATGAAAGTTATCGATACAGGTTCACAAGTAGATGCAATTTTTTTAGATTTCCAGAAAGCCTTTGACTCTGTGCCACACAACCGCCTTTTAGCGAAGCTTCGAGCGTACGGTATATCGGATCAGCTTTGTGAATGGATAAAGGATTTTCTAACTGGTCGGTTGCAGTATGTTGTCGTTGAAGGAGAAAGTTCTTCTAATCTAGATGTTACATCGGGTGTACCTCAAGGAAGTGTAATAGGACCACTTCTTTTCTTAATTTTTATAAACGATCTCGGAGACAAAGTGCAAAACATTTTTAGATTGTTTGCTGATGATGCGGTTATTTATAGGGAAGTAAGAAATTTGGCCGATTGCTTAGAAATTCAGCGCGATCTGGATGTTATTTTGGCTTGGTGCGCTGAGTGGCAACTTACTCTAAATTGTAAAAAGTGCAAGACAATGAGCATAACTAACAAAAAGAATCAAATTGTTCAGAAATACGAGTTAAACAATACAGTTATTGATATGGTCGATTCTATGAAATATTTGGGAGTAATAGTACAAAGGAACATGAAATGGGACATACACATTAATTCGTTAGTAGGTAGAGCAAATTCTAGGCTGCGATTCATAGGTCGAATCTTGAAAAATTGTAATGAACAAACAAAGGAGATAGCGTACAAATCTCTTGTGCATCCACATTTGGATTATTGTTGTGCCATTTGGGACCCGTTTCGTAAGGGATTGATCGAAAGGGATATAGCATACTTACTTTCCGGGCGGGAAGAACTTTAGAGCTTCCTTATTGCATCCTCTGTGCCAAGGCCTTGTTTGAAGCCAAACTGGTTGTCAGATTCCATTCCGGCTGTCGTATATGTAGCACGCAGCCTATCTATCATTATCCTTTCGAGGACCTCCCCTAGGACCGGAAGAAGACTGACGGGACGGTACGATTTGAGGTGATCCTTCACTTTCTCTTCTGACTTGAGGAATATTCATAGCTTCGCCTTTTTCCATGCGGTTGGGAAGGTTTTTTACTTTAAAGCACTCGTTTATGATGAGCTCCAGCACTTCGGGTCTCTTGGTCCACAGCCGTTTCACTGTGATGACGTCTATGCCATTTGGACCTGGGGTTTTCCCTGTATGGCAAGTGCGGACTGCCTTGTCAGTTTCCTCAGCGGAATAGTAATTCCCACCAGTTCTCCTTCATATGCATTATTCTGCCGTATGATCTCGGCTTGCGGTTAGTTTTTCAGATTTGTCTGGGATAAGTTCAGGCACATTGGGCAATCTGTGTTGTAGGATCGGCAGCACAAGATCTCACCAGCAGCCGCTGAAGAATCAGGTAAAGGATCACTAGAGGCAAGCATATCTAAATATGGTCGTAGTATACCAACGCCAATAATTAACTTTGTTTTAGAAAAGCAAGTGCGTCGTAAGTGTCGAAGAAGAAACGACAAATATGCTGCGATATGCTGATGGCATTACCAGACAATAATTACAATATTTAGAAATTAAATCGCTAGGTGAACTCAATCATTTAGGAAGTAAAATTACAACTGATGGCGATGATGTCAAAAGCAGAATGGCACTAGCGAAGAAAATCTTCCTTAGAAAAAATTTAAATTTATAACAGTCGAAGGACGTGATACACTGATGAAATAAGAACGCCTACAACATTCTCAACGGTAAAAACGGATCAGAGTCGCAACAGAAACTCAACAAAGCTATCAATCCATTTTATGATAAGGTTTGCGAGATATACTGTTATTCAAAACATTAGGGTATATGCATGATTTTTTAAATCAATTATTTACATTCGTACATAACCGTAAAAAAATATAACATTGATGTAATATTAAGATTTAACATCAAAATAAATATTTTAAAACTGAAATCCAGTTCCGTCGATTTAAACGCTGCCATTTTGGCGCGCTGCACTGTGACGTGTAAGTACACGATTACATTGACGTACTGTATTGCGTGGAGTGTTTCATCTCAAAAGTTTTATGTTTTCTAACTAATGTCGTTATGGAAGGAGGTCGAAAACCATGTTATAGGTACTGTACCATACCTATGTGCAAAAATACCTCCTGAAGTGTATTTTCTTGTCCCGCAGGACGCCAATTCTATATATCTATATATGAGAAAATGAGAAAGTTCGGATGTGTGTTTGGATGTACGTTGGCAATCAATCACGCCTTAATAACTCAACATATTTAAATGAAATTTGGCATGAAGTCAGTTAATTGCGTGCGAAGTGCAATAGGATAGATTTTATCCCGCAAAAACGCATAGTTCTTTTAGAAATTGCCATTAATATCAATTCTCAAACAACAAAGAGTTTCCTACTTCGTAGACAGCCGTGCAACGTTTACTCTTTGCTTTTTACATAAATCGTAAACACTGCTTTTCAGAAATAATAGTGAAAACCTTACATATGCAAGTTTGTGTTTAGTTTAAAAGCCATAAAACCGACGCACCTGACAAATAATAGTTTGGAAGCAGGAATTATAAATATGTACTTAACCTTAAATTAAAAAAGGTAGGTACTGTTGTTAAGTTCGTTAAGAGATTTTTTCATTTGCGTACATAAAATAGTATGACATCTCAAATATTGCACCATAATTTCGATCTTAATATACGCGTCATACAAAATGTGAAAAATCAGAGCTTGGAAAAAAACAACGTAAAATGCTATGATTATACCAGCACGAAAGTCGATTTACTAAAAGTGCAAAATGCCAGTGCTCCAAATGTCGTATTTATAAAAATGTTACGGATTCCATTCTATCTCGGTTTAATTTATTTCCTGTGTGTCTTCTTTTTTTCCACTATACATTCTCTGTAATATTACAAATTATTAACTAACCCTTTTTTGTTCAAAATTTTTCTATAAATCAGTACAAATAGTAGACTATGATTTAGGAAACAGTGCTTTTTAGTTACTGTTCAATTTCTACAAATACCTAATAAATCCGCTTCAAGTTTATGTCGCGATACACGACGATGCTAACTTAGGATAAAATAATTGTTTCAATGCGCGTGTGGTTGAGGTTTTGAATTTGTAGCGCCAATATTAGCGGAGATTGTGGTTACATTGATATTTAGCCTTGACCATAATGAAAACTGAATTTTTCGTCACAGCCAATGGCATGAGAAATTTAGTTATCAGTTATTTAAGCAAATATCATTAGCACTATGTCACGTTGTGACGTTATGTATCGCCACGTAAACTACTCCAGTAAATCCTTCACTTAAAACGAATGTATTCAATGGCCTAACGTAGAGACTTAATGTTTCATGAAGCAATATTGCAAGTCGTTTACAACGCGATACACCTCATTTACACGGAGCTTATGAAAGCTGCTTATTTATTACTAATAATAACTAAATGACTTCTGCCTTATACTGTAACAAAAACACTGGTCCAGGAAGCATTTCAACCTAACCACTATCTCTGTTAACATTGCCGCTACAAAATCAAACGTTATGAACACACCTAAACACATTAAATGCATTGGAACTGGATTTCGAATAGTAACAGACTTTTCTATATCAAGATTCCTAATTAGTGTAGCATAAATTACTATCACAATTAATTTCATAATACGCCTTACTACATCACGAGCAGTAACAGTCACTTTATCGCGATGTACGCTTAACCAGCAATATTAACAAAAATTGTCTTAGAGTTGTAGAGAATTATGAACTTTCCGTTGTACACTGTAATTTACAAGCATTTTAGTATAAATTTTTTAATTACGTAACTGCAATAATGAATGTAGTTTCATATGTATTCAGGATTTATTTTCCTGCGATCTGAAATAACAATTCACGTTACTAATGTATTAATGCACGAGTTATAGAAGCTTTGATTTTCTAGCGGTACTTTGTTGAAATGCAGCCTGGACCAAAATGTGAACTGAAACATTATTAATAGCTTGAGCTTCTTTCACGAGCACCATTTTAGTGACGTCATGTATCGCTTTATAATGATATTGTATCAAAAGATATATAATAAACTTGGATGATTTAGCAAAACACACGGCATTGCTCGAAGTAAATTTTTGAAATTTATAAATGTAATTTTCAGAAACTCAGCGCAAATCAAAATATACATTTTTAGTTTCACAATTTTTTAACGAGATCAACGTCCTTGGGCCACTTAGGTACTTATTTGCTCTTTGAATGTTAGTAAATTTTTTGGATGTTTAGTCGCTTCCATCATATTTTGACGTTTTGAGTTTCCATTAATTAAAACTATATTAATTTTTATTCGCAAGTCTTGAAATTAGTAATTTTAAGAGATGCTGGGTAAACGAAATTCAAATCTTTCAATGAAATGTAAGAAAACTACGGCTGTGAAAAAAGCCAAAACCCAGGAACAAATCCTCTAGCAGAGCTGAACAGCAGTCACAAGTTGGGCGACAACACCAAAATGAACACTTGGTGTCTGGAAGATCACACCGGGAAAATCGCGAGCTCGGTGCTAAGAGCAAGCGGATTGGCAGTCGATCTCAAAAGCTTCTGAAACACCGAAGCAAACAAAAAGACGGCAATAACAATACGCCACATATTTGGCATTGCAACGAGTTGCTGAAACACCTGAACAAACGCGAGCTCATTTCTAATGTTTTCCCGAGGATTCAACTAAATATTATCAATGACGAAAACTGGTTATATGAGAGGACAATACTTGCCCCGAAAAATGATTCTGGAGCAAATATATATATATATATATATATTAGAGGAAATAGTTGGGGAAGTGACAACACACTCTCCCATCGATACAGTAATGTTAACTGACGATGCTGCTACCTACCCCGTCGCGTTTTCAAATTCCTTCGAGTTATCTGGGCTATCGTCCCATAAACTCGAGCTTAAGGTTGGCGCTCGAGTTCTCCTCATGCGTAATCTCGACCCCCCCCCCCCCCTCCCCTCAAGGTATTGTAATGGCACCAGATTACACATCACAGAACTAGGTAGAAACATTGTGAAGGCGACAATTCTTACCGGTGCATCTAAAGGGGAAGCCGTTATAATTCCGCGTATCCCAATTATTCCCAGTAATATTCCCTTTGAATTTACAACATTACAGTTCCCATTAAAAATTTCATTTTCAATGACAATTAATAAATCGCAAGGTCAAACGTTGGAATTGGTGGGAATACACTTGGATACTCACTGCTTTTCCTTTGGTCAACTATATGTTGCCTGCTCGCGGGTACCGAGTGCAAAAAATTTACATTTTTTTCAAAAATAACAAGTCCTACAATATATATACCGATGTATTAAACTGAAAATACTACTAACATACAGAATATTTTTATTGTTTTAAAAGTTTGATGAAGTTGTTTGGAACAAATACATTTTTGTTATTTTATTGCAGTATTTATTACTACTATCACCAATAAAAATAGCTCTAAAATTAATTGTATGGTCGTATTGACCTGGTGGCAAGGCTTCATTACGTCTACGCAATCAGCCCCTTTCGTAGCCGCTTATACTAACGCAGTAATCCTACTGGGCATAGAGGACCTACAGTTCAACGTGGAATCAGAACCACGTGAGCATTCTGGCGCACTTCACATCACACAACAACCTGTGCCAGAGGTGAAGCTCGAGCTAAGGACCTATGAAAATCCTCTCCGAGACTGGAATTCAAGCTGGGGACTTTTCCATGTCCAGTTGGACGCCCTAACCACTGAGCGACCAGACCTCTCAACAAAATCTTATATACAACACTCTTCCACGCGGACGAAGTCGCGGGTAACTGCTAGTATAAGATAAAGTGGTGTATGGTTTTGAGAAGAGAAAATATCTACTAGTTGTTTATATTGTTCTGAAGATCATTTTAACGTAAGTACTTAGAATTTCTATATTTATGTATTTTAAGAAATGTAACATAATAATTCGTTACCTGTTCTGCAAAAGTTTCTTTGGTATATTCTTCAAATAATTTCTTATTGAAACTTAATCCAAAGCAAGTAACTTACGAACATTTAAAGCTCAGTCAGACATTTAGTAAAACACTTTTCGAGCTTTCACCACGCATAGGTATTTCTCTCGTTTCGTTTGTACATATAAAACTGCTGAAGATTCCCGTCTAGATCCGTCACAAAAAAAAAATATGAATAGGTAAATATGTAAGTAAATCATAAAGGTATTACCTAACTCTAGTTCATTCTATGGGATTCTATGATAATCGTGGAGCCACAATTTGATGTAACTCGATGAGAAAAATCTAAAGTGAATTAAATAATTAGAATACTTTTTTAATTTTTATTTGGTATGTTGCTTAGTTCAGTGGTCCGCAACCGGTGTGCCGCGGCACACTGGTGTGCCACGACAAGGTGAAAGGTGTGCCGCGAAATTTTACCCATTATAAGAAATTAGTCAAGTTTTTTATTAATTACATTTTAGTTCTATGAGCCGCGAATTGTTACGTACTGTCGTATTCTAAGAAATTAAATGTTATTTATTTACACACAGTTGCTGTTAGTTTTTTTATTATTATTATTCATTTTTAAATATCTTTATTCCTCGCCTTTACTGTTGCGCTTTGAGGTTCTGTTATACAGGGCGTTCGCCGGGAAACGCAACCCACTGTTAGCGCTACAAGGAAGAAACTGCTCCCGGCGAGCGAGCGGTCAGCTTGCGGCATTGTTCGACCGTCGGCCGCGGACTATTTCATAATAATTACGCTTCATAAACTTCATAAACTTGTATGTGCTAAGCATTTAAATGTGACGTAATTCATTAGCTTACCTTATAAAAGATGCTGGAAGTGTTGACCCTCTTGTGTAATGCACATTTCACATCTTCTGAACATATTTCGAGACACACGCTGCCCTAACTGACTTAATGATTTTTTGGGTGACTGTTCTAGTCGAAAAGCGATATCGTCAATTTTCTCCTCTGTGAGAATACGGTTGACCGACAGTCTCTTTTTGTTAAAAAATGAACCCGTTTCTCTTACTTTTTTAACCAGACGCAGAATTGTTGATTTAGCTGGCAGTATAGCGCCAGGACATTCGCGACGAAATTTACTGCGACACTTTTTAAACGACTTCTTCACATATGTATCGTAGAGAAATATTCTTTGTTGCAAACTGTAACGTACCATAATTTTACTCACACTCAAACACGGTACAGATTAGTAAGAGTATGAAGCCCCAAACCAGCCAAACCGCAAAGAAACGTTTATTCACAACACTGATTAATAAGAGACTGAAGTCACAAACTATCTACAATGCAAAGAAACCGTTCTTAACAATGTAAGGGTCACTGCACTGCACTGTTGGGGCAGCGGAGGTGTTAAACAGTGCGGTGATTCACGGTGCCATGTGGCGGCAGTTGCTGGCACCACTGACCGAGCAAGTTGCCGACGGTAACAGACTGGGAGGGTAGCGTTTTCCGGCGAACGCCCTGTATTTACCGCATGTTCTGTGCACATACTTTTCCCTCAGTCTAAATTGCTGGGATTAGCAGAACTTTCCAAGCCTTATTTTATTGCTTTGTCGCTTCTCCAACAATACTACTTTCTTCCTGAGGCGTTGCACCGCCGCCTTGTTAGACATTACTGTAAAAGCAATCGGCACTCTATTACTTACTTCTTTGAAGTGTATAAATCCTGTTTCTTATAATTACTTCAGTTCCATCATAGCTGTTCTCTGAAGTGGTCTGAAAACTGTTAATATTTAGTCTCGATATTTTCTATGACAATTAGAAGACGGACGAATTCCTTGTATGGAGTGTTCCATCTATGAGTGCAACTGGTGAAAACGTTGAAAGAAACAAAAGTTGATGCAACGGAAATATGGATGATACTTTCCTATGTTTTTTTTGGTGTGGTGAAAAAACGTACCCAATTCCCGAATATATAGTCTGTGGTGAAAAACCCACTAATGCTACTATGGTTACCAGTTAACTGAAACGACATTTGTTAACAAAATATTCTTCTTTGTCAAGCTGCGATGTCAATTATTTTGTCAGTTGTTAGAAAATAAGTAAAACAAAGAACGTTCATGACCGCTACAGTAGGTGTTTCGGAAAAAGTACAGGAAGTTAGTTATAAGGAATCCGAACTCATCGTAAAGGCCAAGAAACCACATACAATAAGTGAAACGCTGTTAAAGCCTGTTTGTAAAGAGACGGTAAGGATAGTTCTGGGTTTAAAATCTGTTAGTGAAATTTCAAAAATTCCTCTTTCTGCTGACTCAATTAGTCGCCGAGTTATTCATATGTCTCGTGATACTGAAGACATTATGAAGGAGAAAATAAACAGTCAGAAGTTCTCACTTCAGATCGAAGAGTCCGCAGATATTAGCCACCACGCAGAACTTCTGGCTTACATTCGCTACATCGGAGATATAATTATAAGTAATTTTTTCTTTTGTAAAGAAACTACCGGTGAAGAAATATTTCGTTTGACTGATGAATATTTGCTACTTAAAGAATTAACATGGAAGGATTGTGTCATTCTTCGTACAGACGGAGCGGCTGCTATGACAGATCCAATGAAAGGATTTGCAGCTAAGGGACCGTGTATAAACCACGTAGCTCCATTTTGGCCTCCTGTGAAACCCCCTCCCCCCGCACGTAGCCCTATGTGGCTTTTGCCTCTACCCCCGCCCCCCCCCCCCAATATAGCACGTAGCTTTTTTCCCCTTTTGATTCCAGAAGACATTTTGTACTGTTTTCTCTTTTCAGACGACTGGAAATTATATACAGATATAATTAACTAAGGGAAATTAATATTTACATGCTGTTGTGAGTTCTGTTCCTCATTTTAAATGTGAAAAATGTTATGAAAGGAAAGCTACGTGGCCTGGCTCGGAACCCCCCCCCCTCCCCTCACGTAGCCCAACGTAGCCTTCCAGCTACCTCCCCTCCCCCCCCCCACTGGACTGAGCCACGTAGTTTGTGCACGCTCCCTAAAGTACGCGAAGGTAAATCCCAACCTACGATGCGATCATTGTCTCATTCACCACGAAGCCATTGTTGCTAAGTCTCTGCCACCTTCTCTGAAAGATGTGCTCGACGAAGTAGTAAAAGCTGCGAACTTCATAAAATCGCTATTCGCGACTTTTTCCGTTTTATGTCAGGAAATGGGTTTAGAATACACAAACGCATACAAAAGTTCGCTGGCTGTCACAATGAAAGGTGTTACAGCGAATATATAAACTTAGAGATGAGGTCCAAGCATACTTGATTGTTGAAAGACATAAGTACGTGGATTTATTCGCAGAAGGCGATTGGGTATGTAAACTGGCATATCTTTCCGACATTTTCGTACACTTGACTGAACCGAACATCAAAATGCAAGGTAGGAACGATAATATTCTTATTAGTATGGATAAGATTAAAGGATTTGTGAATAAGCTGTATTTGTGGCTACAGAGGAATGAAAATGGGTCGTGTGATATTTTCCCGATTGTATGGTCACTTGATGACAGTAATAAAATGGTGACTGACTTAATTAAAGAACATTTAGAAGTCCTGCAGCAGAGATTCGAAAAGTACTTTGGAGAAAGTGTTGAAGATTTTGAATGGGTTCGTGATCCATTCGTTGCAATTTCGGAACATCTTTCAATTAATATTAAAGAGTATCTTGCAGATTTAAAAGCTGACAGAACTTTGAAATCAAAATTTCTGGAAGTTCCTTTAGATACATTTTGGCTATCAATAAGGTATGGCAGTTAATGTATTATTGCCATTTCCAAATAGTGCATATTTATGTGAATTGGGCTTCTCGACGTTAATTGAGATTAAAACATCCAAGATAGAAAGACTCAAATCAGTCTATGAAGAAATGAGGCTTGCATTGTCAACGATTTCCCCACCTGTGTGCAGTTAAGCAGCACAAGTGTCACATTGAAAGTATTTGTACGATTATTTACTTTAACGGCAATATAAAACTGCCTGAATATTAATTTTATGCAACCGCTGTTTTTACATATCATTTTTTTACGTGTTATGGGACTTCATACCCCGGAAAAAAATTTCGTATGGTGAGGTATTTTTTTGGTAAGGTGTGCCGCGAGATTTATGGATAACCTTATGGTGTACCGCGAGTAGGAAAAGGTTGCGGACCACTGGCTTACTGAACACTTGAAATGTAAATATCTTGGCATTTCATTTGATAACAAGCTTAACAGGGCACTACACATTGGTAGGAAAAGGTTTCAAAATTCTGCACTTGGAGAGAGTGATGAGGGTTGTACGAGGGAATTAAAGGAATTTTGTTACAAAACTTTGGTCAGACCATTGCTCGAATATGGCAGTGTAGTATGGGACCCACATTTTGTGTATCAAGTACAGGAGAGGGTGCAAAAAAGGGCTGTTAGATTTGTATATGGAAATTATCGCAGAATGCAATCAGTGACAGATATTATTAAAAAAAAAAGCTGGAATGGGATCCATAGGAAGACAGGAGGAGATGAAGAGGGTCCTGGGAATATACAAGGCGTATACGGGTGATGAGGCATGGGAAGATATTGGAGTAGGTATGAAAAGTAGTGCATGGAAGGGAAAATATTGACCATGACCAAAAGCTGGCACTCGATTTCAGGCACAACGGTGTGGGAAGATTCTCTTTTTTAGGTAACGGTGTCAGGGATTGGAATAAGTTACCAAGGGAAATGATGAGTAAATTACCAAAAATGTTGAAACAATTTAAAGTTAAGATTTGTAGAGCGCAAATGTAGGTGGGTGCAGGATAGGGGGAAGATGGGTGTTTAGGGAAATCGCCACCGGAGCGTGTGCTCCATTGCAATTAAATTAAATATGTTAATGTTAGTTTTAAAAGAGTCTTGTTGTAAGTGTACGTGTGAAGGAACCGCGGTACGAACCGATAACAATTTAATTGTTATCGGTTCGCACAATTATATAAGTAAAAGATTAGGCTCACATAAGTTAGTAGCCTGTAAAATTATTTTTGACATTTTACTGGACCTCTGGTTGAAAATGTTGAGAGACGTTGGTATATGTCAATTACATACCGGTTCCAACCTCATTTCGTCTCGATCAATTTGCAGATAATATCGCTATTTATATGACACCATACAATGTATAAAATACTCCAATTTTCATCTATCGCTTGAACCCGAACGGTTCTTCCGAGAAAAAAAAAAGAAAAAAAAACGAGGAAATTTTATGTAATTTCATTTTGTATATAGAGGTTATTTACAAAAATTTGATAGTTTGAGAGTTATAAGCAAAAAAAACCGCCAAAACCAGAGGTTTTTACGTCTTTTCATTCTTGTTAATGTTGCGCCACGAAATTTTGTTAGCAAACCCCAGGTTTGGATTCAACACCCAAAAAAAACAAAAACAAAAAACGAAGAAATCAAAACTGTCTCTCAATTTTCCAGGTTAAAACACTATTTGACTGGACTATTGTTCCCGATGGCAGTCTTGACAAGACTGCGCTATTTTTACGGTAAATATTATTTATTTCTGTGTATGCTTTCAAAGACAAATTTACACTTTATTCTCAGAGAATTTTATGTTTATATTAGGTAGTTATTATGATAAAGACATTGTTAATATGTCGTTTAGCAGTCATAGAGCCATTAAATTAAAAGCAAGTCTAGTGAAAATATAGAAATCGACGTATGATAGATTCGGCTATGCTTAAGTTGAGTGAATGTCCCTATTTTTATCAGTTTCCTTTGTTTCCGCAGTCGCGCAGGAAGTGTGCGAGTGTTTATGTATCACGAATCTCCGCTTTCATAAACAGTTTTATTTCATAATTTCGTGGCAGTGGCAGCATGAATCGCAGCATTATACATTACCTACTTTTTTTTTGGTGCTAACAGGCAGTGATTGTTTCGGCTACTTGAAGTTAAGGATAAACAAGTATATAATGCCACCACAATGATGCAAACAAAATTACGCGTTTACCTAACATTATTTCTATTACGTAAAAAAAGGAATACTGTATATATTTTTAAAACCTGCATGTCAAACGCGTTTAAAAAATTTAATGGGTGTGACTAGGAACTGCCTCTGTTCAGTGTTAATCATTGTTGCCTGTAAAGATAAAGAACGCTAAAATAATTCAAAACATTTTATAGCCTCTTCCTGACGCAGGAAAAAGCATTTACCGTCTTCGGTAGCATAGCGGCTAGCAAGTGGGCTTCGCGTCGCACGGGTTTTCTATTCGAGTCCGCCCGTACCATTATTGTGTTCGTCATGTGTGGTCCATACCAATACGTAATATAAAGGAATATGTAATATATACACAGAGGAATAATTAGAAAAGCGATCTCGCTGGCTGTGTGGCCGACAGGGCTGAATGGTGTTCAGAAGTATTTTACAGAAGTGATAATATGATTCGCAGAGGTTTTTTTGCCATTGTGTGGTTTATTTTCATCTTATTTCATGAACAGTGAAAATGAATTTATGCTAGGGGTGGGCAAATAGCGACCCGCATAGTTTTTTGTGAAGCACCAAGACAGAAAAATCTGCATTATTTGCTGATTTTATTTGAGAAACTGAATGAGTCATTGCTGGGAAGGGGTTGTTTACATATGAAATCTGGAAGCATGTACAGTCATTGAAAGGAATAAAAGTAGGTTCTATTTGTAAGGTAAGCAGGTGAAGGCAATTTTCATCATTTCCCTCTATTAGGAAAACAGAAAGAGCCCGAAAGTGTTTTTGCTAAGATTATATTAGACTTTTATTGATCCATTTAGTCAATTTATAGTACAGGTGCACATTTGACATTGGATAAGTCATTTTGATGATTAGATGTTACATATTATGAGATGATGGGACTTATATAATATATATGATTGATAAAACAATGACAAAACAAGTGTACATGAAGAGAATTTAACAATAAAATAGTTGATGATAACAAAATTTCAGAAATCTTAAAACACATTTTTTATGAGTCCATATATTCACTAACAGAGTAAAAACTATGCCTCAATAGAAAAGCCTTTAGTTTTATTTTAAATGAGCTACAGCAAGCATTTTTTACTTCTTCTGGTATTTTATTATAGAGTGTTGTTCCCGAATTTAAAATACTTTTTTTTATTTGTAGTAGTCCTGCAAAACGTTTTGTGGATGTCTGAATGTCCTCTAGTGAGGTAATTATGTACCATATAATTTTTATTAGTTTGTTGTTTCTTAGGAGGTACTCTCTTGTGAAAAGAACTATTTCATAGATGTACAGACATGGAACATTTAGAATGGCTAGGTTCATGAAATGTGTTCTACATGATTCTAGTCTTTTTAGGTGACATATAGTTCTCACTGCTCTTTTTTGCATCCTAAATACGAGTCAGTGCTTTGTGATGAGCTACCCCAGAAAATAATTCCATATCTGATCAGTGAGTGGAAGTGAACATTGTATACTTGCATTACTGTACTAATGCTGGTGGTATCCCTAAGGATTCTCAGTTCTTAGCACACTGTAGACAGTATTTTAGCTAATTTGCTTATCTGAACATCCCATTTCAGGTTCTGTACCCATATTCCCAAGAATTCGGTTTCATTTACATTTTTTAGATCTTTTTCACTTATGGTTACTTAAATATTGTTTTTGTTAGCAGAATGACGTAGACAAAAATTCAAACGCACTGTTTTCTCCTCATTCAAGATTATATTATTTGTGTCAAACCAGTTTTTCAACTCACTCATGGTTTTATTTTCTTTTAATTCTGAATTTTTAATGTTTGGGGAGGCGAATAAAACATTCGTGTCATCTGCAAACTGAACTGCATGTTTTGGATCGATATTCTTAGTTAGATCATCTATATAAATTAGAAACAAAATAGGTCCTAACACCGAACCTTGGGGTACACCATTCTTAACAAACTGTTCATGTGAGGTAAATTTTTCCCTTGTTCAATTTTTCTGGTATGTTGTTTCATAGTCAAGACACTTTGTTCACGGTTTTCAAGGTACGATTTTATCCAGTTTTTTTGCATTCCCTCTTATCCCAATTTTTCGTGTTTAGTTAATAGTATACCGTGATCTATTACATCAAATGCCTTTGATAGGTCTGGAAAGTACCTGTAGCCACATCATTTCCATCCAAAGCTTTTAAAACAGAATTTAAGAATTCAAAGATTGCTGTATGAGTAGATTGGGTAGAAAGTGGTGCATAACTTAAGGAGCCTGTCAAGGAAGAGGTTTTTCTAATATTTTTGAAAAACCACTTAATGGGGATACAGGCCTACAATTTGTCAACTGATCAGGAGCACATTTTTCTAACAGTGGAGTTACTATTGGAGTTTTGAGTACTTCAGGAAAAGTTCCAGTTTCTACAGATACGTTAAAGATTTTTGCCAGAGGGGCAGCTACATAATTAGCACAGATTATCAATATGAAATCTCGGGCCTCATCTAGTCCACATGAATAACTATTTTTTAATGTCATTATGATTTTTTGAATTTCGTCAGGGTATGTTTCAGTTAGATACATTGTGGCACTTGATATTGTGGAAAGACTGGGAACATCTTTAGTTTGCTTATTGCAGTTTGTTTTAATTAATTTTTCAGCCAAAGAAGTAAAAAATTTGTTAAATTCTTCAGTTATAACTTTGGGGTCGTTAACTATTGAATTATCAGTACATAATTTGATGTTCTTTCTTTCAGTTTTTACACTTTCATTTTGCTGTCTAATAATATGCCACATTGATTTGGTTTTGTTTGAAGAGTTTTTTTTATATAATTATCATTTGCCATAATTTTTGCTTGTCGAATTGCTTTTATAAATTTTCTTACAGTTTTTAACATAGTTTGAAAAACTTTGATTCACTTGGTTTTGTTTACATTAATTCTGTATAAAACGGTTTCTTTCTCCTGATATTTTTATGCTTGTGGTTACCCAGTTTTTACTAGTTCTTTCTGCCACAAATTTCCTCTTTTTGGGAAAATCCGGGTTGAAGTAGTGTAGAAAAGTACTGTGAAATTAATTAAAGATGTCATTTGCATCTATTTGTTCATAGACATCTTTCAAGGATTCATTTGATAGGAGTAAGTTAAATACGCGTATGTTATCCTCACAAAAATTTCTCTGATAAACGATATTTTTACAACTTGTGTTTTTGCTTTTATTTATCTTCAATGAAATGAGTTGCGCTTCATCGTCACTGTACCCCATACCTATTACTTCCCCTTTTGAGAAAAGACTTGTCTCTGTTACAAACACCTGGTCAAAAAGAGTATTATGGTAGTTTGATATTCTGGTTGGGGAGTCTATTTTTGGTAATTTGAACCATTTGACCATATTCAATAAATATTTCTTCTACTGTCTTTGAGGAAGTTAATATTGAAATCACCACAAAGCACTAATGTTTTGTTGGGTGCAGTCACATTATTTAATGATTGCAATTGGGTAAGGAAAGTTGGAAATTTTCCATCTGCGTGTCTATAGATATTTATAACTACTATGTTGGTTTCAAGCAAAAGAGTTGCACAAGCTTCAAAATTCTTATCTACAGAGAGTTTAATGCATTTTAAAATATTTTGACATTTAATGTGTTGCTTCACAAAGAAAGCAGTACCTCCATGTTTAGAAGTTTTTGTGCAGAAACAGCTGGCTAGTTTGTATCCTGGTAATGAAACCAAATTCATTTCATCACCACTTAACCAGTGTTCCGTTATACATATTACATCAAGATTTAGCCTATACTGTAGTAGTATTTTTTTTTTTTTTAACTGCTTAACGTCTCTTAACAGCGAGGTCTTTAGAGACTGGAAGGGATGGGGGTTAAGGAATGGAAAGGAATTCGGCCATGGCCTTTTGAAGAAAGCATCCCGGCATTTGCCTGGAGTGATTTGAGAAACCATGGAAAGCCCAAATCTGGATGCCCGGACGGGGATTCAAACCGCCGTCCTCCCGAATGCGAGGCCATAACGCTAACCGTTACACCACCACGCTCAGTGTAGTAGTATTTGCAATTCTGTTAGCTTATTAGTAAGTGATTGAACATTATGATGCAGAATAAACAGTTCCAAATTGTTTGGTTTTTCATTTAAAGTTTGGGGTCCCTTACAGATTTCTAATGGCATTTCTAATCATTCACTTACCTTACTATGTGAAAAAAAAACATGAAAAAACTTAGCACCCTTGTTCTTTTCTAAATTTGTTTTTTTTTCTATTTTCTTTTTTTTTCAGAAAACAATGTATTTGATAAATTATAGTTTTATTTACGGAACTTACATTATACATTGTTTTAATTCTTACTGAATCATATAATGTCTTACATAATGATTCATAAATGTACCTATATAGGTAACATAATTTTATTCATCCTATGTCAGTACCACATTCACTAGTATCAGCACTACCAACACTAGTTTGGTCGGTGTCGGAATTTTCTGATTCTTCTTCTGTCTCCTCTAGATCCATAACTTCAGAAATAGTTACATTTTCTTTTACTGGTTGTTCTTGTTTTGTACGCAAAAGATTTTGAGATTGCAATTTTAAATTGTGAGAAAAGTACACACTGTGCATAAAAACGGCGTCGATAATTCTGTATTACGGTCTTATAAGTTTGAATTTAAATCTATTATCATTAAAGTGACCAGATTTTAACATTGGTAAAGCGGGACACCAGTGACGGGGGTCTTGATTAAAATGTTGGTCTAAACGAAGCAACAAAAAATTTTATAGAACGAAACAGGAGAAATCCCAACTGATTTTAATAAAAATATCATCTTCACACCTCCAAAGAAAGCACAAGCCGACAAATATGAGAATTATCGCACCATTAGTCTAACAACACATGCTTCAAAATTATTGACCAGAATAATATACAGAAGGATGGAAAGGGTAGTAGAAGAGATAATAGGTGAAGATCAGTTTAGTTTTGGAAAAATAGCGGTACAAGGGAAGCAATTCTGTCTTTAAGGTTAATACTAGAAGGGCGGATCAAGAAAAACAAAGATACTTTTATGGCATTTGTTGGTTTAGAAAAAGCTTTTGATAATGTTAGGTGGGACAAGATGTTCAAAATTTTAAAGAAGTCAGGTCTAAAGTATCGAGATAGAAGAATACTCTATAAACTATATAAGAATCAAGTGGCTATAATAAAAGTAGAGAATCACGAGAGACATGCATCAGTTAAAAAGGGTGTGAGACAAGGCTGTAGTCTATCCCCGTTAATATTCAACTTGTATGTAGAAGAAGCAATAAAGAAAGTCGAAGGAAAAATTTCCATGTGGCATAAGTTATCAGGGAGAAAAAATCAGTATGCTACGATTTGCTGACGACATTGTCTTGTTAGCAGAGAGGGCTGAGGATATTGAGGAGTTACTGAATGGCATGAACAAAATACTGAAGGAAGATTTTGGACTGAATATAAACCAAAGCAAGACAAAAGTGATGAAATGTAGCAGAAATGATACCAATACTAGTGGATTAAATATAAAAATGGGATCGGATGCAATAGGAGAAGGAAGAGAATTCTGTTACTTGGGAAGTAAAATTACAACCGATGGCTGAAGCAGGAATGATGATAAAAACTGAATAGCACAAGCAAAAAGAGCCTTCATGAAAAAGAGAAATCTTTTAGTTTCAAACATTGATCTAGGAATTAGAAAGAACGTTTCAAAACTCTTTGTGTGGAGCACAGCACTTTATGGTAGCGAAACATGTACTTTAGGAATACCGGAAATAAAGAAAATTGAAGCATTTGAAATGTGGTGCTACAGAAGAATGCTGAAAATTAAGTGAACTGACAAAGTAAGAAATTAATGAGTTTTGGAAATGATGGGTGAGAAAAGAAGTTTGTGGAAGAAGCTTACAGAAAGAAGAGACAGGCTGGTAGGTCGTATTTTGAGACATGCAGGATTGGTTAATTTGTTAGTGGAGAGAACAGTCGAAGGTAAGAACTGTAGAGGAAGACAGAGATTAGAATATATGAAGCAGATAATTGAGGACGTGGGCTGTAAGGGGTATGTAGAAATGAAGCGGTTAGCACAGCACAGGATAGGAAGGGATGGAGGATTGCATCAAACCAGTAGAAAGACTGACGACAGCAAAAAAAAAATGAAAAAATAGTATTGTATTATTCCTTTTTTTCAACATAAGTACTATTTACAAATAAAATCCATTAAAAATTTATGTATAGTATTTTATTCTTTGGAATATTTCTCATTTGAGTGATTTTTTTCAGTAGATTGCTGTCATTGTTTAACTCCTGAAATTTTTCACAAGACCTTGTTAAATTATTTTTCACACATAATATGGCTTTGAAAGTCTCAGCACTTAATTGTGATTTTTCTGATTTCCACACTTTATAATCATAGAAAAAACGCGTTCAGTCGCAGCATTAGCTCCTGGTAAGGACAGCGCGTAATATATAATTTTTAGGGCATTATTGTTTGTTTCAAAATGATGAAATATTTCTAACCATTTGTTCTCTATTGCCACTTTTGCTGAAGACCAAGATTTAACCTTTTCCTTGTCAATATATGTTTTTGACAATGATATTTCAATTAAAAAGATCATTTTCGAAAATATTACTATACTTTTAGTTTGATTGTTATAAGGTAAATATATTTTAAAAATTATTTTAATTTTAATCCTATATTTCATTATAAATAATAACAATACTAACTTGTATTATTTTTCCTCTGAATTTGCCGTATTGTAAAGTGTCACTTTCAAGGCCGGCGCTATACTTTTTGCCGCTTCTATAAAATACAGTATAAATAATACGAGTACTGTCTGCTAAATTCAAGTACATTTCTGTAATTATCAAATAAATTAGTTCCTTAGTTATCTGAATACCTTATTTGTTGGCATCACTTGTTTAACTAGCACTAGCACGCAGCACGAAATGTATCGTCTGAGAGGCAGTTACAAAATGTTTTCGTCGTTGTCAGGGTCGAAAAATGCAATAGTTCATTAATTCTAAACAATAATGGTCGAATGCTAACAACTGATCAACAAGGTGCAACCTTTGATAACTAGTTCTTGATAATCACTTCTTTATAATCAGTTCTCAACGACTACTTGTTAAAGGTTAACATTACAAAATTAGTAAAAATGATATAAATCTCATATCCTAGCGAAATAGCCACATGGCCGCCGAAAGTCGTAGATTACCTTCCCGTTCTCCCGCCGTTCCCTATATAGTCATGCATTCTTTCAAAAAATCGGGACTTTTTTAAAACGCCACGGGACGCGGTACAAATTGTTGAAAATCGGGACTGTCCCTCCAGTGTCGTAGCTAGGTCAACAAGGGCCCCCTTTTTTTTGCTTTGTGTGCTGGTAGGGGCCCCCTGAACTGAGGATGGGGGCCCTTGCACCGCCTAGCCCCATAGTAGCTACGCCCCTGTGTCCCTCCGAAAGCTGGACGTCTGGTCACCTTAATTATCATACAAAATAGGAGCTTTATTTCTTTTTCAATCGTTGGTTTACGCTAACGGTTGCAAGGAAACGATTCATTATTACTGACAATTTAATGACTCAATACCACTATACGCTGGGAGTTTTAACAAGTACACGAATGTAAGGAAAGCACAATAAGTAATAAAAAGAGGTAAAAAACCGTAGATAAATTTGAAATTCCTAATTTTTTGGAAAGATACGTACGTCCACAGATAAATTCGTAGGGCTGGCAGCACTAGTTCAAATAGCGAGTATCAAACCTAACAACGGAGCACGGGGATTCCTTCTCGATCATCCTAGCCTCTTCGGGAAGTCCCCTTTCGTAAAAGAAAACTTCAGTCAATGTTGCCTATATTTTCATAATTTTGTTTTCAACTGAACCAGAAAAATACAGTAGATTTAAAAATTAAGATATGTACTGAGTATAAACTCTAAAACAGTCATACTAAACAATAAATTTAGTAGTTATGAAAAAAAAACGTGTCCCAGGAAAAAAAACGTGTTTTTTTTCATGTTTTTTTTTTTTAGTCAGAAAAATAACCGTTTTTTACAACACTAGGATGGTCACATACTTTGTTCACAAGTTCTTGAAGAGGTTTTGTTTCAACACTCATTTGCCCACATGATTTTGATTTTGAGGATACCATGAAGTTGTCACTGTTCTTTGGTTTCTCCTAAACCCAACTATCTAGTAAAGTTTGTTTCATTTGCTTCTTGTAAGTTTCCTTCTTGTATACATTTTGATTTTGTTTAATTAACTCCACAACCCTGTTGCATACATGTTCTTTTCCAAATTTGTTCATGTGCAGCCCATGACTTGTAAATTGTCTTCTGTTCAATCTTTCAATCTCAAAATTAACACTGACTCGATCACTGTTGAGATTTTTTTCTTGAGTTGATGAACTTCCAAAAGTACATATTAGCTGATTTAATTTTCAAGTTTTAAATTCGGGACATCATATCTGAGTGGAATTGGATGTAAAATTACATTAGTTTTTTTGCTTAATGCATTAACAGAAGATGTAACAGAATTTAGCGCACTGCAAAGATCTTTATAGCTATTTTCTATGTTATTTGTCCCAGCCTAGTACACAGTCTTTGTAACTGTAGCCTTGGCCCAATTTATCAATGTTTTTAGTCACTTCATCGATAGGAGCATTTGGCTTGATTATTGCTTAATTATAATGTAAGAAGACCCAATTTCTCTCTTAACATTTTCGAGCAATCTCTGCCTTGGCTATCACACAAAAGTTGATTCTTAAAATTTTTGTCCTGTTTACATTTCGAAACAATGTTCAATGTTTTGCTTTTCTGTATGTTTGATGCATATCTTTTAGATTTGATCTGAATTTTGTCAAACTGCACATCACTTTCCAAACTTAACACGTCAAACTTATAGGAAAGCTTCACTTCGTGATCCAATGTCTTCTTTGATGTATAGTTGTTTACGTTACACAGGCCATTAACATGTGTCCATTTTTAACTGTTTGCTTCGGCAACTACAGGATGAGTTAAACATCTCACTTTATCCTTAATATCATTGATTTCTTCCTTAAGAACTCTAATGATTTCATCGTTTCTTGAAATAATCTCTTCCAGGTGCTGAATTGTGTGTTCCTTTTCATCTGGTTTCATGTCAACACTGCCGGTCGGCGATTTTAAATCTTCTGATTTGGAGCGCGTTGTCACTATGTTAAGACTTTTTTGTTTTTTAATTTCACACGCACGACACTTCGAGCTTCCATCACCATCTGATTCTTTACAAACGGAACACTTTTCCACAATTTTAAAACATTTTTAAACGACTCATCACTAGTGTTTACTGTTACCGGCGCCATTTTGAAAAAAAACATATTGCAGCTTGAACTCGGTGATTCCGACTGCGGCCTTGGCAGGCAGCTTCAGAGGGCGGCCCCAACGCTCTGTAATTCGTTGAACTGGAACTTGGTGGTTTAGACAGTGCATCGCTTCCTCCATTGCTCGCATCCCGACTTTGAATGTGACATCTGCTTTATCCGCTGGTCTCAATTACCGACTCCCAGACCGCGCAATTTGCAGCTTTGCTTGTAGGTGCTGTGTTGATTTTTGTGCGCATCGGCATTCACCAGTGCGGTAAAATGGCCTTATATCAAAATTTCTGTTAGTCTTTCTTTACCAGTTATTCATATCTTTGTATAATTCTTAAAGCGAATTTATATCGATACTAAGACTGTGGTGTAACTGTTCATAAGTTAATAGTCTTCTCTCTTCTTTTTTTGAAATTAAGTTTTATCTTTTCTTTGCTAATAGTGACGTTGTTAATGATCTGGTGGAGGTAATTTATTGACTATACTTGTTTACCCTCATACGAAGACATCTGTTATGAACGTGTTGTAAAATAGAAATATATTTTAGCTGCTGTGCCCCCTCTTTGACATTCATATAATGCAAGTAGTTTCACTTGTGTAGTTATCAATAGATTTTTTGCTTGGGAAAATTCACTATTAGTTTAGCATGACCGCCTTTCCCTTTTGGAAGTGCACCACATATGCTTTACAACAGTAACTTATTAGTTATTAGGGGCTATCCATAAACTACGTCACACGTTAAGGGGGAGGTAGGGGGTCAACACAGTATTACATTGTGTGACCAAGTGGGGGGGGGGGGAGACGAGTCATAAGCTTCGTGACGTCATATGTATAATTTGGATCAACTGTTTGGGACGTGGCGGTCGCGCGAGTTCACGCTCGCTGTACCTTACGGTTGTGATGGGCTAGCCTTGTGGTTAGGTGACTGCGTTGGGCGTTTTGACCATTAATTGGGAATGTGGCTTTACATGTGACTGACCTCAGCGTTTATCTCCTCTTCTTATCTTCTTCCGGATACCATCTTGACTTCTTGCAAGCTAACCAATTAATTCAATCAGGATTGTCTGACACCACGTGAAGGTCACGACCCTTTTACTATTGGAATACTATATACTCAAATAATCAAGACGGAATGTGGATAAACGGTTTAATGGAATCAAGCTGCCTATAGTACATTTGACGATGATACCGAGAAGTAGAGTCCACACTTGTTCCACTGGATCGCTAGTCTGATCGTAGAAGATATTAAGTGAAAGTCAGTCTATTAATACTGGTGGAACTTAAGATCGTTACGACGTCCGAGGCAGGGCGGCTAAGCTTTAAGCTAGCGGTTCGCTACCCGATGTTGCTCCTAAGCTCGCTGGTAATGAATAGAATGATTTACTTGTTGTACAGGGCCCACTTCGGCTCTGATTTGCGTCACAAGAAGGTATTGCTGACATGCTATTCAGCATTCCTGAACGGGGCAACGACTTTGCTTGCGTCTGCGCTGAGTGACTGCAACTCTTCACTCTAGCTTCGCCAATGTCTCCAACATTTATAAAATCATTCTTACTTAATAATATAGCCCAAAACGACCATTACACGGTGTCCGCACGTTGACCTTCTTTGACATACGCCTAAAGGCTAATACCACCTGTAGCGTCTGGTTTTTAAGACGTTATTAAAATTGAAAAATTAATTAGATGCATTAATTAATAAGTAATTTGCAAAATTAATCCCGGGTAGGCGCCAAGAATGGAAGTGTTCTCTGTCAGAGGGAAGCGACATTCCGATTCTGAAATACTTTTTATCAAAGCAATTATACTTTTGAAATTACCATTAAAAATACATATCTTCATCTATTCAAATGATACACTGATACATTGGAAAGGAAGTTATAGAAAGCAGGGTTTACAACACCTATATTATTTACTTTGAATATAAAATTGGTTGATTTATTTAACAGAACTGAATATTTAAGGAGTTTACTAAGTTAAACGTTTCTTTTGAACAATTTAGAGCATGTTTCAAATCTCAGAGCGTTGCCTAGGGTTGAATGACGCAAGAGCGTCTATACATCGCCGGAGTTCTTTACCGTAGCAGATGAGGTTGATCAGCTGGGCGCGAGGCCCTTAGGTAGAAGCGGCTGGTCCCTCGAGAATTCGGCCTGGCGGGCTGCGTCCCTAGTCTAGGTCAACTCATTCCGACCAGGAAACAGTCTCCCGTGGTGGGCCTAGTGTTGCAAACTGAATAAAAAAAGTTTTTTTTCAGATTTGTGAAAGAAAACATGAAAAAAAACCTAGCACCCTGATTTTTTTTTTGATTTTTTTTTTTCAGAAAACAGTATATTTGATACATTATAGTTTTATTTACGTAACTTACATTTTACATGTGTGTTTTAAATCTTGGTGAATCATACAATGTCTTGCATAATGATTCATAAATGTATCTATATAGGTAACATAATTTTATTCATCCTCTATGTCAGTACAACATTCACTATAGTAGCCGCACGAAAAGAGACCTGCGAAGGTCAATGCGTCTCCATACAATGTTGCAAATTCTCAGAAAAAACCAACTTACAGTAATATGTGCTGAAAAATTCTAAAAAATAATACTGAATATGTGGAACAAGGTGATGTGATTTTTAACTCGAAATATTTACATGACTAATTTAAAAAAAAACTAGTTCCCATGAACTTTACGAATGAAAATGCTTTCTTCACTTCAACCAACCGAAAAAGTTAAACCAATGATAAAAAATAACTGAAAAAAATTATGCGGCTTCCCGAAAATTAACAGATAGCACAGAATATTTTATATTCATTATATAGCGAAGAATGTTATAAATTTTTTTTTTTAAAGTTATACGAATCTCTTGTTTGTCCCTTTTGTGTAATGTAAAAAGTTGTCGCTGACTAACTTCCGTTCTGTTTGTTCACGTGATTACTTCCAGCGAGAAGTTTGTAAGAAAATATTGAAATTATTTTTAGAAAAAACAACAGCATCTTTAAACGAATCCTTCTGGTTTGTTTAATAATTTTCTGCACAAATATTATCGCGCTGCTCGCGTCCAACACTGGCCGACGGCTTCCGTCAATTACGACGAGCGAGATACTCGTAGCTACCGTACCTTCTCAAATATTCAAATTCAGGCTCATGTAAGAAATATTATCTTAACAGAAAATTATATGACAAAATACACATAAAAATAGTTTCCTGAAAAATCTTTTCATCTTAGTAAAAATAAAGGTAACGCAATGTTTGCTTTCAATAAAATTACTAAAGAAATGATTGAAAAACTTACAAACTGGCTTATTTTCAGAGCTGTGAGCCATTATCCTCTCCGTAACTTATTCATCTTCGGATTCATTGGACTGAAGATCACTGTCGCTACTCTCTCCCAGCTGTATCACGAACTGATCCATTTCTGTGTCCCTCGCGCACTGTTTGACATAATCAGTTTCTTGTAATCTTTCCGAATGCCTTACACAATTTGCCCAATCTTCTTGAGTAACGCTGTCTAAAGCTTCGTGTGTAAGTCGTTCGACATCGGCAAGCGACATCCCGTTTTACTTGTGCCCAGATGAGTTCGATTGGATTATACTGGCAATGATAGGGTGCCAGGCGAACTATTGATGTCCCATTTCATTTGCCAATTGATCCAATTCGAATACCTTCTTGGCATTTCGAACTTGTTCTTTACATAAAAGCTCATCCCTAGTTTCATGGGGAAAAAATTCAACACCATTCTTACGTAGCCATTCAATAATATCTCCCTTACGCCAGTTTGAAGATGGTGGTTTGTCTGTTTGAATGGAATGATAACTGGCATTGTCCATGACGATAATGCATCCTTCTTCCAGCGAGCGACACATATCACTAAACCACTTCTTAATAACCTCCGTTCATTTCTGTATGGTAATCCGATAGAGACGAACTTTTCCCGCTACGAAACACAAGTTTGGCTCCTGGTATGAAACCTGTATGTGCAGAACCAGCATGTACTATAACAAGTCGACTTCCTCGGCCAGTAGGAACTTTAAGACCTCCGTTACCTCTCGAATCATGCCAAATATATTTGTTTGTATAGTTTTGGTTAATGTAAGTCTCGTCCAAATAAACAATTGGCCTAGTGTCCTTTGTTCGCAATGAGTTCATTGTTCGCAAAAACTTTGCTCTTGAAGCCGCAATATCACTGCGTTCCATTAAAAATTTTCGTCCATCGTTGAATTTCCTAAATTTAAAACCCAGTCTTTTCAGAAGACGAAGAACGGAGCTTTCTGAGCCTGAATAGCTGATTTTACGGGCGAGATCAGACCGTATTTTCATAGCCGTTGGATATTCTCCTCTGTCGTAGTACTCTAAAACAGTTCTGCGAACTACTTCTTTATTAAAATCATCCAGTTCAGTGCATTTGTGTTCCCGCCTATACTTCTTTCTTGGTGATTCAAAAACAGGGCTCAAATCTTCGGTTTCTGCCGAACTTAATATACCGACGATACGTTGTACCGACTTCTTCGAAATACCACAAGCCTCCGCTGTCAATGCTTGTACCTGAGCAAAGTTAATGTTTCTCCTAGCTTCTTCGTTGTGGGAAAGGTTACTGAAATACTTGAAAGCATTTGTCACGACAACTTACTTTGCTTTCTGATATCTGGAGACCTGCAGAACACAGATATTACTTCTTTTCGGTAACGCACTGCATGTAGCATTCTGTTCTACAACGTCACTCATCATAAAGACAAAATAATAATCTTTAAAGTAGCAAAACAAAACCGACCGCAGCGAAATCTACGAACCAACTGGCAGTGGAAGAACATTTGATAACACCGCCGGCTCAACTGATGGTAAAGGGGGTAGTGCGGGCAGGGGATGGAGGCAAGACTGTGTGACCTTGAGTCGACTAATTGGTGAAGCGGACTATAGTATCAGCACTACCAACACTATAGCTGTGAGCAGATTAATTGGCGGGTCAGTGTGAACGCGCTGTTGCCGTACTTGGGGACAATCTCGCGATGCGCTCTCTTTCTATCACCTGAAAATTGCAACGCTGTGCGGCCTGTGTTGCCTAGTCCAAGCGGCAACAGCTCGCTACCCACCCCCAAACCTTCCACCTCCCTTTCGCAAAAAATGTGTAAACCTGAGAATCGGAATAAGAAAGTGTCAGTGTGAGTGTGACCTTGCTCGAGAGAGGATATTTTGATTTTTAGCGATTTACGATTTTTACGTGCGATTTAAGTAATTCCTTTTGGTTATTTATTAATTATAGTAATTTAGCGTAATAATTTTATCGAACAAAAAGTGCAGTAACTTATAATTAGGGAAATTTAGCAAGAGAATCTTGCTACTAAAAATGGATACTTTGGAAGATACTTTATTCTCCTATTCCAGGTTTTCCCGGATTGGCGACTCCCAACAAGACGCAAGTCAACGACAGCAGAACCACCGCGGCTGAAGCAGAAAATAGAGTAAATCTATCGTTCACAATGTATATAAATATTTCAAACTTCTTGTGGACAATGATCGTGAAATTTTGTCTTCTATATGTACGCTAGTAAGAAAAGACTTGAAAAATATGGACGTACTTGATATTGATGAAATAAAAAAAATTGTAGTGATTTGTTACCGCAAAAAACAACCATATTGCGAAAAAATTAGGTAATGGACAGGCTATTTGCGCTGCAGCTTTTGATGTCGGTTTGAGAACTGTCCAGCGCGTGTGTCGTGAGGGAAAATAACCTACGTTTGTTTCTAGAAAGAAAAATGTGAAACAGTACAGCACTCTAACAAAGCTTAGCGACTTTGACAGTCCTTTGTCACGAGGACAGTACACGAATTTTACGATAGTTATGAGTGGTATATATAAAACAGATAATTTTGTCGTTAATTATGCAAGTTTTTCAGTGCAGAGGATGACAAAATAAAATTTTGATTTTAGTTATAAATATACAAACTGAAAATAAAATTTAACACGTGGACTTTTAGCCACAAATAAAAGAGTATTTCCATAAGTTTCCTTAGTCCATCGAGAATTTTATTTTCTGCGCAGATAATAGAATAATAAATAACAGGTCTTTTGAATCCTCCAATTATATTAAACGCATCTACAATGCATAACTTTCTTAACGAAATGACATGCATCAATATTTTATGACAGAATAGTGATCATAAATTACTTAAAACACGTTACAAACCATTACTACAAGTAAAGAAGTGAATACAACTGTTACGCGCACGACTTGGCAACGGCGCATTTGACGCCACCCGCCAAAAGATTTGGCCAGAGCTATAGTTCGGTTTGTGAACATAATGCGCAAGAAACACACCTTGAGCAACCGAGGTAACATTACAGACCAACCACACACATCCGTCCATTCGATAAGTTCTCAAAATTTCGTGACTACAACAGTTAATTATACCAGGAAAAAAAGTCCTGTGGCCTCACAACAGATTTTCTTGTCAAATTCCGTCAATATCGGTAGAGGCATTTAGTCGTAAAACGTAACAATAAGACAGAGACTTACTTCCGCATTTATAGTATTATTAGTGCAGATCACACACACACTGAATGCAAATCACCCCTGAGTGATTAATATAACGTAAAAAAGTGTACACCTTCAGCATTGCAAGACTACCTACGATTTGCCTCGCATTGCACCTCTAAATTTGTGATATGTACAGTTTAACATTCAATCCGAATAACCTACGGTCCAGGTGTGACACTTACGATCAAAAACAAATTTTAAAAATCTTTGCCTGGAGATTTGAATCGGAGACCACGATCCAAACATCAGTAAGCAAGCGCTTTAGCCACTGAGCTACCCGACCGCTGAATTGAAAGGCAATACAAAGACCTAGACATTCAACCGTCTGTCTATCGCCGATCAGTAATTTTTCAAAATTATGAGACAACATGTATTATTTATACAGATAATTTTTCAACCAAATGTAGACAGTATTTTCTCCTTGTTTCAAAGGATGTGTGCTAAGTTTCATCGAGATCGGATGAAAACTGTGGATTTGTATGAAGAACAAACAAACATACATCATTTTTATATATGAGCCCCTTAAAGCCCAAGTGGTGTAACTCACATGAATAAAATTTCGAGAAAATTAATGTTTTACTGCAGTTTTAATAAAAAAATTCGTTTTATATATTTTGAAGTTTTTTTCTCAACAATGTATCATTAAAGAGTTATTCTAACTTATGCTGGCAGTTTTAAAAACTTTTAAAATGTTTTCTTTTTTGGGGGGGCTTTGTTTGGAGTTACACCACTTGTGATATAAACAGGGAACAGATTCTCTTTAAAGAAGGGGGAAAGAATACAGTATTTTACTGCAACATCTATTTTTTATTCTACTGTTTATACATTTCTTACTCTGCATCTAGTGGCCCAATGTCTGCAGCATCATCTTGAGTCGATAGACTATAAAAGTAAGGATGACAGATGGGTGGAATGAATGGTAACATGTCTTGCATATCCTTTTTCTTCTCTTTTGTTACAGATCTTTGATTTCTGTACAGTTATTCTTGAGATACATTAGTAAGATTAACAGGTCTGCCTCTTTTAGGTCCAGGTTTGAAGTTTAGTTCTGAAAAGGGCATTTCTTTGGAAAAGGTTTTTTCGTTGAAAAAAATTGAAAATGTTTCTTCCTTTCGATACTGGATCCACTGCATTTGTAGCAATGATAAAGGATGTTTTTCCGTATCAACCTTTCTTTTGGTGATATGTTGTAAAAGATTTCCAACAGACAAAAAGTCATCATGAGTCATCACTGTTATGTAAAAAGGATTTTTCTTCCTAGATTTTGCAACGACAGTATACCTGTACCAATCATTGGGATGATATATCTGCTAAATACTGCTGTAGTTTGCTATTGAGGCAAAATCACAGTCGTTGGGCAAATAAGAATAACCACTTCTCATAAACTTCTGGTCAATAACTTCAATGTTATTATCTTCACTCAGAACCAGTTTCATCGCCATGGCAACATTCCAGTTTCTATTTTGCTTGGCACAGGTGTCACTATACATTAAAACATTTTTCGCAGCTGAAGCCCTGTTTTCAATGTGCTTGACCAAACATGCACTAATTTCTTGGGAACTTTGTGATCCATTTATTTCATTACAACAATACATAAATCCTAATTTTGAGGGAAGCTCATGGCATCCCAAATTATAAACATTATTGCATTTGTAATAGGGCACTTGACATGATAGTTTAGGAAAAGGAAGAGACTTTTCCAAAACATAGGAAAATGTATAGTAAGAGCTATTAATAATGGACTGTTGAGTGCCCTCGTTCATGGCATTGAGCTTTTTCTGCTTGGCGAAGATGAATTCAGAATCTGCTGGAATACATTCATCACTTGCTCCATTATCTGCCAAAATTCTTGGCTCACTAACACTGCTCTCATCACTGCTCATAATGACACCTCAAAACTTAAATCTTTTACATCTAGGTTATTAAAATGTTTTTAGGTTTACCTGGTTACAACATTTCTAGATGAGCAACAAGTGGTTGAACTGCAAACAGTTACAGGCACAGTGGTGTATCTCCAATATACACCACTTTAGCTTTTACCCAACGGATGGCTGCATTGACTGCATAAACTAGTGCTGCTAACTATAAGGTTGTTAAGGGAACTAGAATTTACACCACTTGTGCTTTAAACAGAATGCAACTTGCTGAACACTTCTGAAACATCAACTCTAAAAAAACAAAAATTGGACTTACACCACTTGGACTTTAAGGGGCTCATATATAGATTGGCATAGCGGTCACTTAGTTCTCCATTTGAATGTTAGGAACATTCAATGTGTCAACAACAATCAACCATATAGCACTGTCATCGTTGAACAAAGAATTTCCCTGCAATTCCTTGAGGACCCATCTTCATGATGGGCAGAACCTCTTGTTGCCTCTTATGTGCTTGCTTGTGTTGATTAGTGCCTTTGTATGATGGATGATATAGACCACAGATGCCACACATCGTTTAATAAGTATGCGGGAGTCATATTTCGTCAAAGCTTCAAAGGTGGGTTACGTCCCTTGGTGACGGGAAATTTGTGCGTGTGAATTATCCAGTTTCGGGCCGAGCCGAAACATTCCACGTTTCTTTGTCATCGGATGGGCCAGGTGACTCCTACCTGCGCTGAAAGGACGAACGATTTATGGCAGGCCGTAAAGTTAAAAGCTTTACGCATTCAAGTAAATTCAAAAGACAGTAGAGGACCTGTGCCGAAAGAAGGTTGAAACTAGAGAAACGATACTTCCATGGGCGCCGGCAGGATTGCTTCTAGGGGGGTGCACCAGGGCTGCATTGGTGCCCCCCCCCCATAGGCCCAAAAATTTCCGGGCTGGGCGACCTTATTTTTTGATAGCTCTACTACTGCCCAGACGGCGACCCGGGATGTCAGGGGGGGTGCAAGTGCACCCCCTTGCACCCACCTCCCGGCGCCCATGGATACTTCCGAGAAAAAGTCAGGTTGCGGAACACCTATGTTGGGAACCAGCGAATCAAACAGTGTGTTACGAACTTTTATAAACCATAAGTTTTATGTTACATGAGGAGTGCCAATAGAGATCGAGGACGTCCCGCCAAACGCTCCCATTGGCTGGAATTTCGCGGGCCAGCTAAAACACCGGAGGCTGGAAGTCTTCGACGGAGCCGACAAGCCAGGAGGAAGACATTCTATTTCTGGCCGACAAACAAATAGCAGCGGCCCACCTAATGTTGTAAAAAAAACGTGGAAAAAAAAAAAGTTTTTTTTCTGGGACATGTTTTTTTTCATAACTACTAAATCTCACATTTGTAAGGCACTTACCGTTAATATGACTGTTTACGAGTTTATACTACGTACTTATATTAATTTTTAAATCTACTATATTTTACTGGTTCAGTAGAAAAGAAAATTACGAAAATATTGGCAACATTGAATAAAGTTTTCTTTTACGAACGGGTATTTCCCGAGAAGGGTAGGTGAGCGAGAGGGAATCCCCGTTTTTTGGATTGATACTCGCTATTTGAACTAGTGCTGCCAGCCCTGCGAATTTATCAGTAGACCTACGGATCTTTTAAAAAAATTAGGAATTTTAAATTTATCTACGGTTTTTTGCCGCTTTTTATTACTTATTGTGCTTTCCTTATATTCGTATACTGGTTAAACTCTCAGTGTATAGTGATACTGAGTCATCAAATTGTCAGTAATTATGAATCGTTTCCTTACAACCGTTGGCGTAAACCAACGATTGAAAAAGAAATAAAGCCTCTATTTTGTATGATAATAGATTTAAATTCAAACTTAAAAGACCGCAATACAGAATTATCAGCGCAGTCTTTAGGCACAGTGTGTACTGTACTCACAATTTAAAATTGCAATCTCAAAATCTTTTGCGTAAAATACAAGAACAACCAGTAAAAGAAAATGTAACTATTTCTGAAGTTATGGATCTAGAGGAGACAGAAGAAGAAATTTTATCAAACATAGATACAGCACGTGTGACCGTATTGTAATGCCTATTTACTGTGAGCTAAACGAAATTCTCTACCGAACGATATATACAATTTCTTTTAGAAAAAACAACAGATACCGTACAGTCAACTGCACGAACTGTGGACGCATATTATTTTTCTGTTTTCTGGATGGCGAAACTCGAAGCTTGGTAAGCCGGACAGGAACATGCGTCGTGCTAATGCGTTTGTTGCTTCAAGGGTACGAATTTTGTTGGTCAACCCTCTTAAAAATTTCTACCATAACTGGCAAATAAAGACTACAGCCATTGTGCTTTCATTACAAAACTCTGAAAGCAGGATAACTACCAGTATAATGCACGAATATAAGACGGAAACTGCTCCTGTTACAGAAAATCGTCAAATGAAAATAATCCGCTGTTGTTATTTAACTCGATCCAAATTATTTCATAAACCTCTAATATCTGGAGCACAACTCGTCATTTCACTACACGAAAATACCATGACACACAATTCAATAGTAGTAACACTAGCTAAAAGCACGGCTTTGTGGTAGCTCGCGAAGTTTTGCAATAAAAATATTATATACAATTAAGGAAATTAAACACTAATCATAAGAATTTTAAATATTTAAACTTTAAGAACTATCTTCAAAATCTGTATTTTTTAGTTAGTTCAAAAAAAAAGGCACATTGTAAGCATCTTAGAATTTTAGTAAATTCTAGCCTCTCACCTTTAGGCATTAGGGAGAAAGCTTACTCTGTAGGAAAAGATAGTTTTCATTTCATGTATAGGTTATGGGAGTAAAGCTTTATATAGAATGAAGATACAGTAACCAAACACACTAAATAAACCCCTTTAGGAATAATAAAAGTATTTAAAAGTAAATAAAAGTCCTAAAGCAAATCTTCTATAATAGAAAGAAAACATTAGTTTGGGAGGAAATAGGTTAAATCCCCCAAGTTCAGTTTCAAATAATAGATTTTGCTATAGGTTAACTTTACAGTTTCTAAACCAATTTGAACGCAGTAAAGACTTTTAGTAGTTGCTAAATGCCGAATATAAACTTTGAATAATAATAAATAAGCTTTAAATCAACTGAAAATTAAATAATCATCAGTAATCCAACTTTGTAATTATGAGCTTCTATCTGGGGAGCATTTTTGGCATTTTTAAACCGATTTACGAGCAAGAAAGTAACTCAATACTTAGTAAACCAACTACACTAAATTTCTGGATTAATATTAACACCTTTTACTAACCTTAAATATGATAATCCAAAATAATCTAGTTCAGCACAAGAGAGATTTCTAATATTTGGTATTTCACTGTTTTTATACACTTTAGAACGGAAGAAAGTAGTTTTAATGAAGTAATAACTCAGTTGAAATATAAATTCACTAAAATTTCGTAGTTTCTGAAAGTTTAAATAACTTAAATCAATTTTTTAATACTTCGTTAGATGCACTTCACTTTTGGCAATTTTTATCTCAAAATCCTAGAGAACATTCGAAATAAAAAGTAGATTTCCGGGAAGACCCAAAAATCTAATATCACATATAATAATTTCAGGTCATCACAAGTAATGGAGCCGATTTTATAGAGATCTTAAAATTTATTTTTCATTGCAGCCATGTGGGCAACTTAGAAATATTTTTCAACCGATCTAAAGTAGATACAGAGATAAGACAACTTTCAGAATACGTAGTTTAATTCAGTGAATCTCTTGGTAATTTTATATTTGCGATAAAAGTAAGAGAAATAAAGTTATAAAATTAAAACTGAAATTGCACTTTGGTTACGTCGTAGTTAAACTTTCCCTGCACCAATCTTAATAAAAATTACACCAATAAACTCAGGAATTTTAGTGGAACGCGGTAATAATAATATTATTTGTATAAATTGTGGCGTTAATAAAATGACGAAATGTAGAAGTTTCTCGAACAAAAGTAATTCCCCAGAGTAGGAAAGTAGTTCACTCCTACGCTAAGATCTTTTAAACCAAACACTTAAAGTTAATCACTAAATATCCATTATTTCACAATTAAATAAGTATAAACACTGTCACACCTAAAGTTTCGCATAATTGGTTAGTTGCTGAGATATTTCCGATCTAAATCGTTTAGGTGTCAGCAGAAAGTTGTATTTTGGCCGTGACGTCAGCGAGGTTATAAATCATAGGACGCGGTGGTGACGGCGTCTTTTCCGGGTTTGAAGTTGCACTAATAAGATGTTTTAAGCGTGTGCGCTGGTAGGTTGGCAGTTCCGTCTTTGAGTTGGTACTGCCGGTTCGGCCATGATGGAATGTTGGCTTCTGGGGCGTAGCACTTGTTTTCTTAATATGAACTTTTAATTTTCATCGGGGCGTTGGTCGGTCTTTACTTCTCTCCACAATCTGTAATTTTTGGAACGATTGTCCGATTGGCCTAAGCAACTTAAGAATGCTGTTTGAACTTTGAATTTCATTCTAAATAAACTTGAAGAATTTTTGGAAAAGTGAACTGTTTCATTTCTGTAGCTACTATCATACCTTTTCAATATTTGGGGTCTTCAAATATTGTGGCGACCTGTAGCGTTCTAGTTGTATCCTGGCAACATGGTCTAACTAAATTAAAACATTCAGCAAGTTTTCATCGGACTGTGAGGTGTGATCAAGAGTGTAAGCTAATGCACTTAGGCGATACTACAACCCCGGTATCGGTCTAGTTCCTTACAACATTTATAATAAGACGCAATCATTAAATATTTAAAATATCAATTTATTTAATTTGTTTTTAATCAGATATAACATTTCTTATTCAAGCTTGTTTCTGTTTTCTACATTCTAACATACACGAATTTTTTATATTACTAACTCTGTCATAAGGAATTCTTCTATTTAATGCTAGTCTTTCTGAAGCTTTTTCTCCCTATAATCCAACATATGTTAAACCAATAAAAGCTTCTTTTTCTCCAATTTAATGTTAAATCTTGAGCTTTGTGAATTGTGATTGCGAAAGCTAGTTGAAATGGACTTTTTTCCCTTGTACAAGTGATATTCCGTATTTTACAAAATTTAGTTGTTTGTGGAGTCGGAACACAACCACTTTTTCATAAGTTGAATGAAAATAATTTTCAAAACGAACCACTATCACTTATGGCGTTATATATATTATATATATAGGGTGATTCAAAAAGAATACCACAACTTTAAAAATGTGTATTTGATGAAAGAAACATAATATAACCTTCTGTTATACATCATTACAAAGAGTATTTAAAAAGGTTTTTTTTTTTTTTCAGTCAAAAACAAGTTCAGAGATGTTCAATATGGCCCCCTCCAGACACTCGAGCAATATCAACCCGATACTCCAACTCGTTCCACACTCTCTGTAGCATATCAGGCGTAACAGTTTGGATAGCTGCTGTTATTTCTCGTTTCAAATCATCAATGGTGGCTGGGAGAGGTGGCCGAAACACCATATCCTTAACATACCCCCATAAGAAAAAATTGCAGGGGGTAAGATCAGGGCTTCTTGGAGGCCAGTGATGAAGTGCTCTGTCACGGGCTGCCTGGCGGCCGATCCATCGCCTCGGGTAGTTGACGTTCAGGTAGGTACGGACAGATAAGTGCCAATGTGGTGGCGCTCTATCCTGCTGAAATATGAATTGTTGTGCTTCTTGTTCGAGGTGAGGGAACAGCCAATTCTCTAACATCTCCAGATACTGTAGTCCAGTTACAGTAGCACCTTCGAAGAAAAAGGGACCAAAAACTTTATTGGCTGAAATGGCACAGAAAACGTTCACCTTAGGCGAGTCACGTTCATACTGAGTTGTTTCCCGCGGATTCTCAGTGCCCCATATACGGACATTGTGACTGTTGACTTTCCCGTTAGTGTGGAAAGTTGCTTCATCACTAAACACAATCTTTGAAACGAAAGATTCATCTGTTTCCATTTGAGCAAGGATAAAATCACAGAAATCGAATCTTTTAATCTTATCAGCTGCAGACAGTGCTTGAACCAATTTCAGACGATAAGGTTTCATAACTAACCTTTTTCGTAGGACTCTCCATACAGTTGATTGTGGAATTTGCAGCTCTCTGCTAGCTCTGCGGGTCGATTTTCCTGGGCTGAGAGCAAATGCTTGCTGGATGCGTGCTACATTTTCATCACTCGTTCTCGGCCGTCCACAACTTTTCCCTTTGCACAAACGCCCATTCTCTGTAAACTGTTTATACCAACGTTTAATACACCACCTATCAGGAGGTTTAACACCATACTTCGTTCGAAATGCACGCTGAACAACTGTCGTCGATTCACTTCTGCCGTACTCAATAACACAAAAAGCTTTCTGTTGAGCGGTCGCCATCTTAGCATCAACTGACGCTGACGCCTAGTCAACAGCGCCTCAAGCGAACAAATGTACAACTAAATGAAACTTTATAGCTCCCTTAATTCGCCGACAGATAGTGCTTAGCTCTGCTTTTTGTCGTTGCAGAATTTTAAATTCCTAAAGTTGTGGTATTCTTTTTGACTCACCCTGTATATTAATAAAAATTATTACAATTTTTTGCAACAATAAAGATTGAATTAGCCGGCCTCGGTAGCGTAGGGGCTAGAGTAGTAGCTCCGCGTGCCGAAGGCCGCCGGTTCGAATCCGGCCGCGGGCATGGATGTTATGTGTTGTGTGTCTGTGTGAATGTCCTGTCCGTTCTGTGGCGTCTATACACTGAAAGCAATTATAATTACCTTGAGCTGGCTGTATGGCCTCCGTTGCCAAATGCCATAAAAAAAATTGAATTATTAGGGCTAGCTAAGTTTTGTTCAATTTCACGTCTAGACGTACAGTAGTTTTTTTTTTCAAAATGTTCACCACAAAAATCTAAAAATTGTCGGCTAGTGTCGCTCGCCCTTGTAAGATCAGTGAAAAATTCTAACTTACAAAGTTAGTGGACACGTATGTCCAGATCGGAAAAATTTTAATGGGATATAATTGATGAATGATATTATATCGGTTTTCCAGCACAGGAATAATAATAAAAGAACGAAAATATCATCATTGTATGCGCTTTCAATAGGTATGAATTCATTGTGAGAAATATTTCTTTGTTTTTACCGCCCGAGAAGGAAAGTTTGAATAATATTTGAGGTAATTATGTACAGTCTGTATGTGTTTTCATACCAACATTTCCGTACCTTACTTCCATCTTAAAGAAAAACTCAATTGATCTAAATAATTAATTTTTCTTTCTCAAAAAATATTTATTTACTTAAAGCGATGCAAACCTGACAGTGAAATTATAGTTAGCCATTTTAAACACCTTTCAACTGGAGTTCGTAAGTTTATTACAGTATAAAGAACGTTCGCCTAAAAAAAAAAAAAAAAGAAATTAAAAAAAAAATCAAAGAATTGAATTCTGAACTGCGTATATAAGCCGCGTCCTATGTAAGTGGAGAATCATAGAACGTGTATAATATGAACCAGATGACCGAAATGACATCATACTAATTCAACTACTTACAAAAATTTAACTTAATCTCTGTTCAGAAATTTCCTTTTGCTTTCACCTTCAAACTAGATACGGAACATATAGCCTTATTGTAATGTATATTTACTGTTAGCTAAATGAAATTCCCTACCGAATGAGCAATACGATTTCTTGTAGAAAAATACTGATACCGTACAGTCAACTCGACTAACTGTGGACGCCTATTATTGTTCAGTTTTCAGTAGACAACTTAAAGTTTTTCTTTAACGTTTCTGGATGGCGACTGCTTGAAGTATGGTTAGGACGGAAATATACATGTCCCTTGCTGCTCCTGCGGTACAAATTTGGTTCGTCAATTCCTCAATACGTTATGAGCAGCAGTGGCAGATAGATTAAAACCACTGTGCTTGCATTACAAAAAGTAAGTAGACTTGTCTGAAAGCTAAATAGTTACCAGCATATTGCACGCATATAACACAGAAACTGCTCCTGTTAAAGAAAATCGCCAAATAAAAATAATCCACTGTCGTCCTTACCTCGATCTTAATCGTTTCGTAAAACTCGAATATCTTTAACATTTAATTTAACTGCAATTCAGTGCACGCTTCGGTGGCAATTTCTCAACACCCCATTTTCCCCCTTTCCTGCACCCTCCTACATTTGCCTTCTGTAAATTGTAACTTTTAAATTCTTTCAACAATTCTTCATTCCACTACATCAAAAAGCTATGACACACAATTCTATAGCAATAACACAGAATGACAGCCCTTCTTCGACACTGAAGCACGAAGTTGACTGGCTGTGGCTGATTGTAGAACATTTTTAAATAGTGGGACTGTAGAAAGCATTGGAGGCAAGGAACGAAAAGGAATTCGGCCAAGGCCCTTTCGAAGGAAGCATCCCGCCTTCGCCTGGAGTGATTTGGCTAAACTATGGAAAAACCAAATCTGGATGCCAGAACGGGTATTTCTTTGGATAGTGACAAAACCGCTGCCTCTACATTTACACTAGTCACAGACTTATTTACAAAGAACATTCAACAACCATAGATAATCTTTTTTTTTTAAAAAAATTAAACTAATATTTCTCTTTCTGGAGAAGTTCTCAGGTCGACATCGAACTCACAAACTACACTTTTGATGAACAGCTTATTTGATTAATGAAATATGCTTTACTACTGTAGATGGTTGTGGAAGGATATCCATGATAAAATGTTCTTGATGTGCACGTAATTTTTGTTTCAAATGTTTTTATGATTTACATCATCCATCATTTGCATATTTCTCAAAGGAAAATAAATGATTTGGAGACTTCGTTTCAAAACAAATTTGTAATGCTACATGATCGAATAGCTATAAAACAATACAAACAGAAAAAAAAATATTTCGCAAGTCGTGGGATCGAACTTAGGACTCTCACTCAAGTACACACTATCTCAACACGCACGGCTAAACCGACGTTGTTAAATGGTTTTCTGGAGTAGTATAACTCATTTAGGCACAATTTTTACGCTATTTTTTTTTTTTTTCAAAAGTAATGTTTAATGGCTTATCTAGAATTGACTTTGAATTAGTATGTTCAATTTAAGGTCTTGAGGTGCAGCAGTTTTTTCAAAAAGTGTACCACAAAAGTGCACCAATCGTCGCCTAGTGTAAGGAATCTCTTCGCACTCGCCCTAACAAAATACCGCCCTGTTCCACACTTCAGCACGCAGTCACGTGTCGGCCGGCAGATTGCAGAACATTTCTAAATAGCGGGACATGGAAGGCGTAAGTAACCATCACGCAATAACGGGAATTCGAAATGAGAGAGGAACAAACCAGAAAAACACGGAAAATGTTTATGAAAATAAACTTAACTTCGTCCACAACCCGAAGGTTGGTTGGATCCTTCCGATGGAGATATACTAAAGCCATTCCACCAAAGGAAGGATGCCGAATTTCTTCCCTCTGGGTCTTGCGGTTTAACCAGGAACGGAACGTCCTGGTACAGCTCATATGATCAAACACAACTCTTAAAAATTCCTGCCGGCACTGGGATTTGAACCCGGGACCAGAGCAATAATATTTTGAAAGCAAGCGCCTTAACCACTTTTTTTTTTTTTTTGAGCTACCATACCAGTGCAAGGTTGACGAAAACAGGATTCGTTAAGGCACTTTGCCGACAGAAATTAGTCGATAGTTTAACCAGTGGCTCGGTGATCTTGCTGCAGAAATTTTGAATAATAGCATAACTTTTTCTGTAAAGATAAGTTACCTTCTAAAGGAGGAGGTGAATTTATAGCTGTTAGTAAACACCTGTCGTGTAACGAAATAGACATCGAAACGGTCTGTGAAATCCTATGGATTAGACTAAATGTAGCTAGGACAAAACTTGTAATAGGGTCTTTCTATCGTCCACCAGATGCACATGTAACTATTGCTGAGGCCTTAAGGAATATTGTGAGTAATATACGAGTAGCTCGTCAATTTCCGGATAGTGCAATAATACTAGGAGGTGACTTCAACTTTCCATATATCGACTGGACTAATTACGTCCACGTTCCTGGCGGCACGGATAAAACGCCCTGTGAAATTATTCTTGACCTTTTCTCAGACCTTCATCTTGAGCAGCTCGTCACTGAACCAACGCGGTGCCACAACGATAACGAAAACATTGTAGACATTCTCGTTACAACCTGAGTTATTCACTGACATTTCTACCACCACGGGAATAAGTGATCATAAAGCTGTAATTGCTACATTAAAATTAACAGCCGCGCGCAAAAAGAGAAAAAGATAGGATAGTTCTCAGGTTCGAAAAGGCCCCTAAGGAGTGTTTAAGAACGTTTTTGAGTGATCATTACCTTACCTTTATAGAAGGAAGGGGCTCGGTTGAAGTGATGTGGCTTCCATTCATGCGAATAGTCAGGGAAGGTATGGACTTATATATACCGAAAAGGACAATCAGGTATGGGAATGATCTCCCGTGGTATACACTTGAACTAAAAATGTTACCTGAAAAAAAAATGAATATACATACATGCTCAAGAAGGACGATGTATAGGAGTGATTTAGAAAAGTTAGACAAGATAAGAGGACATGTTAAGAATGCGATGCGTGAGGCCTTTAATGCAATTCACTTTCGAAGAGCCTCACCGAAAACCCAAAGAAAATTTGGTCGTATGTAAAAAAAAGTTAGTGGTAGTGACAACAATATGCCAGTTATACTACAAGACGTTCGGAAAGTTGATGACAGCCGCGACAAGACGACCGTATTTAACATCGAATTTAAAAATTCTTTCACTAACGAAAACATAGAAACATTCCCACCTTTCCACGGCGTGTAGAATTTGAGATGGATCCAGTATAGATTGATAGCAGGTATTATAGATCAATTAAAGCTCTTGCGCCGGGTCCCGATGGTATACCAGCAGTGGCGTCAGGGGCGGCCCTAGGGCGGTGCGACCGCACCGGGCGCCGTCATATGGGGGGCGCCGAAAATGCATCGAGAGATGCTCTGCGCAAAAAAATAAATTATATAATAGCCCAGCTTGCTGTTCACATATTTTTTTAAATACACTAATCATTCAGAAGAGTTTATAAAAGTAAGAGCATCCGCTTAATGTATAGTCCAAGTCAGCTAAAGTTACTCCATTCAAGAAAACCACATTTCTTCCCACAATTAGCATTCTTCGGGGTCGCGCAGCGAATCTCGTATCTGTTTCCTGCCTTGTCAGCTGTAGTCTTGTAGTTCATGCACCAGTGGCGGATCTACGAATTTTCTGAGTCAGGGCAAAGACCTGCGACTGCCGCCCCTTCAAATATGAATTTGCCGCCTGCAGCAGTTTAAGCTGCTCTTTGATTTTCCATCCCCTGAAGATTGCCGTTCAGGGCAGTAGAGCTAAGAAAGGTCATCGCCCACGAATTTGTCATTTACCGCTCCTTTAAACATGATTTCGACGCCCGGGGTAAAGCGCCCCGGTTTGTCTCCCTCTAGATCCGCCACAGTCATTTTCATGTGGGTGCAATGTGCATGAGGCGAGATTCAACCTACTTATCTATTTGTACAATGTTATACCTGAGGTGATCGCAATTAATGTTGGTAGCGTAAATATTTACTAACTGTACTGTATCTTTTAAAGAAATGTCGTTACACCTTTCTTTCTTTTTTTAACCCAAGGCGAAACAGAAAGCTCCAAATTACTTGAAATTTTTTTTAGGGATGCCATCTGAATCGTCATCAGAACTAGTTCAACACGTGACGGAAGAACATTTATTTTATAGAAGTTCTTCAGACGAGGCTCATGATTATAAGGAGCAGCATGTACAAGAATATTCTGCTATGGCTGCAATCTCATCTACAATTCAAAATGGTGTATACCATTCATACCACCACCGTCGCCCTTTCAAAGTACAAACTATGACAATATTTTGAAATGGTCGCTCATTAACTCTGCAACGCGTGTTTTCAAAGAGAATTGTCAAATGGAGTAACTTATATAAGAAGACGGCTTGTTTACTCTAAATCAGCATATAAAGTATATTGCTTTTTCTCTTGTTTATGTAACAGAAGGTCACGCTCTCTTTGGGGAATAGAAGAATTTGATGACTGGAGCTACTTATCAGAGCGTCTAAAATCTCACGAAACTTCCTCAAATCGCCAGCACATCATGATGAGTCGGATAGAAGCGTTGATTCGACTAAAGAACTTTGGTGTAATAGACAAGCATTTGTAAATACAGATTGAAGACGAAAAATCACGGCTGGTTGCTATCCTCGAATGAGTGATGTCAAAAATATTCTTTTTAACACGTAATAATTTCTTGTTCAGCGGAAGCTTTGGATCTGAAAGACAAAATACTTCTAATAATGGTAACTAACTGGATATGTTGCAACTGCTAGGAAAATATGACATTGTGATTATTGAGCAACTCCGTCGTATTGCTAATAAGGAGACGAATGTCTATTATTTTGGAAAACGTGTTCAAAACGTATGAAGTACTTAATAACATTTTAATTATGGTTAAGTTATCTATATACTTTTCCATCATACTGAATTGAACTCCTGTTGTCAGTCACGTCGAAAAATTATCTTTAACACTGCTTTTGTTGTTTCTAATGAAGACGAAGTTTAAGTGTGTGTGTGCTTCATTGCTTACTAGCCGGTAAATGACCCTTCGAACCAGGGCCTGTATATTAATGATACTTTGCAAAAGTTCGATTTGGATATGAATGATTGCCGGGGCCAAAGATATGACAAGAGGAAACAGAGGTGTCCAAAGTAGAATTTTGAACATTAATTAGATAGGTTTACTTGTCCGGATTTCTTTAATGAATGTTTTTTCATTCTCTCGATCAACAAAGCTGTGGGAAGTGGTAGTCAAGAACTTCTAAGGACTATCGCCAAAAGAAATTTGCGAAACTCTTTCGGAGAATAGAGTTTCTAGCCTTTCCTGTTGTTCGTTATTACTATTCTTCAGTTTATGACTCCCTTCTGAAATGAATTTTTTACTTGCAGCAACAGATACCTTGTCCCTGAGCCAGATCAAGGAGCAATTTGAGTTCATAGTTACTGTGGTGACTTGGTATATAATACATTGTTTCAAGTAAATATTGTAAGCAAGCCTATCCAGGATGAAATTGTATTCATAAACGCTCCACAATTGCTGGGAAAGTGCTTGGAATTTGAGAAAGAGTATTAGGGTTATTCGTCTGCTCTGATAACAGCTTCATAAATTGGTTCTCAGACTGGCACGTATCCTTTCATTAAGCCAATCAGGTCCAAAAGAAAAAAAAAACGATTTTTTTTTTATTAGTACGAGGCCGTAGATGAGATGGCAACAGATCCCAAGGAATTTTTTTGCAATGAACGTGTTTTAGCATATAATTAGTACAATTGAGAACGCGTTAGTCACTCAATTTCCACAACTATTTGAATTTAATGAAATAGTGTAGTTCTTACATATTATCAAAACAATTCCTGAATTGTAATTGGAATAATCCTGTGCAGATATAGAAATGTGTTTAACTAATGGAAAAAGTGACATACCGGATTGTGTATTGGCTGAGGAACTTTCTAATTGAAACTATTGTTGATGGGGTTTGAATCAGCAGAACCGTTTAACGTAATTATACCGATAATTTATGAAACAAAATGTTTGGCAGGATATATTTCTGAATGTGTGGACAGCAAATAGAATTTTGTTCACCATATCTCTAAAGGAGAATGAAATTTCAGCAAATTAAAACTTATTTACGGTAAACTCGGACTCAAACTTTCAGATCTTGAAATTTTATCTATAGAAAATAATATTGCCAAAGGGCAAAAACGATGAAGTTGACATACTAGGCCTTTTAGTTATTTTGTTTCCTCATTTTTAAAAAATTTATTAAAACTATGTAAATTGACGTACTCGTTATGTGAGCATCGTGTACGCCATAGTAGCATAAATAAACTTTCATACTGTTGTTGTTTCTCATTCGTACCATTGCTATCCTATACTAATCTTTCTGAAGTTTGAGTTATTGTTAATAGATTTATTTATCTTATGGCCATGGCATAAAATTAATAATACAATGTAATATTGAATTATAATTAAAATTCAAGATCAACATGGTGCAGCCAAAGTAGAGCTTCAATTGAAATATTAATAAAGTCTATCGGTGATCCCCTGAAGGCTAGAAGTAGGCAATCAAAGGTCACGTGACGGATGGTTTGTTTTTCCTCACCGCAGTCGCAATTCGGTGAATCTCTCCTTCCTCATGTGTACAGAGCTAAAGCAGATCTGCCATAACTAGACCTAACTCTGTTAAGAGCAGCCGAAGCCTTGCGAGGAAGGTAGAGTCCCTTTAGTGCCTGTTGAATGTCACAGAGTGCCATTCTGGTGGGGCTGAGGCTATCCGCTCCAATATCCATGCTTCTCTCCCGTTAAAATTACCAGATATAATCTGTTTTGCAGTTTGCTTGGTCTTCTTGATTTAAGCCTTTGAAATTGATTTTACATGTCGTGGATGGGCAGATCCAAGTTATGACAGATCATATTACTCGTATATTGGGTAATTAGGCGATTGTGTCGTCTTATCATGGGCGGTTCGATGTTACACAAAACGGGTAGCCAGTACAGTGGAGTGGTCTTGATACATCCACCAATTATCCGCATTGTCTGGTTCATAACTGTGTCGATCTTTTTGCTGTGGGTGCTATTCATCCAGACAGATAAGCAGTACTCATATGCAGAATACACAAGGTTCAGTGCTTATGTGCGAATTGCGGAGGCGGATGTTCCCCAGGAGGTGCCAGTTAACTTCTGCAGAATATTATTTCTGGTTCTTAGTTTTGATTCAAGGTTGTTTAGATGTTTATCGTACGACCAGGTGCGATCCATTATGACTCCCAAATACTTGTGGAAGGGGTTGTGTTGGAGGGGAGTGCCATCAAGTAGAACGTCAAGCGATAGATTCACCGCCCGATTGTTCATATGGAAGAGACTAGTTGACGTCTTGCTGGAACTGGGTAGTAGACGCCATTTCTTAAAATAGTTGCTCAGGGTTCTGCTGTTAAACTATTTTCAATTTGCTGAACGTTATTGTAATGTTGTACTACTGCCAGATCGTCAGCATAATAGAATTGTCTGGATTCTGTTTGATGAATGTCGAAAATATAAGTGGGGCTAAGAACTGAGCCTTGAGGCAGACCATTATTCACTATTCTTACTTTGCTTATCTTATCTTATTATCTGAGACAACCTGGAAATTTCGGTTAGCTAGCATGGTATTGATCAGACAAGATGATTTTTTTTGCACTTCGAAATGTTCAGCAGTTTGTATACCACGCCCTCTCGCCTACACCGTATCGTAGGCTGCGATAAGGTCAAAAAATAAAGCATCAGTCTTCAATCGTCTCTCGAATCCTGCAGTTTCTTGCAGGTCTAAAACCTGCCTGTATAACCGGGAGGTTTGCGAAAATAATTGGACTGATTCTAATATAGGTGATCTTTTCAAATAACTTGTAAGTAGTACTTAACAGTAAAATAGGTCTAAAATTCTCTGGAATATCAGGGCTATTTTCCAGGCTTGAGAATAGCTATGATCTTTACCCGTTTAAAATTCACAGGGATGATACTTGTCTGTAATATGTTAGTAAAGAAGCGGGCCAACCATTTTTTGGTATGTTTTCCACAGTGGGTGAGGAGCTCTGGGTGAACTTCGTCAAAACCTGGAGCATTCCCATTCCCATTCTTCATTTGTTTGATGGCACTTCCGACCTCTATATCGGTGACAGTGGATGAGAGGTTTGTAGGGACAGAGTACGTTCTTTTTAGATGGAACAATTGTTTTTTCACTTTCCGAGTATGGTCTTTATCGGCGCCCACTCTAGACGTGGTGCAAGTCGACTTGCTAATTTGGTCTGGAAGTGACCTGATGCTTTTGCTTGAGGGTTATGTGGAGTTCCACCTAGTTTTTTTAAGGAGGCTCCATGCTTTCTGGCTTAGACTTCTTTAAATTCAAGGTTTGCACCATGTCATTCCATTTGAGTTTACGGGCATTGTCCAGGTTCTGCAAGCAGTTCGTCGGCTACTTCTGTATGCCGTTCTGTTGGAAATTATCATATAGCAATTCGCATGTTTCGATCCAAGCACGGAATATATTCTCTAGGAAAGACGTTTTAGCTGTCACTATAGTTACACTGACTAATCTATTGTAATTTTTTTGCTAACGGAGGTATCCATATTAGGTTTTCATCCAGGTTACCGGTAAATTCTTCCCACTTTGCTTTCCCAGAGTCCAGTTGTTAATATAAAAAGACTGTTTTCAGAATTCGGCTTTGCTCATTTGGAATTCATAACACATTCATATACGTATTCGAGTAGATGCAATACCTGCCTATGCTGCCAGATCTTAAATCATCTAACTGTCAAAAAGGCCATTATAATATGCTAATGAGGCTACGCGGCACTTAATAACCTAAGATACAGGTCATAAATCGTCTAACTGGTTAACGTAACTTGTATGCTAATGGGAATAATATTTAAATGAGTCCACGTGCCACTTCTTAACCCAAGTTACAGGTCGTGAATTGTATACTAATGAGTGTCGACCCCTTTTCATGGACGCAGGTGTGACCCCTGGATCATAAATCGTTTTAATGGGGTCGTAAATGTGAATAATATGCTAATGAGGGTCGGTCCCTTTTTATGGACGCAGGTGTGACCCCCGGATCGTAAATCGTTTTAATGGGGTCATTATTTATTTTCTCAAACCGCCGTGCACGTGTGCTGCAGACTGGTTATGTTAATTAGTCTAGACCCGTTTTCCGCCCCCCGGCCGACCCGGCGTCAGTTTGCAGCCATGCTCGTCTAGTGTTGTTGTTCTCATCTGTATACCAACTCAACGCTGGTGACTCGAAACGTTTGACGATAGGGTTATCGTCCAAACACGAGTTTGAACCTGTTGTTGTTCTGGAAAAAGTGGGACACAATAAAATTGTTTTAACATACTACGAATGGAACGTCCTGATCCAGGAATTGGACGTAGTGTCCCAGTTATTCAACGCCGGCACCGACAGCATCTCACTTGGTGAGCACACCGTCTCCTGCCGAACGATTGCCGGGGTGAAGACTGTTTGTTTCCACCTTAATGACGATCCTGCCAGCGGTGTCTTCTTCGGCCAGTCTACTTGGAGGAACTTCGTCGACGCGCAGCCAGCCGTGACCAACGCCTTGACCATCAAGCAGAAGTGGGGCTACTTGGTGGCACGATATTATACTGAGTTTGTGGACATTCTAGCTAATAAAGTGCTACGAGACTTCAATATGGCTACAGTGCAAAAACTGATTGACATGCACATTAATAATGTTCGAGTAGCTCAAGTGACACCCAGTTCATCATTGGATTATGCGCAATTAAGACTTGAACTCATTGCATATAAAAATTTGTTAGTATCTGATGACGTAAATAATATTGTAATTAAGAATTATGAACCTGGATATGATGTTTGTGGACCTTATTAACTACATGTATGTGAAATGTCTGAATAAAATAACATATATTATTTATATTATTTCTTTTTATTTCACCCACCATTGGGCAATTAAAAATACATTTTCAACAGCGCATATAGCGTTACAAAATAAATGTCCTTTACAAAGTTTTATCAAATTATTTTTCTTGAGTTCATGTAGAGGCGGGCATCCTAAATCTTCTATATTGTAGCAGACTTTCTTGCGATAATCTTCTGAAACCAACGAGCCTTCTCCCGTCCTTTAACGTAAATAATGGAGTCATCTTCATTTGTGATTGCATGTAGAATAGTACATAGTTTGCTAAAGGTTATACCAGCAGCAGTCCAAGGTATTCCATGGTAATTATTTGTCAGCCATTTGACTGTTGGCTCATTACCTCCACGTGATGGTGAATTTACAGAGATGCAATGTGTGGCGATAATGTTGTCTGATTGCACTACACAGACGGCAACTTCTTTGAAGATAAACTCCTTCTCTCGTCTTGAATCCTTGAGCGTCCAGGAAGATGGTCGGCATGATACTGGGTGGCAATGATGGCGCTATCTGGTTTTATGCGAGCTTACGCACAACACTTGTTAGCGGTACGTATTCCACAACACGGTCGTGAAGGATTAGACAGTATGCGGCGGTGTAGGCTGGAA
>JARYHS010008075.1:11622045-11901065 GCA_031002005.1 Vandiemenella viatica | reverse complement strand
TAAAAAGTTTTATCATCTCTCTATGATCAATCGAGTTGGTTATTTCAATAATTATTATGACTAAAATGGTGATATTCGTGATTATTTTTACTGTAGAACTCCGAACTTTGCCTCTGAGCGTCTGCGAGTATTTTGCCGCGCGGGCTCAGTTTTTTAGTGTTGAGTAAAGTGCTGGGTATGAGAGGTCTATTTTATCATGAATTTAGTGTACCACCTACCAGTTATGCTGTCCCATGCGGTATTCGTGTCTAGAACGAAGCATAATCGATAGGCGAAGGGTCTCGCGAATTCTGTCCCCGACTGTACATATCATTTTCTGTAATAAATATTTTTATTACAATTGTTTTTTTTTCTATAACCTTCAGCAGCAATTATCTATACTGGTCACAGCAGCAGCAGTCTCAACAAACTTGTACACATATTCTACTTTTCCATTGACTAAATACATTAGAAATAAATTTACAGAGCACAGTGCTCGGCTTTTTTTTTTACAATATTTTTCTCGGGCTATGACTCTATACAAAACATCAGTGAACTGCAAAAAATATATTTTTTTTATAAAAGTTTGTACAGCATTGGAAAAAAAATATTTACATGTTTTTTTGCAGCAACCTAAGCAGTGTACTGTACATATTTACAAACTAGATACACGGATAAACGGTATATTTCTTCTTCACTAATCGGTATTTACGAAACATTCACACATTATTTACAGACTTGTGACCCCACGGTAGGTTCTCTATCCCGTCGGGGAAAATATACCGCTTATCATCCGTTCTAGACAGACCCAGTTTGGATATTTGAACTGTATTTATAACATGAAGTATTGAAGTGATCCTTTGCTGCAGATTGTACCTGGGAGTTTCCCCATGGAGGCAATTTATGTAATCCTCCAACTGCAGCTTTCGAGTGACTGAGCCAGCCAAACCTTTAGCCCGTCTAGTGGTCTGATCTGTCTCGAGCCGGAATGTATACATTTTTGCCCTTAACCCCGCAAACTCGGCAATCAGGGTGCCATTCGCCTCGTCCTTCATAACACCGACAACCTTTATATTGTGGGACTCTATCCCATAACGGTTGCCAGTGCTATACCCAGACGTGTCGAACTCCTCCCTGTTACGTCGCATCACTTCATATGGATCACAGTCCTTCACCAAGTAGATGAAGCTGTCTGTATCCATATATAGCAATTTAGGGCTTCTAAACTGTGGAATGGCAAATTCGTAATGAAATCTGTACATCTTCAATTAAGAAAGGTCAAGAATGCACATTCCGACTTACACAGGTTTATTAAAAACTATCCTAGCTTTCGCCATCTCCACGGCCACAAAGTTCTTGTTGAAAACTGTTACTTGCTTAAAGTGTGGTGAAGCTATGTGTTTGCGGGCACCGCGGCGGCCCACCCATGCTGTACACAATTTCACGTCGCGGTGTTTTCAAATGTTCTCCATAGTTTTACCGAAAATTGAATTGTTCATTAATTTATAAAAATCTCTCTCAAAATCTGTTTTTGCTGAACCGCGAGAACTCGTATTGGGAGATATGTATTCTTACAACCACGGTGACCGATTGAAAGATATTACCCGGTGTATTTCGGTCACCTGCAGCCCCAAGCCTACACATTGCTGGAGGACTCGGTAATGGAGAACATACCGTACCTTGTTCTCCAGTGTGGTCATCAGCTTGGGGAGGGTAGAACCTTCTGGGGCTTTGTGGTCTGGACATGGCGGCAGGTCTGCTAAAACGTCGTGTTTATCCTGAGGAATCGTAAGGTCTACCTCCAATACGAACCCCCTAGGTGAGTCAGCTGCAACGCTCATGAATTTTATGCTAGCAATCTCTTTAGCCGATAGCCATTGAAACCCACCAGAGGGTAGATACTCCGACATGGCCCAGCCATAAAGATTGTTTACGTCGAAGTACATTACAAAATCTTGAGACGCCTCGCGGTTGTACTCCGGCATGTACCGGTTATTTGCCTTCACATACCTGTGGACGCACTGGCAAATACCTCCGCGAATACCTCGTTCGAATAAGAGCAGCATGAGGATATCCGTCAGAAGGTCCAGTTCGACACGCGTGCTCCTTAACATAGCCTGCCACGAAAAGCCTGGGGATGTGAAATAGTGGGCAGGGTCCAGGGTGTACTTCCCCAAACATACACTCTTAAATTTCTCAATCAGATCTGCAAGTAACCGCACATCTGTGTCCATGTACAGACTTACATATTCGCCCAAAGTCTTGATCTGGAAAGTCCGCCACACCTTTGTCGCGTGTTCGTAATCTTCATCAGAAATGTGTGACTCCGACAACGAACAGTAGAATTTTGATTTTGGAGGAAGCGTGGCCTCGGTGAGCTAATCCCACGAATCCATGTATTCGTAAGAGGAGACACCTTTCCGTTTAACTAACTGGAACTTCTCGGGGTCTGTGAAATGAGCACTAGTAATGCGCATGTCGCCGTCCTCAAGGGTTCCAACCAGTTTATCTAATGGGAGCTGCATGAACCGGTATGAGTCCAGAAACCTTAACGTGATTGAAGTGTATTCAATCTTTTTAGAAAAAGAAATATAACGTTCTGTGTTGATGGGAAGCACATCCATCCCTTCGGAATCGAGTTTTGATAAAACCATAACAATGAAATGAGCATCATACCCATAAAGATTGTGAAAGAAAACGGGTATGTACTTTTTAGTCTTATACTGCAAATTGCAGTCATTATATGCAGACCCCCTAAATTCACCCGTGATACGACAATGATCGCGGACTTTGACAGTCCCCGGTTCAATGTCTTTCTCACAGATGTGGCATAGTGTAGCATCAGCAAACTTTGCTTCTTGCTCATCTTTCATTACAAGAGGAATGCACCTCTTGTAAATTTTAAATTTTATCAACTTTCTTGGTAAGTTTGACGAGTTCATCCGCAAGCCATTTTTCGGGATTTTTTCCCGTGAAGGAGTTTAAACGTGACAGACTAGGTACGCTTGGACAAACGACCTGGTATGCGGCAACGAAAGGGATATGTTTCTGGACAAAAGTAGTGTAAGAGGCGTTGGGTGGAGGACTGCAAGAATCATAAGGTTGCAATAAACTTTCAAAGTCCGCGTAAACAACGACGGGTATACGCTGTTGGTGCACAAAATCCTTAAATTTTAAGGTTTTATCGTCGTCGCCGGGTAAATCCACTCTTACAGGATTAACCCTTGCACAGTCAATCTCGTGGCGGTCCAGGAAATCTTTGCGTCCGAAATGGTGCAGACATCTGTCACAAATAAAAATAGCACACTTATGCAAACTTAATGAAGATCTAACTAACGCCGACAGGTTGTGAATCCAACAGTAATGGAATTTTTTCCCACTGCCGTCGGTAATCAACAATATGTTTATGTGGTGAACGCGTTTGTCTGCAGTGTGATGGAGGGCCCCGGGAACTACATGTTTACCTTTAACTACATCCAGACCGAAAACATTTACAGAGTAGTCTGGATTTTGCCTCTCAAACTTAGAAATGTCGGAGAGTTTTACCGCAAACTCAATACCTGAAAAATCGAGGGGGTAGAGTGAACGTACTCTCTTATATATGCTAACTCTTTCAGGTTTTTTGTTTAGCGCCTTTACGTGATATGCAAGAATTGTCCATAAAAAGCACAACTCGTCATTCTTGTTTTCTACATTTGTGACGGCCTTCTGTCTACAGATATCAAGTGGCAGAGCAACATAGGAAGACCCCCAATAGAAAGGTTGAATATTAGAAATGCTAATGTCGAGGGATTCTATTCTATCGAGAGTTTTGCCACTAGTCCTTTCTTGAAACTCGCATAATTTTACTCTGAGCTCCGACTTCACATATTTTTCATACCAATCCGACAGGCAAGTGCTGGTTGTGACCTCACGCATTTTAGTTAAGAAGCACATACGGGCGGTTTCTAAAAGCATTTCCTTCTGTATCTTATATGTGTTGATCAGTCCAACCTGCACCTTTAGGGATGGGGAGGACCGATTATCCACAATTTCGCGAAGTTCATTGGATCAATGAAATTTAGCGAATTTGGAATTGTCCCGGAACAAATTCTATTTTTAAATGCACTAAGCCTGTCTTCAAGGACTGAGCCCGCAACTGCTGACTCACCCGTCGTTGCTGCAGCATCATGACTGCTTGATGGAGTAGAGGCTGACTGGATTGCCCCTGCCCCGATGAACGGTCGGCTTGACCCGGGCGATGGGTTGGTGGACTGGCGGTTTGGCCCAGGCGAAGGACCGGTGGACTGCCGGCTGGACCCGGCTAGAGGTCGGCGAGGTGCTGCTGCTGCTGCTGCTGCTGCTGCTGCTGTGGTGGGCGGTCGGCTCGGCCCGGCTGTAGTGGGCATCTCCCACGGTTGCCATATTGGTGGTGGAACTGCCTCGTTGGCTAGGTGTCCGACCGCCCCCTCTGAAACATAAAAATAAGAAAAATGATTTAGTATCATGAAAAATATAATTTCGTACGCATAAAATAATATAGGTATATTACTGATGTACTGGACTTACAGATATTCCAGTGTGCTGGTGGTTGCGGAAGAACCCATTGTGGTGGTGGAGTTGGCTGCATACTGCTCTGCGACTCATTCATTGGGTGAGAGCAATTGCCAAGGCTGATATTTGCTCTTTTTGGGCTAGTTAATTCCTGAGAAGAACTACCGTTTCGCTTCTCTGGGCGTGATGGTTCATCTGAAAAAAAGAAAAGAAAAAATTATTTTAGCAATAAAGACATGGAAAAAAAATAATTATCTATACAATTATCTACCATGTACTTACTGTAGTAAAAAAGGTCACTAAATGATAGATTGTTTTCGTCACATGCATAAAAAAGTAATGAATAAGATAGACTTCAACAGTATATAGTTTCATAAACCAGTTATATTAAAAAATTATAATTACCGAAATCATCCAGGCTAGTGAACGAGAAATCATCAAAGTCTGGAGCAAAAAAAAAAAAAAAAAAACAATTAGAACTAGAATATGAGGAAAAAAATCATATATGACTAAAAAAGATATTTACCACAAGATAAATTATTAAGATCATCCCATAACTGCTGCTGATCTGTAATTTAAAAAAGTGATTTTATAGTTTATTATAACAACATGTTAGAACTAAGTACATGACATATTTCATTACTTACCAATATCGCTGAATAAGCTCATTCTCCCAAGATCTCCAGACGACATAGCAAGAAGTGTAGTGTTCCGTCCGGTAATTCAGAGAAGACTGGATAACCCCAGGGAGAGTTCCGCCCTTTATATACACACTTGGAACCTCGCTGGCGTGGGAACACGACGCTTTGCCTGTGAATCTCCCGAGCGAGCTAAGACTACATTTCTCGGGGTAAATTATATTCCTCCCGCCACGCTTGGAACCTCGCTGGCGCTTTGCCTGTTAATCTCCCGAGGGATCTAAGGCCACATTTTTCGGGGTAAATTATATTCCTCCCGCACAATCGTAAAATACCGTGAAGGTTGAAAAAATAACACACACACATAACTTCCGTGGAGGCCACGTGTACACTCATTTAATATGCGGGTCGCGGAGGATCGGATAAGGAGATACTCCGACCGCGGCGAGGGAGCCCGCGCGGGCCGCGGCTTAGTGAATATTTGAGGGGTCGCGGGCGGTGCCGCGCGGCGGAGAATATTTATGACGCAGGTGCGCTGTATCGGGTGGCTATCCCTTAGAAGCCCACATTCGTCCTGAAAACGAAACAGAGTTTAAAAAACATACGCTAGTACTAAAATTCATATCTCGGAAAGTACTTATCCGATCTTTTTCGGATAAATACCTCTGTAACGTCCAGAAAAATCCTTATTACTTGACATGTAATAACGCTATTATAAAATTATAAATTGTGTTACCTGTTATAAAATATTTAACCAAGGACTTCAGAAGCGAATATTATACTGCATTTTGAGCGTAATCAATTGAATTAGCGTGTAATTGAGGTTTTGTACCCTGGCCCCGTAGGGCGGTTTGAGAAAATAAATAATGAACCCATTTAGACCTGCGTCCATGAAAAGGGGTCGACATTCATTAGTATACAAGTCACGACCTGTAACTTGGGTTAAGAAGTGCCTCGTTGACTCATTTAAATATTATTCACATTAGCATATAATTTATGACACCCATTTAGACGATTTATGACCTGTATCTTAGGTTAAGAAGTGCCGCGTAGCCTCATTAGCATATTATAATGGCCTTTTTGACAGCTAGATGATTTAAGATCTGGCAGCATAGGTAGGTATTGCATCTACTTATTCGAATCCCACGGAAACAACTATTTCGATCTGGATAAAAGTAGATAGCAAAAACATCACTCCAAGTTTTATCCTAAGATATCCAGCCATTTCGACGTGAAACACTAGCAAATATCCAAGAAAACAAACTTTTACATTTATAAGTTTAGTAGGGTGTAAAAAATGTATGTTACCTTCAGTCTGTCTGTATGAACACCTTAATCTCGTTTAAGCGATTAAACATTTGAGGCACCACAATGAGATTTCGCACCACCTGAAAAATTTACTAGGTCCGCCTCTGAGTGGCGTAGCTATGTTACAAAGGACCCCGGTACAAAAAAATATTTTGGGCCCAAGATGGGCAACCTTTTTTTTTTATCTCTACTGAGTCTTGTGAGGTATACTGGAAGGAGCACAGATCGTGTGAAACGCAACTAGCCCTATTTTCACATGATGTAATGAAAGTTATCGATGCAGGCTCACAATTTGATGCAATTTTCTTGAATTTTGAGAAAGCTTTTGACTCTGTACCCACACAATCGACTTTTAGCGAAGATTCGATCAAACGGTGTATCGGATCAGATTTGTGAATGGATACGCGATTTTCTAACTGGTCGATCACAGTATGTCGTTGTTGACGGGGAAGCCTCTTCTAAGCCAGATGTTACATCGGGCGTTCCTCAAGGAAGTGTAATACGACCACTTCTTTTCCAAATTTTTATAAACGATCTCGGTGACAACGTTAATTGCAAGATGCGATTGTTTGCTGAAGATGCACTTATCTATAGGGAAATAACGAGCTCTGACAATTGCTTAGAAATTCAGTGTTATATGGATGTTATTTCGGAGTGGTGCCATAAATGGCAGCTTGCACTAAACTGCAAAAGGTGCAAGGCAATGCAAATAAGTAATAAAAAGACCCCGTTTTCTCACGAGTACAAAGTTAACAATTCAGTTGTTGACATGGTGGATTCCCTGAAATTTCTAGGCGTGACAGTAAAAGTACAAAGCAACATAAAATGGGGCTTGCATATAACTTCCGTCTTAGGCGAAGCTAATTCTAAACTAAGATTCATAGATCGTATTTTGAGAAGTTGTAATGCTCATACAAAGGAAATACTAGTGCGTCTGCATTTGGATTACTATTGTGGATTTTGGGATCCGTATCGCAAAGGATTGATTGACACGTTAGATAAAGTACAGAAGAGAGCCGCTCGATTAGTGACTGCTAGTTACAGTCCTTACGAAAGTGTCAGAGTTGATACGTGGGTTGGGCTGGGATTGTTTTGGTGGACAGACGACGTCCTTTTCGTTTGAATTTGTTGGAGAATATGCGGAAATCCTTAATTTACGAGTGTAATGAAATACTTCTTCCAACCTTTTTAGGTCGCAATGACAGGAGGGAAAAGATTAGAGAAATTCCGTACTGATACTTTTATGTATTCTTTCTTTCCTCGTTCTGTTCGCGATTGGAATGCACAGAATTAGTATTGGTGCTTAGCGCCCTCTGCTACCCACAGTATTTGTGAATTGCGGAGTATTGATGTAGATGTAATTTATGTTTTACACATTGAAATGCAGGCTGTATGTTTCTCCCGTTAAACAGTTTTCAAAACCTCCACGTGGAGTGTTTTATTTTGTACATATAATTTAATTATTTCTTAAGGTTCTCTCAATATTTCAGTTTGCGGCAACATTATTTTCGATTAAAATTGTTTTCACAAAATTCCACAGATGTCAGCACTATACTCATTGTGTACAAGTGTATTACTAATAGAAATAATAAAAATTATTGCATTTAATTTGTTTTTTTTGCAAAAATAATGATTGATGACACATCTAGAAATGACTTTGAATCATTATGTTCAATATTACGTCTAGATGTGCAGTAGTTTTTTCAAAAACTGTACCACAAAAGTGTAAAATTCGTCGCCTAGTGTAAGGACTCGCTTCGCTCGCCTTAATAAATCTTTCTTAAGACGGGTATATAATAAAAACGTAATTCTGATTTTCAAAAAATGTCTTAATTCCGTCCCCTCGTTCCAGTTATTATTTTATCTTTTGTTTTTGTAGGAAATTTGATTAAAACAGTCTTAAGATCTCTTATAACAATATAACATGTTTGTTCATTTTAATAAATGAGTATTTATTTATCCAGACAAAAATCCAAAGTTTCTTATGATCAGGACATCTCGTGGTACCACTGGAAACATTTTGAACACATGTGCCATTTCTCTGCTCACTTGCCTTTTCACATATTGGACATTATGCATCCACATCGCGTGAACTATTAGTACGAGATCTGTTAAATATTTTATGGCAGGTATTTGAAAATTTGTGAATTGCAAAATCAAGAACCAGGCTAAAGGGTAATGGGGCCTATCAAACGCTTGAATTTTTAACTTTGAAAAAAAAGTCTTTGGGGCATCTTCAAATGTGAACACCTTCAAATTTATTATTTAATAAAATAAAAAATAGTAAGCCAGATTATTTAGTCGGGTTTGAAATTTTGCAAGGTGGTATCAAAATTGTATTTCACAAATATCGAAAAAAACATATTTTAGACACGCTATTTTTGTGGGACTTTTGATCTGTTAGCTGATCGGGAATGTTTTTACTAAAGTGCAAGTGAGTAGTATATCGGACGACTGAGTTGAAGCGTGCTGCAATGCGACTGACTGTTGCAAGAAACATGGATCATCTTCAGAGCAGTAACTCAAAGATTTTTATCGAGTATGGCACTGGAATTGTTAAAATATATGTAAATATAACAAAATTATATACACAATATTTGTGCGCCAGCTTGTCTGGCTTTAATGCAGTCACGGGATATGTCTTCAATCCTTCATTTTTACAAAAACGCAAGTATTGATGAAAAATTCAACTTATCAAACGGCATAACCTGTTTGCGGGATAAAATTTTTGAAACTCTTGAAAAATTTATTTGTGAAATTAATTATTTACGAATATCACAGATATAAATACAGCGAGATTACAAAAATTCTGCTCTACTTACAAAACGGACAACAAAGAAGAGATTTTTATAAAAATCTTAAATTGTGATCCCTCCAATTATTCGCCCTGCAATGATGAATTACCACAGCTCTTAGGAGCGCAATACATTTCAAATATTTGGCAGAATGCACATTTGCGTTTTACGAGTTATTTAACACCTGAAAAGAATAGATAGCAATAACAAAAATTGAATTTAAATTACACCGGTTTCGGTGGAGAATGAATGCCGGAATTAATGTTGGATTCTGTTGTTAACGAAAAGACTCACGAACACCGATGAAAACGTTACAGGTAAATTGAAACTTTTTTCATAATTGCATTATTCGTTGTATTATTCATTAAATAAAAATGCAAACAGGCGCATTCAAAACGAATGGAGTTCTGGACCCAAAAGAAGATGAATTCACAAAGGTTTAACGTGGTCCTAGTTGGCCTCAACCAATAAATATGAAATGCATTATTATTATTGTGCTCTTTATTTATTGCATTACATCGCATATCAATAGAAGCACATCCTATCTTTTTCATTTAATGTCAAATATATGAATATACTAAAAATAATTATCATTTAACTTCTCAAAAAAAAATATTTCTAACTGCAAGTTTGCTATAAGTCTTGTGATGTTGCGAGAGCCAAGCGTAATGAAGCAGCTGCAACTCAGCCGGCCGCCGCACAGTGGGGCGAAATCTCAAAAAGCTGGACAAAAGTCGAAAAATAAAATTCTTATTTAGGGAATTTTAAGTATACAGCTGGGTAGACTGACTCCCAACGTGTAACTTCATGGTTAGAATAGGTCTGAGGCTTGACGCAGATGCTGTACATCATTTGAAAGGTGACCGTTGAGCGAGCAACTATTGCGAGATACAAAGGAAGTAAATCAACTGTTACTTTGAACTGGTGTAAAAGTATTCAGTTTTGAGCAACTTTCATAATTCAAAATGGACAGAGATCATGATGGTGAGTACAATTTTTACATGTATTACAAATACATAAAAAACATTTTAAAGTTATTTATTTAATAACAAATTTGAACACTTAATTTGTATTTTTCTTTTTCAAAAATGAATACAGCTATAAGTTCCACAGAGTCCCACAACGAACCTTATTTTAACTTCATTCTCTACTATTTATCTATTGAAATCTCAAAAAAATTCTGCTATAAACTGCTATTCCACAATTCGTGCAGCTTAATTGATCTGCAGTTTACCGGTATTTGTTTTTGGTCTTTTTCAATTTCATGTGTAAATTGTAAGTTATTGTCATAGTTATTACAAATATTTAAAGTATAATCAATTTTGTTTTTTGGTTTTATTATAAAACTATCATCTACATATCTGAAATAACACATCATTTCAAAATCTAGCAGTTTAAAACATTGTTCTTCCAGATCTTGCATAACTAAGTTCACTAGAGTTGGATACACCTATAGGAGTGCGAAATTTCTGGTTATAACTTAGTCTGTTATTGGCGAAATTAACTTCATTAATACGATATACTGAAGAATACCAGACGAAATTAATAATACCTGTATGTATGGGGTTACTTCTAAATAGATTTTATTGAATATAAAAGGCTAATACAAGTTACATTTTATTGCTCCAGAATCTGCTGATCCAACCAACGAGAGCGACGATAAAGTTGGCTTCATACGAAAGGAAATAGGAATGTATAGTACACCACATTTTTATCCACAAAAATTTATAATTCAAACACTTTTCAATTTTTGAAACCTATTTAAATTCTAACCGTTTTTATTTTAATCTGCCATATTGAATCCGCCATTTGTTCTTTTTTGCATTGTTAACATAGGAATCGATATCAGCGAGCTTATTAAACTATGTATACAAATTGTATGACGATTGAAACATTTTTAGGCCATTTTTAATTTTTAATCCGCCATATTGGATCCCCTAAATATATATATAATAATAATAATAAAGTAGTGGTAGTAACCCTAGCTGCGACCCACAAATCGCGTTTAAGGTAATTTTTTAACATTAATTCAGTGAAACTACCGAGTGTATACGTTAAAGGAGACCAAAGACTGAGTAGGAACCCTTCCATCACACGGACAAGGTACATATCAGTGTGGTTCATTGCAATCTAGTGTGGCCCGACCTTAATGGTGTAAGTTCGTCGGTTTAAGATCATCCCCGACGAGCAGTTCGGCTTCAGCCCGGCGCACTCGACGATCCACCAGTTGAAGCTAGTAGCAGAAGAGGCGACGGACGTCTTCAATCGACGTAGATACTGCGGGATGGTGCTACTCGACGTCGCGAAGGCATTCGACACCGTGTGGTACGATAATCTTCTGTTCAAGATGAAGTCCCAAGAAAATGCATAGAACCTCTCTGCAGCTACCTCAGCAAGAGAGCCTTTATACTGCGCGTGGAAAATTACGTCGTCAATTACACGACGTGTCCCAGTAGGCGTGCCACAAGCATCTGTTTCGGGACTGGTGCTGTTCCTCATACACTGATCAGTCTAAATATTATAACCACCTACTTATTAGCATATGGGTCCACCTTTCGTATGTAATACAGAATCGCGATTTTTTTAGGCTGAATCACTTCTGGAAGCACCAGAATTGTACTCATCCGTCAGATCTACCACAGATAACTTTATATCCTGCTTTACAGAGCGGGCAAACCTCCGACCTTCACTTTCTGTTATGTGACGTGGGAGTCCATCACATTGTCTCCTACTCATGGTTTCACTGTCCTTCAAACACTTTCCATAGATTCTTACTACAGTAACATGCGAACAGCCGACCAGCCTCTCCGTTTCGAGATGATCGTTCCCAGGTGCCGCGTCCACAAATTGCTGGCCCGTAATTTAAAGGAATTTCGTGACCTGTGCTTAGAAATCTGGTATCAGATATCTCTTGAAGCCTATCAAGGACTTGAAAAATCAATGTTTCGCCGAATCGCTGCTGTATTGCGTTCGAAAGGTGGACCAATATTCTAGTAAGTAGGTGGTCAAAATGTTTTGGTTGATCAGTCTATTTACAGGGGAAATTCCCAGGCCAGTATCAATCTTCACCACACTCTACATAGGCGATACGGCTTACTTCATCACGTCACGGAACCTGCCACATATCGCACGTTGACTACGAGAAGCGATGGACCAACACGGAAAGTCGGTGCCAACATGGCGAGTGAAGATAAACGCAACGAAGTCCCAAGCGATCGTCTTCAGCAGACGAGGCACGCCTAGACCACTGGGTCTGCCGCTGTTCAGGGAGCAAATACCTCAGAAGGCCGTAGGGAGCTACCTGGGTATAAAACTTGGCAAGTGGCTGACATCGGGGATATCTGCAGCAGGGAGAACATGAGACGGGGAGCACTCAACCACACTTCACCACTGCCTCCAAAATGCATCATCCAAGTCTACCAGGCACTCGTAAGCCCTGTCATCGAGTACGCCTGCCCAGAGTGGGCATACGCAGCAGCCACACACATAAAAAAAACTGCAGATGTTGCAAAACCAAGCCTTGGAAAGAGCGCTGCACTTACCTCGCGACTTCCCCAACTGAAGATCTTCACCATCTGGCACAAACGCCAAACCTTCAAGCACAGATAGTTTCAGCGACACACAGGTTCTACGAGAGTGACACCAAATAAGACAATGAACTCGTATAGAACCTGGGGAACTACGAGCATACTGGATTGCGCCATAAAATGCCGTAGTCAATATTACACGGATAAAAAGTGCCGACGTCAATATTAGACGGATAGTTAATTGAAAAGCAAACTGAAACGAGTTCCAATATATATATATATATATATATATATATATATACACTGTATATATACATATAGTAAGGGGCTATACCCATTAAGCAATTAGTAATCAAATTCTTCAAAAATGAAAAGCAAATTCAGTACTCATTGTACATGTAGGGGCAAATATTGCCGATTGGCAATTAGTACACCTCTCCAGACACAGTCAACGCCTTCGGCACTGGCAGAAGCTGCGCTTCCCTCGTGTCTTTCATTTGTACACTTGAGTCGTTTGATGCTGCATTTACACTCACGCCTCGTGCACGAGAGCTGACATGAACAGAGTGCCGTGAATATATAATTTCTGGCATTCCCGCCCCGACATAGACAACGCAGTGACCAACCTCGTCTACTTATTCACCACAACTAGTGACGTTTGCGTCGATTACCCCCTCCCCCCTTGAGGCTTTACGCCTTGTCGACGTCATAAGAAGCTCGATCAGCGTCGATGTGTTAGTATTTACAGACATACAACGCTGCCTCAAGAAACAACACACGGTGTGGGCCATGCGACAGTACAACAATATTTAGCGTTAATGGAATATGGCAGCAGAAGACCAATTCGAGTGGCTTTGCAGATAAAACGCCATCAGCTCCAGCACCTCTACAGGTCTCGTGAACATATCGGTTAGACTATAGATGACTTGAGAAATGTTGCGTGGTCAGATGAGTCAAGATTCCAATTGTTAAGAGCTGATGGTAGGGTTCAAGTCTAGTGCAGATCCCAAGAGACCATGGACCAGGTTGTCAGGAAAGCACTGTGCAAGCTATATGTGACTCCATGTTCATATGAGCTGTGTTTCATGGCATGGATGAGAAACTCTTGTCAAACTTAACAGACGATTGACTGGAAATGTCCTGTTCAACTACCTGGAGAACATTTGCAGACATTCTTAACTTGCTTATTCTGAAACAATGATGAACTTTTCAACGATAACTATGCACCATGTCATCAGTTCGAAATCGTCCACAATTGGTTTGTGAAACATTCTAGACAGTTCCAACAAAATCATTCCTTTAGCTTTCGACGGCCTGGAAATGGATGGTTTCCAGGGGTTTTTCAGGAGCAGTCTACTCTTCCTACTCAGAGCCATAGTTAAGATCTGTAAGGCTCTTAGGCTATATTTGTGTTGTATTGTAAGGCTCTTTATGTATTAGAAACGATATAAAAATTTACTTCGTTTGGGTTCTTCTTTTCAATCTTACTTTCATCTCTTATTTTTACCTTTAGAAAATAAATTACACTACTTTCCCTTAAGTTTACAGCGTCAGATTAGTTCAAATAGGATCTTTATTTAACCCTCTATGTCCACCGCTGGTTTTTCTTAGGTACCACCGCTTATTATCCTCTACTTTCAAATGAAAATCAGTTATCTAATAAAACTTTTATGTTTCACTAACTTTATCATTATACTAATCTTCTGCCCTTAGGCTAATAGTTTCCATTTCAAATCCCGCCAGGATTTTTACAGCTTCTCCATTAAGCTTTTTCCATACACACCTGCTCTCATTTCCTTTACTCTTCAATAACCTTTCTTCTTCAACTGTTCTTTTTCTCCAAAGAACTCGTATACCTTTCTTGACATTCTGTGACCTTAGAAACTCAATGTTAGTATTTACAATCATAACTAAATAATAAAAAAATTGCTAATATTAAACACAAATTGTGAGGTTGTGTACCTCACACGTGCCGCCCCCCCCCCCACATTACGTATTAGTCAACAAGGAACTTACAATTCGACCAATCTGGAATGTCACCACATATTACTATTTAAAAGGAAAAAATTAACAGCAAACAAAAATAGATGATCTTCATCTTCCTCTTTCCCACCATCAGGGTTGAAAATACAGTTCATAAACTTCCGCTTTTTTATATTCCGATCTTCATATTCTAAATCTATTCCTCATTTCTTCCTTGCTTTATAATTTATTAATTTTCTTGGTCTTCGCAATATTTTTTAAGCCGTTAACATTCCGTAATCCCATTTTTCGCTTCGACTTAGGATATACCAAAACATAGACATTTGAACGAGGTTTTCCTTTCACCAGAAAAGGACCCATGTAGAAGTCAAAAAATTATTAATTTCATTGTTTACATTACTTGACTTCATACGTGATTTATTAATTACTAGATCCCCAAGATTAAATGAAACGTGTTTAACCTTCTGGTCATGTCTTCCTTCTTTCGTCCGCTCTTTTATTGAAATTTCTTTTAACTCTTCGAGTTATCTCCTGTTGGCTTAATCGTGGTTTCAGCGGTAAATTTATTACTTCTTTTAACAAATTTGGTGCACTTTTATTCATCATTACAGTATAAGGCATAAAACCACTGCTGTCATGTACCACACTATTAATAATATCATCGAATGCTCTCAAATACTCTACCCATTTAGTGTGCTTATTATAATAAGTGCGACGTAATAGGCCAATTTCCCTCATGACTCGTTCCGCAGGATTGCTTTCCGGGTGGTATGCCGATATTTTTATATGGTGAACTCCTGCTTCTTGCATAGATTCTCTTCATTCCTTGCTTATGAATTGTTTACCATTATCCGACAGTATAAGCTTCCGTACACCTACCTTGTTGAAATAGTCTTTCAATTTCGTGACTAATATTTTTCCTGTCGCCTTTCTAATACAATATGATCTTATAAACTTAGAAAATATATCTAGTGGCACAAAAATATTACTAAAACGCCCTCTAGCCCTGGGTAATGGCCCAAATAGGTCTACCGCAACCAATTCTAATACATCTTCTGGAATGATGTTGTTCATGAAACCTTTGTTCGATATAGTTTGTTCGACATAGTCACTCTTTGATATCTGTCACAGTTGCATAATCTCATGTCCACGCGCTTAATTATGTTCTTAAATGTAACATTTTACATAATTTTCGCCACACCTTTTGTTAAACAGAATCCCTTCGTAGATCCGATAAAATTTTTCGTTTTGTTCTCGACTAAAACAATAATTTAAGTTTTCTTACTGTCCTTAAATTTTTGTCTTCCAATTGTTTTCCTTTCATATTCTTACATAAATTAATTATGCATTTCTCATTTTGCACTCCTTCAAGGAAATACATTCTAAATACTCTCTCATAGTTGTCAATTTCATTGATCACATTCATTCTATATGGCAACTGGGACAACGCATCTGGTACCACATTATCTTCCCCTTTTATGTATTTTATTTCAAAATTGAACTGCTGTAGATACAGTTCCCTCCTAATTAATCTTCCATGTATCAACTTGCATTCTTGCAGAAACGTCAGTGCTTGGTGGTCCATGTAAACAATAGTTTTATGGCCCCATAAGTAGTACTGAAACTTACCAAACCCCCACACAATGGCTAATGCTTCCTTTATTGTTGCTCCATAGTTTCTATCATGCTTGTTAAATGTTGTACTAGCTAATGCAATACTTTTGAGTTTTTCCATACCTCTTTCACCTTCCATCTGTAATAAGTGTGCCCCTATGCCATAATCACTACTATCTGTAGCCTTACAGAAAGGTAGGCTAAAATTTGGATGATACAGTAATTTACTATTCGCCAAGTCATTTTTGATTTTATCAAAGGCTAATTGGCATTCCCTAGTCTAGAGCCATGTCGTGTTTTTTCATAAAAGGTTGTTCAAATGATGATCATTCAATGCTTGACTTGCGACAAATCTCCTGTAGAACCCACACATTCCCAAGAAAGCTTTCAATTGTTTATTTGTGGGTTCCAGCAGTTTTTCAAAAATCTCCATTTTTAATGGTGTTATTCCTTCCGTATTTATCTCGTGTCCCAAGTACTTCAATTGTTTTCACGAATTCACACATAGCCAACTTTAGAGTCATTCCCCCTTTACCTAAATCTGTCAAAACCACCTTTAACAGCTCACAATGTTCTTGCCAGCTTTGAGTAGCTATCATTATATCTTCAACGTAGATTGATAATCTATTTAACAATGAATTTCCTAATACTTCATCTAGTGCTCTTATGAATACTGATACTGAAATATTCAAACCAAAAGTCACTACCGTATAGTGGTAACATATCCCACCACAAAGAAATGCCGTATGTTGACGAGATATAGGAGATAATGGTATCTGCCAATAACTAGCCATTGAATCCAAACTAGATATAAACTTCACACCGTTAAATCTTTGCAGTAATTCTCTCATGTTTTCCAGTCTATCAGTTTCTTCCTCGATAATCTTATTTAGAGCCCTAGCGTCTAACACTGTCCATACCATACCATCTTTCTTGTTTACAACCACTAATGGGTTATTATATCTACTGTTGCTTCTTTCTATTATATCTTGTTCCAAAATTCGTTCAATTTCTTCCTCGACAGCTTTGCGCTTTGCCATTGGAATAGGATATGGTCTAAAAAAAAAAAAAAAAGGTTTATGACTCTTCACTTTCAGTACACATTCAGAATTCTTCATTCTACCAGAATTATCCTAAAACACACCAGAATGTTTTAATAATAATCTCTCCAATTCTACCCTCTGTTCTTCCGTTATTTCCACTGAACGTAGTATCTTTTCCGTTATCTGATGGTTCCAATCAATGTCCCTTTCTTGAATCAACAATTTCTTTTCCCAAGAATTCACAATACATTGAAGACGCTTCCAAGTTCCCAACCATCTTTCCCTCTATTAACACCATACCTTTAAACTGTAACCATTTTATTTCTTTTCAATCATTATCTCCCCTTCTTTACAATCTATCTGCACTTGATACTTTCTTAACCAATCCATCTCTAATATACAGTTTATATTTAATCTTGGTATGACTAGAGAATCATGTCTCATACTACTATCTACGAAATCCAACAGTAATAATACCTCGGTCTTTATAAGGATGCTTAACTTTCCCGTGGCTCCCAAAATTTGAATTTTCTGGATGGACATTTCAATTACTACTACTCTTTTCCTAATATTATCATACAGAGTCTGTGAAATCGCAGATACTTCACTTCCCGTATCTATAAGCCCTAAATATTTTACTCCATTTACTTCTAGTTCCACTGTCAGCTGCATCTTCTCTTTTCCCCCAGATATTTGGTCTACCCGCAATAAATCCGCTCCGATGTCATCTTCATTACATACTCTCAATATCTCTCTCTTGGAATCTTCTATTTCCAATATTCACACTTCATTGTTCTTCGTCAGTTCGTACCCATCTTTGATATCATCATCATCATCATCATCATCATCATCATCATCATCATCATCTTCTTCTTCTTCTTCTTCTTCTTCTTCTTCTTCATTATCTGACTTCTTATTGTTGTTCTCTTCTTTGATACTAACATCGTTGTTTTCTTGTTCTCATTCTGTATCATTTTCCCTATTATCCGCTTCTTGTTTGATCTTAATTTCCTCTTCTTTTTTTCATTATCTGGTTCTTTATCACTCTTTTCTTTATACTAACAACTACTTCTTTATCTATATCATCTGGATCGACTGCTCTCAACATTTCTGTTATCGCCCTTTCACTCCATTCTAATTCTTGCTCTTTTGTGTCTTCTCTTCCTTTTTTCTTTTCGCACATCTTGGAACATTTTCACCACTGTAAAGGTGCGTCATCATTCACTGGTTCTGGTGAATTTACATATTGTTTCATCACATTGCATTCAACTGCATGGTGTGCTTTCTCTTTTCTGTCTTCGTTCATTCCTGTTTTCTTCTCAACTTCATTCTTTATTTCTTCTTTCTTTTCTTTTACTGCCTCTTCCATTGTATCAATTATCTTAATTTCTTTTCTAGGCTCTTCATGTTCCTGTATCACATCTTCCTTTACTCCAATGTTTAATTCCGTACTATCGTTCTTCTTCTCGATATTATAATACCGTCCTTTTTCTTCCGTGCTCCTTCGTGTACTTTTTCACGATATGAATTATTCTAGATGGTCCTGCAGTAAACTCTCCCTACTCTAGGTTTGCCAAATTTACTAGAATTTCATTCAATTCCCTTTCTTTTTTCATTAGACACATTCTTCAATCCTGATTTACTTTCACCATATTTCTTTTCGACTCCTTCATATATTTGCGGTCCTAACCTCTTGCCCCCCGAGACTGAACGGACCACATCAGACTGGGCTACAGGTTTTCCGACATCTGATTTCCTACAATATATCTTCTTCATATCCTCCAGATGATTATTCCTATAGGTGTCGTGGAACCTTTCCCATATTCATCTGTGGCCTCATATCTTTCATAGTTGTTGCTGTTATCTCCTGTTGTATATTCATTTTCTGTTTCGAACATGTCCTTCCATTGTTCTATTCGGTCCATCGATCCAAGAAATTCTTCAATACTATTCCACTATTGCAAATTAACTTCGCTTGGTACCTTTTGTTGAAGCGTGTCTAATATACCCTCAACACTAATGGGATCATCTAGGTACCTTAATTATTTTATTTTGTCTTCACAAAATTTACGTAAATTCCCGTATCATCTACTACAGGGTCTACGGTTTCTGAAATTACTCTTTACACCTCGCTGTATTTGTTTCGACCAGTACTTATTTAGAAAAGGTGCCTCAAAATCATGCAATCTTTCACATTTTAAACCAACTTTTATGCCACAATCATAGGCATCTACAGATAACATGATTCTAACATATCTAATTTTCTCATTATCATTCCAGTAAGATGGTAAATCAGCACTACACGCCTTCATGAATAAATCTGGGTGTACCTGGTACAAATTTAATTCAGGTAATTTCAGTCTACAATCCTGTATGCCGCAGACAATATTATTTTGCTCTATCGGCTTGAAAGTTCTTAAATCGTCACTAACGGTCCTCCTTATAATGTTTTCAGGCTTATTCATCCTGTCCTCTGGTTCTCGTGCTTCATCATTTATTTGTAGGATTTCTTGCCTAGTTCTATGCATTTCTCACTGTATTTTTAACGCTGGTTTCTTACTTAAATCATTAGTTTCATCCTTAAATCATTAGTTTCATCGATTCCGAGATTACTTTGCTCAATCTAATTTGGAAAATGACAACCTACATCGAGCTCTTCGGCTGGGTCAGAAATGTTTTGGTCCAGGTAGCTCACGTTACTACACACACGTTGCGACGCGGCTTCTCGGACATTATATTCTCTACTCGCATAGTTCTTATTTAATTTATTAATCTTTTCCCCGAGACTTCTTCCCAATTTGGAAATTTCCGTCTTAAAATTAGCCATCATTTCTTCCTGCATTTCTATATTTTTCTGTAACATGCGTTCCGTTTGATTCACGAGCATATAGAAAATGTTACTGCTATCTGTTATATGTTCCTTTGATCCTTTTAGCGTAACCATTACTTTATCCGGCGACGCTAATAACTCTCTTTCTTCCGAAAATGTGAAGCTATAGTTGTTTATTGCTAAATTACTCGTATTTTCGTTGTCTATTATGGTGTCTTCACTCAGATTTCCTAGTATCTTTGTACACCTATAATAGGGAATATGCATGAAATTCAAATTTACGTCTAGTATTTTTATTTTGAAACTTTATAAGTGTAGAATTACCGCTATAACGTTTTTTTCCTGTTTATTCGATTTTTATTTACTGATTTTAATTAATCAAAAGTGCTAGAAATACAAGGGAAATGTAACTTCGCAAAACGCAACGCTATTGGTCGAATCGAATCGTGACGACCAAGTACACGATATTATTGTGAACAAGGGCGTAGTTGCTGGGAGTTCTAATAGCTTCGCGATTGTGTTGATGTTTATATTAACATATCAGCATAACTGGTGAGATACTGTATTCTTGCTACAATACACACACCAAATAATGACCCAAAGCGGTTTTCTGAAAGCACAGTCGGATAATCTTCCAAAAATTGATGCTTTCATGATGAAAAGAAATTTTGCAACAAATCCGAATTTTAGGGCCGCTCAACTCGGAGCAGTAAAAGCTGCAAGGTAATTAAGTGATAGATATTTCAATATTCGCATGCAAATAATCCAAAAATTCTAGATGTCGGGTATATAGTAAATTATTACCCGGCAGGATGTTACCTTCATAATTTTCTGACCCGCGTTCAAATCCCCGCAGAATTAATTTTTTTTATCTTCAGAAATTGTCAAGCTTGACCTTTTTATTTTGTTAAAACTTCATTTACGATCTTTTATTGAGTGAAATAATATTTAAAACAAATCATATTACTTACAATTCAGCGTCATTTTTTCCTGAAATTCTTTCTTTTTTTTTTTTTTTTTTTTTTTTTTTTTTTTCGTAATGAATTCACGGGTCTACCGACGGATTGTCTTTTCACAACACAAACCGGCCGCACACCCTTAAAAACTACATTGCAATCATTCGTCAAGAAAGTCTGCATTCTTACATTTTTCACTTTTTGTTAATAAGTTGTTTGAAACAGTTCCTATCATGTTATTTATTTCATCTTCATCGTTTCATTACTTGTATATCAGAAGGTATTTTAAACGAAATACGTAGCATTGGGAACATAGTTTTTTCTTTCTTTCTTCTACACTCGATTTGTTCCAAAAACGGTTGCGTGTAAATGGTTGAAAATAAAATAGTAGGCCTATCCGTGACGAAAAATGGAGTTCGACAAGGAAATGGAAGAACAAGTGACAAATGCTTCTAAACATTGCAAAATTCTTGTATCAGATTCTAGTTTACTAGCAGATTCGCCTCATGACTCAATTTCATTGGGTATGGAGCGAGTCATATTAGGAAGCCATTGCTGATAAATGGGCCGAAATTATGTTTGGTGTATTTGTTATAAGTAAGCCCCAGATTTTTAGGTTCTAAAAAACCAAATTTAGGTTTATTCAACTCACGTTTTAGGCTTTTATAGGTTTTTAAAATTCTGATTTAGGAACTTACACGTTTTTAAGTGAAATAAAATTTAAAACACGCTTTATACACTGCCATAGTGTTAAAACCATTGTGACTTTATAGAACAATGTCAAGCACTCCTTAAAAACTTCTAACCTGACATTGCTCGATCACATTAAAACATGCGAAATAAGCCACTATTATGTTCAAAACATTTCGTCTTTATTGTGTATGGTAAACAACTCCTTTAAAACTTCTAATATGACACTGAACAATGAAATATTTTAACAGATTTTCAGGAGTAACTCCTCCTCCTCTCTTCCGTTAAAATTCTTTTGAATGCGGAGAAACTACGCTCTACATCAAATGAGGTAAGAGGAACGAACTTCATATCAGCGATTTCCTTAAGATTCCAAGGCAAAATTTCTTGTTCCTTCAGTCCAGAGAGGACACGCCCTATGTGTTCCATCCTCTTGAAATCTGGACTGCGGGCTAAAACAACTCCTGCTTCTTAGCTATAGACAGGGCCGGCGTTAGGGTGGGGTAAGCGGGTCAAATGTACCGGGGCCCGCCCAACTGTTGGGGGGGCCCGATCACCGGCGGTAGGGGTCCCTGCTCGCCTCGACAAGTTGTAGAGCTGAAAAAAAGGTTGCCCATTTGGTCTAAGGGAGGGCCCTAACCGATGAATAGACCAAAGGGGCCCCCAACTGGATACGTGACTGCTAAGAACGCTAACCTCGGGCCCAAAAATCCTAGCTCCGGCCCTGGCTATAGGCACCCCAACTGGCCCAGGAGCCACTTTTGCCTCACTTCTTGGATGATTTGAAGTGTTTTCCTCAACGGTAGAGTGCTTCCTTCCAACTTCTTGATTCAAATTCTAGGTGGTAAAAATTTGCCTTTATATATGTCAACTCCTGTACAGCTGGTACTGAGTGCAACACTTTCTTTGCATTTACTATAGAAATAGCTTCGCTTTCATCTAATGATTCGATGACCTCCATGACGCTTTCATAGTTTTCTGCATAATATATTGCGGCTGAGAGACAGGTCCTCCATCGTGTCTCTACTTGCTCGGGAGGGAGGGGTATTGATGGAAGCTTTTCCGTGAAAGTAACTACTCGACTTGGCGCTTTCAGGAATATTTTCTTCACTGAAGAAATTATCTCATTAACTACAGGGTGCTGTTCCCGAATTTTTTCAGACAAATCAAATCAATTTTTTTTAAAATTATAAAAGATGTACGTGTATAAAACAAATTAAACTTACTGGTTTTACACATGCTTGACAATATATAATTTTCCATCTGTAGAAAAGTTCTTATCCGTACCAATCCACTCTCGCAGGAGACTACTTCTTGAGGATTTCTGTTTAGGCATGATTGATTTTAACCCTAGGATGCATGGTGCCGAAAACACACATGAATGCATATGCAGGGCCTCCAAGGCCCTGCCTAATTTTAAATTTTCGTCTTTTCATATAATCATTTTTTGGAGTTAAATTTATTTCTGTCAAATTTAATGTTATATTGAAAGATTCCTAAGATACAGTAACAGGATCTGGTGGGCCTGATTAACATTTTATTAATTAATTCACTTATAAGTTGCAGTTTACATTTTATAACATTTATTGCAACCAATTTCTTCAATTAAAACATACTCATTATTCACAGTATTATGTATATAGGCAATATTTTGACAAAAGTTATTATTCATTGTTCACATAAAATTGCATTTTTCTTAGTTTTCAACATGTGACAAACAAGAAGCACAAAGAACGCCACTATATTCCTTACAAATGTTGGTTTTACATTTAATGCATGTCGTAGCACTTTTCCTGTGTTTATTATATGGACAATAATTGCATCTTCTTCTTTTTCCTGAAACAGGTAGTTGGTTCGGCAATATAACATCTTTCTGAACACCACATCTTTGCATGGCATCAACGATTTTCTTTGGAAGATTAGGGATCTGAATACGAAGTTCCATTAGTGCTCTGCTAAATCTCTTAGGAACAAACGCCTTTTATCACTTCCACTATGGTATGTCAGATGTTGGGCGGAAAATAAAATTTCACTGTTCATTGCTGCAACGTCCATCATATTCATCCATAATGCAAATGGCCATCTTCTTGTTTGTCTCTTGCAAGTGTAATAACGAATTTTCTGGTCCATTTGATCTACTCCACCCTTCGTAGAGTTATAGAACTTTATTATATCTGGTTTCTTTTTTGCCTGAGTTTCATCAATGTTTCTGTCATGATGCATTGTGCTAATGAGAACTACAGACTTCTTATTTTTGGGAACATAACTCACCATTGTAATGTCACCTCTAAATGCAAACAAAGAGGAATGAATCGCTCTTGAGGCTGATGGTTTCATCTCATTAAGAATTCCTGGTTTATTTTGTTTGATTGTTCCCGCCACTGTAATTTGCTTCTGAAGCATCTCTTCTGCCAGCTGGACACTAGTAAAGAAGTTGTCAACAGTAATATTTTTTGATGATCCTTCAATGCTTTTAGCAAGATCTTTCACCACATTCAATCCAAGATTTTTCTGAATAGGTTCATGCGGCTTCCTTCCCGTGTAAACAATTCCGTCTAAAGCATATGCAGATGTAGCATCACATAACCAAAATATTTTTATGCCATACTTGGCTGGTTTAGAGGGCATATACTGGGTGAAGCTGCATCTTCCACGGAATGGGACTAGCTGTTCGTCAACTGTGAGCGAATCATTGGGAATCATTCTATTTCTACACTTGTCAAGAAATAGTTCCCATACATAACGAACAGCTGCAAGTTTGTCATCTGCAGATCGAGCTTCACGGGTACGCCTGTCATCAAATCTAATCATTCTCCATATATCCTCAAATCTATTTACTGACACGGTGGCCTTATATGTAGGATTTGCCTTTTCATCCAAGAATAATTCTATAATAGGGACATCCCTACTCTTCTCAACACCAGAAAGCAGTAAAAGACCAAGAAAACCTTCCATTTCAGCAAGCGAAACGTTTTTCCACGTTTTACCACGCAAAGCAGCCACTCTTCTGCCTTCAATATTTGTGCAGTTGATGATTTCCTCTAGTATTTCCTTGGAGATGAAATAGTTCCAGGCATCCTTAGGTTTACAGGTTTTCAAACCACGGGCTGGACCAGGTGCCTTCTTTACGATATTATGGACAGGTGTACGAAAAGTTGCAGGAGGTTCTAATTTCCAAATTGTTCCATTCCAACTAATGTATGTGTGGTCTAATATACGTTTTTGTGATGGTTCTTCATTTTCAGACTCTGATGAAGTAATATTATCGGAAGGACTGTCATCTGCCTCAATATTCACATCTGCAGGTTCATTGGCTGATTCTTCACTACTTGCATCTTCAAAAATATTTCCTTCCTCGCAAGAATCATCTTCTTCAAACCACTGAGCCACAACACTTTAAAAATTAGCTGCATTTGCAAGTACTGACTCTCTTGCTTTGCGTGTCGAAGCCATAGCAAAAGACGTGTCCCTCGAACAGCAGCTTGTGCAGCACTAAACGAGTCATACTCGTAACAATATGGGCCTTGCAGCAACAAACAAACTACAGTAACAATGAGGCTGACAAGAGCAGCACAGGATAACAATACTATGCAATAATAAAACATTTGATAGCAAAAAGATCAATGATACACCGACATCGCCAATATGTGAAAGCAGTGTGTATTATTTTTTAGTTACTACTCCAGCTACTGCTGCTGTTGGCACTCCAGTTGCTGGAAATACTACTACAGTTATTGTTGAATTAATAACTGCTCCCATACAAATGTTGAAGACAATACAGGCTAAAGAACATTATAAATATGTGAGGGCTTCTGAAGCCCTGCTTATGCATTCACGGTGTATGGGTAAACGTATAGAATTATACAGAAAACTTAAAAAGGTATCTCGTTCAGACTTGGTAGGAGGAATGTCACAGTGTTAGTGAAAGAGTACTAGAAAGCAGTTTGAAATCAAAGAAAAAATTACAGATTTAAAAAAAAAAAATGAAGACATACAAGGGCCTCGGAGGCCCTGTATATGCATCCTAGGTTAAAGAAGAAACTAAAAGTATGTAGGCCTACACATTGTTTTAATTCCCGTGTCACCACTGAACGATGGCGGTATATAACTCTAATTTCTCAGAAAGTGTTTGTGTTCCTGAGATTGTTAACGTTTAACATGCTGTGTTTAAAACTTGCTTTGTCGAGTTGTTTCTACTGAATGTAAACCTTTGTAATAATGTGAAGTTGCCACACTGCATTGTTACAGCTTTTCTCAATGTTACCGTCAACAATGAGGTTAAAACACATCACTTAATATTGTGGTGAACAGTTATTCCAATTTTAAAATATATCCATTTGTAATCGTAGGCTTCCGCGGCCAGAGTCAACTGATTCTTGGCTATCCGGGTGGCGCCGCGTCATATTTCTTAATACCGACGTTTCGACCCTCATTCTGGGATCTTCTTCCAGGGCAGAACTGCGTCTTCGGTCAGTGCGCGGTCTCGATTTATAGCGGAGGTCCGCGTCCGTCTAGATGGTTCGATTTGCCCGGCCAATCAAAGGTCCGAGCCATCACGTGGTCCGTTGGCCTGGTGGGGCACGGCGCGGTCTGGTGGGGGGTGACACGTGACATGCTCTCTCCGCACCAGAGAGAGCCAGGCGTCGTGTAATTTGAGCCCGTTGTCGTCGTTAATATTATTTGGGCGTTTAGCGATTTCTAACGCCTCCTTTACTCTCCTTGGCCCCCACTTTTCTTCGCGCACTATAAGTGTAGTGTTGTCGAAATCTATTGCATGATTGGTTTCGGATGCATGACGTGCTATGGCGGATTTATCAATGTTATTAGATTTGTAGTTTCGAATATGCTCGCGCAGCCTGTCCTTTATAGTGCGCCCTGTCTCTCCTATGTACATACGACCACAGCTACACGGAATCTCATAGACCCCGGCAACCTGTAGTGGAGGCAGTCTGTCTTTAACTTTGACGAGCTGGTCGCTTACTTTGCTGTGCGCTTTGTAGACAGGTTTTATGTCAACTTTTTTGAACAGCTTCCCGATTCTGTCAGTAACGCCATTTATGTAGGGTAAAACTACTACTTTGCGTTCCTGTATACAAGAGCGACGAAAGTGTGTGACGCAAACAGTTTGACGACGGAGTTGGAGGCGCTGCAACATACATTCAAGTCCAACGGCTATCGCAATCATTGTATTAGACGGGCTTTGCATGCAGCCATGACAGAGAAAGACACTAATTCAACATCTAATCAAGCCACCTCTCAGGAACGCAAAGTAGTAGTTTTACCCTACATAAATGGCGTTACTGACAGAATCGGGAAGCTGTTCAAAAAAGTTGACATAAAACCTGTCTACAAAGCGCACAGCAAAGTAAGCGACCAGCTCGTCAAAGTTAAAGACAGACTGCCTCCACTACAGGTTGCCGGGGTCTATGAGATTCCGTGTAGCTGTGGTCGTATGTACATAGGAGAGACAGGGCGCACTATAAAGGACAGGCTGCGCGAGCATATTCGAAACTACAAATCTAATAACATTGATAAATCCGCCATAGCACGTCATGCATCCGAAACCAATCATGCAATAGATTTCGACAACACTACACTTATAGTGCGCGAAGAAAAGTGGGGGCCAAGGAGAGTAAAGGAGGCGTTAGAAATCGCTAAACGCCCAAATAATATTAACGACGACAACGGGCTCAAATTACACGACGCCTGGCTCTCTCTGGTGCGGAGAGAGCATGTCACGTGTCACCCCCCACCAGACCGCGCCGTGCCCCACCAGGCCAACGGACCACGTGATGGCTCGGACCTTTGATTGGCCGGGCAAATCGAACCATCTAGACGGACGCGGACCTCCGCTATAAATCGAGACCGCGCACTGACCGAAGACGCAGTTCTGCCCTGGAAGAAGATCCCAGAATGAGGGTCGAAACGTCGGTATTAAGAAATATGACGCGGCGCCACCCGGATAGCCAAGAATCACTATATCCATTTGGTTTATACGTAAACGTAGTCCTTTTACCCTCCAAGTTCGGCTTCATCCTCGGACTCTGCGAGGGAAGCAGCCACAGCCTGTGAATAAGGCACTGTTCCGGCATTTGCCAGGAGGGGAAAAGGAAAACCACGGAATACCGTTTGAGAACAGCCGACGGTGGGATTCGAACCCATGGCGTCTCCCGAGTCCAGATAACTTGCTAGCTCACGGCCCTTACCCCTGAGCTAATCCGGTCGGTCATTTGTTTTATTTAAGTAACAAAATTATAGTCAGACTGGATCAGTACATCGAATTAGGTGCTTTTAGGTTCTAAAAACAGAATTAGGTCATTTTAGGTCCTAACATAAAAATTAGGTTATTTTAAGTCCTATTAAATTTACGAATATTGTTAGTTTATACAAAAGACGAAAAACGAAGTTAAAATTTCGAGAATATTAAGTTGGGAACGAAATAGGTTCGAACTTAAAAATCCGGGGCTTAGTTATAAGCAACGTGACTTGTTTTAAGTATGTAAATGAAGTATTAACAAAATAAATTAGTGAAGCTTGACAATTTTTGAAGATAAAAATAAGTAAAAATATTTGATTTTGCAGGATTTGAACTCTGGTCACGAAATAATCAAGCCAGCACCCTACCCCACAGACCAGGCTGCCATTTGATAACGCGGGGCAATAATTTACTATATACCCGTCATCTAGAATTTTTTGTTTATTTGTATGCAAATATCTCAAACTAGGGAGCATTTTGAAAAACGTCTATAGCACATACATATAAGCTGTGTACCCTTCAACATATATGAAGGAGATGGCAATCCGTTCTTAAAATGTCTGATGATCTCCAAGTAAGATATGATTAGAGTTAGAACAGGTAACGAATTTTTATGTTACTTTTCCTGCAATACATAAAGACAGAAATTCTAAGTTCTTACGTAGAAATAATCTTCACAATAATATAAACAACTAGTTGCAGATCTATTCTCATAGCGGTACACCACTTTTTTCTTATATTCGCATCTCGCGGGACAAGAAAATACACTTTACAAAGTGTGTTTCTTTTAGTATTTTTGCACACAGGTACAATACAGTACTTATAACACGGTTTTCGACCGCCTTCCATAACGCCATTAGTTAGAAAACATGAAAGTTTTGAGATGAAACACTCCACGCTATATAGTACGCCAATGCGGTCGTGTACTTACACGTCACAGTGCAGCGCGCCAAAATGGCAGCGTTTAAATCGGCGGAACTGGATTTCAGTATTTTTTTTGATGTTAAATCTTAATATTTACATCAATGTTATATTTTTTACGGTTATGTACGAATGTAAATAATTGATTTAAAAAATTTAAAAAAATACATGCATATACCCTATTGTAAAGTTTACTTTTTTTTCTTTCAATATCTAATTACGTTCTGGGTAATTGAGAACACGATATTTATTTTTATTTCAATGTAGCACTTCAGAAACATTATTATTCACTACAAAACCGTAACTATTTCCGAATTTATACAAATCATTCGCACAGTCAATATTTCGCGGATATGAATGCAACAAACTAACATATTGTAATAATAATCTCTGCGCTGGCATACTGACACATAGATCTACTAAATTACTTGTAATAAGAAAATCCAGTTTACTCTTAGTAAAGTCCAGGTTATTCTCTTTACTTTTTCACTGCATTTTAAATTTAAACGTCTCAACAATTACTTTTTTCTATATAATCAATTGCTTTTCGTTACAAACTTTAACTATTCTCGTTGTTCTTTTTAACTTGACAATTCTCTCATTCAATATATTTCAACATTTATCATTCCTTTAAAACTTCATTTTATGAATGAAAACAAGTTTTCTACTTGCCTTATCAGCGTGGTATCCTCCGAAGTTACTGGTACTTTTGTATAACCATTATATTGTTAAACATCGTCCACGTCACGATTCCCAATTTGTAAGGTTCTTTATGTTTTACAAATGATGTAAAAATGTACTTCCTTTGGGTTCTTCTTTTCAATATTACTTTCATCTCTTATTTTTACCTTTAGAAAATAAATTACACTACTTTTCCTTAAGTTTCCATCGTCAGATTAGTTCAAATAGGATCTTTATTTAACCCTCTATGTCCACCGCTGGTTTTCCTTAGATACCACCGTTTATTGTCCTCCACTTTCAAATGAAAATCAGTTACCTAATACAACTTTATCATTATACTAATCTTCTGCCCTCAGGCTAATATTTTTCATTTCAAATACCACCAGGATTTTTACAGCTTCTCCATTAAGCTTTTTCCATCCACACCTTCTCTCATTTTATTTGTTCATCTGTACTTTTTCACCAAAGATCTCGTATACCTTTTATGAAATTCTGTGACCTTAGAAACTCAATGTTAGTATTTACAATCAGAACTACTAAGTAAAAATAAAAAAAATTTTTTTTACTAATATTAAAAAAATCACAAATGGTGAGGTTGTGTACCTCAGTCTTTATATACTCACTTTTTATGCATCTTATGTTGTATCTTTCATACATACCGTTTTTTAGTATCTATGTCCTCACACATCAACTATGTGCGATTCTACTTTTCATTATATTACTAGCCACAAAGCCCGTCAAAAATGACGGGTTTAACGGATTAACTGATTTCTTCTTAGTAGTGCACCTAAATATAATTGTAATAAAATAAAGCTCAATGTTCTGTAATTTCTCATCCCTTGTGATGTAGTAAAATGTTCATTGTCTATTTGGTCCAGGTTGCGTTTCAGCCTTACAACAATCTTCGCCAATATAGCCGGTAGAAAATCAAAACTTAATTCACACGTGAATTAATATTTTCCCTGTATGGCATGTCAATGTCATCATGTATCGATACCAATCATGCATCATGCGATACAAACTTGATCCAAAATCTTCACAGTTTCATACAACTTTCTTATTTTCTATGATGAAGGTCCATGTTTTAACGCCTGAAATAATTACCCCTGTGAAAACGAAGGATGCTAAAAATAAATCTTGAAAACCTAAGCTATGTCACGTAATATTAGTTTTAATTGTGGTTTAAGTAGCACACATCGCGAAAAATTTGGAACTTCTTTCATTCAGACCAAGTAATGAGTTCGTTAAAAAAAAAGCAACTGTTAATTAATATGCCATTCTAGCATTACAATTTTAGCAATTACTTAAATAAATATAATTGTCATAAAGTATAATTCAGTGCAATTCATAGTGCTTTGTCCTGTAAGAAAAGGTTTCCGTTGCTATTCTGGTCCAGGTTGTATTTCAACCTAACCACGTTCTGAACTTGCGATAAATGAAACAATACTTTAATCACACGCATGGTGAAACATTACTTTATCGCATTTTAGTGGTAATAATGCATCACGATATTAACTAAAACGAAAATCTTTACGGGTTCTCCATCTTACTTTTTATATTTTTCAGATAGATACTAACACCTTTGAATGGCTGACACAGTTACATGCGGCTGAAATATGGCATCAGTACAAGCAAAGTAAATTAAAAATAAATCTTAACAACTTACATCATTTCACGTAATATTAGTTTGAATGTAGTTTATGTTGTGTAGATCTGAAAAGTGTGGAACTACTTTCGTTAAAACAAAGCAATGTTTAAAGTAACAGAACGCTTAAGAAAACAAAATTAAAATTATTTAAAAAAATTAAATTACATATGCCCTCTGCTGTCAAGTGCCAGTTCTAATAACAATCCATCAAAATTGCCGCTAACAATGACAAAATATCTCATACATATCTGTGGCCAATGATTTTTAACGAATACTTTGACATAAAACGAATCTATTATTAAATAAATAAAATCTACTAATACTTATTATGTCGATTTAAACTCAATACATACTTTTATTTCAGTGGTCTGACAATTCACGGCTTTGTGTAATTCCTCGTGCCTTGCGTTGTAGCAAAAGGTTTCAGTTTCCATTAGGGTCCAGATTGCATTTCAACCTAACCACGTTAACTTCTCGCCAGAAAAACAATACTTCAATCTCACGCATATTAATACATCAACTGTTTCGCGTTTTAGTGCATCGCGATATAATTTTGATCAAAAATTTTCAAGGGTTTTTGCACATTTCTTTTTTTGTGATTCAGACTGGTAGTAAAACGTTTGAATGGTTGACATAATTGGTGAACTCATAGGCTCAGTAATATTACGCAGTGAAAGCAAAGGAAATTAAAATAAACCTTATTAACTTACATTATGCCACGTATTATTGTTCTAAGTGTAGTGTAGGATTGCACAGTTCCCGGATCAATGTGCAACTATTTCCATTCAAACGAATTAATAATTTCAATAATAGGACACAGTTTAAAATATTTTGAAATAAACTAAATTATTCATGCCCTATGCTGTAACATCAAATGCCACTTGTAATTCTGATCCATGTGAAGTAATACGCTAACCAAAATTTCCTCTACATTGATGCACGAAATACAAAGCTGTTATCTTACATTTCTATGGACAAAGAATTTAAGGAATACTTCTACATATCAAAAGAATGTTATGTAAATATAAGCATCTAATAATTGATATGTCGATTTTAACACAATACATACTTTTATTTCAGTGTTCTGTTAGTAAATATATTCATTGATGCTTGGAAATGTTATTAAATAACGGGCATTCCCACAAATAATATTATAAAGCGTGACGTCATAGTGCAACGTCATAGAATGACGTAGTGGCGTGACATGACGTCAGCGTTACATGCTACATTAAGCCTACTATACTAATATAATAGATAAGCATTTAATCTCACAATTCGTCGTCTTTTACTAGCGAAATTTTCGCACGGGTCATCTAGTTATGTATAACGTACATATGCATATTATTTAAAGGACAAATAAAATACAAATACCGTAACTTATCCTGGTTCTTAGCCAAAAACCTTCAGCTTTACAGATTTTTCTGCATTTCCTTTGGTTTGCAGGCAGAGACAATCGACTACTGTTTCTGTGTATATTTTAGTCACCCGCTGACATTTAGTCATGTAATATGTTTTCACCTATTTGTTCCATTGTTTAACAGTAATGTAGTTTTAATTGATTTTCTGATTTCTTTCATCAAGAAGTAAATTTTCACTCACTCCTATGCTGCTTCAGACAAACAGTAGTGGATCTAAGGGAGGGAGGATGGGCAAATTAAAACGGGGGTGGGGCAGTTGTCTTCAATAGCATTTTTTTTCTTTTTTTATTATTTTTTAGATCCCTTACTGCAGACAAATATTTGATCCATTGAATTCTGTGTTCAAGTAGTAATCTCATTGCTGCATCAACAGCTTTTCTGTCACCTTTCTTTTAATTTTGGTAACTTTGCAGTCTGAAATGACTCGCTAGCTAAGATTGAACACATTTCCTTATTGTGGTATAAACTGTCTTAATGGTTACCTCGTTCATTATATCTTCTACTAGTATCTACCCGCTGCTTTGAACGCACGGGGTTTGGCATATATAAAAAACTCCTTTTTTGTTTGTTTTAGTACCAAATATTAACTTGAAGTATAAAAAAATATAAATTTCATTTAAAATATTTTCCTTTCTTTTAGTTATTACCTTAGATTTGGTTTTCATATTATTGTTCCAAAAGTTTTTTGTTATACTTATATATTCAAACAATATAATATAGTAAAATAAGAAATTAAAATTAGATGAAACATAATAACGACATATCGAGAATTAGTTGACCTTTTGGTCAGAAATTTGAAAACAATTTTCTTGTGATTAAAAGTGAATATTAAGGCTAAGAGAAATGTGCTTTAGACATAAAGCAAAATGAAAGTTACCATCTGTGGTAGTGTTGGTAATAGCAAACATGGTGGCGAGACCTTCACCACGCATTGAAGTGACGCCGGGCGGAGGAGGAGTAGGGGGCTAGGCCATACGGATACAGACACGGGGTATATGTACAAAAACCTCAAGGGGAATCTTGGTTAAATGTAACGCCGCAATCTGTTGATGGATTAATATGTAACTCGATGAGAAGAATAAAAAATGAATAACATTTTTTGATATCCTGCTTAGTTTTCGAGATATTCTGTCTCAAATATGAAATATTTTTGGTTGAAATTCAGAAGAAAAAATTGGTCAAAGTCAAATTTGATGATGGATTATTATTTAAAACGACGAGAAAAATAAAATATAAAGAATAAAAATTTTCGATATCTCGCCTAGTTCTCGAGATATACTGTATCAAAAGGTGTCTTGAGTTGAAATGCAGAAGAAACATTTCGCAAAAGTCAAATTTAATGATGGATTCTTATGTAACACGACGAGACAAATAGAAAATAAAGAGTAAAATTTTTCGATATCGTGCTTAGTTTTCGGGATATACTGTCTCCAAATTGAGGGGATCGGGTTGGGATGCGGCCTGGAACAAACATTAATTTTGCCAAAGCCACAATGAATTACATGGTGGAAATGCAGAATGGACTTTTCAGTTTTTTTACTACCACTTGTGGTTAGGTTGAAATGCGGCCTAGACCAGAATAAAAATAGTTATCTTTTTACCGTACATCGTAAGCTTAATTGGAAATAGCTGAAAGTAGGTTCCATCGCGATACAAGCTTTGTCACTAGCATGGTTCTCATGAAATTACTAACAATAATAGATAAATTCTTTGCCCCTTCCAGAACAAACAAAACCATTCTGGTACAGACTGCATTTAGACCTAACCACAATCTCCATTAAATTTTCGCTACAGAATTCAACTATGTAGACACACCCACACACGCGTATTTGATTCGCAAACTTTATTTGCGGTAACAACATCGTTTGCTTCATCAAGATTACTAGATTGCATAGCATAATTTAACACATTTACTTTCATCATACACTGTCAGTATAAACAGCAACGTGATGAAAGAAAGCGAAATACTAAATTCACTGTATCGTGATGTAAAACACATCCCTTTAAATCTCATTTTCAACGCTCGTTAAAAAGTAATGCTAGTCTATTATGTGCAAAATAGCAAGGTATGCTGATTTTCTACACTACACCAACAAAAATTTGAGAACAGTCATCCCATTGAGAGCTATGAATAAATATTTATAGACAGGCACCACAGTTTGCAATTCCTACCGCCTACTTCAACAACAATAATTATCATTCAACTTACTTATGAAATGTTTTTCCAGGTTCTTTCCTCTCTTTCCTATTTGTGCAACCGCATGCAACACAAGATGACATTATAAAACACTTATACACATTACAAAATGAAATAATCACAGCATCAAACACAATGTGAATTTTTTATTTGTTTGGGTTCGCAATATCGCCGCTGCCGCCACCGCGCATGCGCGAGAGTTTAGAGCCGGCGTCACAGATTTAAGGTCACTTCTCCTCCATATATTTCCTTCCTCCATGGTAGCAAACGGTCATTTCTAAATATATCTCTGCCGCCAATGATAACATTTGCAATAACGAATCTGAAATCGCTGGCAAATTTTCGTATAACGATATGTGTACATTCCTATGCCGCGGGTAGTAACCATGGAGGAAGGAAATATATGGAGACGACGCAAGAGACCTTCACCACGCATTGAAGTGAAGCAGGGCGGAGGAGGAGTGGAGGGGGCATGGCCGGAGTGGAGGGGGCATGGCCGCTTCAATACAGACACGGGGAATATGTACAAAAACCTCAAGGGGACTCTAGGATAAAGGTGACGCCGCAATCTGGTGATGGATTATTATGTAACTCGATATGACAAATAAAAAATGAAGAATAATTTTTTTTAATATCCTGCTTAGTTTTCGAGATATTTTGTCCCAAATGTGAAATGGTTTTGGTTGAAATTCAGAAGAAAAAATTGGTCAAAGTCAAATTTGATGATGGATTCTTATTTAAAAAGACGAGACAAATGAAAAATAAAGAATAAAAATTTTCGGTATCTCACCTAGTTCTAGAGATATAGTGTATCAAAAGTGTGGTTTCTTGAGTTGAAATGGAAAGGAAAAATTTCGCAAAAGTCAAATTTAATTATCGATTATTCACGATGAGACAAATCGAAAATAAAGAATAAAATTTTTCGATATCTTGCTTAGTTTTCGGGATATACTGGGAACATCGCAATTGTTTGGAAGCGCAAAATCGCCGCTGCCGCCACTGCGCATGCGCGAGCCTGCTTCACTAATTTAACGTCACTTCTCCTCCATATATTTCCTTCCTCCATGGTAGTAACATGTAAAGCCTCGTATCCACTTGAGCACACTCAGGCGAATGAGCCGCTCATTCATTTGAGCGCGCTCGTTTGAGCGTGCTCAAGTAAATTTTGGTCGAACGAGCCTGGTGCCAGTGCTCAGAAAACGCTCAGCTATTGACGTGTCGTCACGCGTAGCTGCGGCCTTAATTATTATCCATGCGACGTAAAACCAGAAAATTACCAAGTTGGTGGATTAGAGAAATTCATCGTCAGCGAAGAAATTATCTTAATAATTTAATTCGCGAATTGACTTTAGAAGGAGACAATCAGCTATTTCAAAACTTTACGAGATCGATTTCGAAAATTTGCTGTCATTAGTTGGACCGCATATTAAAATGCACGATACGCCTATGCGTGAGGCGATCCCACCACAAGATAATAATAATAATAATAACTTCAAGATTCCTAGCCTCAGGGAGTCCCTACTCAAGCCTGCAGTATATGTTCAAAGTATATACACAAAGCATCATCCGTTTAGTACGATTAGTCTGTGATGGCACTATTGAGTCACTCCAAAATTATATGAAGGCTGGTACCTATTTTTAATTTGTGTTTACAAATATAGATTTAAAGGTTATTTTTATGTTTTTTTTTAAATTATGGCATTGATTTCAAGTTTTTAATAAAAATTGGTAAAACAATTATATTGCCTGTCACAAAATCAATATGATTTTAGGCACTTAGGATCTGAATTTCGTAACACCAAATTCAATCAAAATCCGTTCAGCTGTGAGAAATACTATTAAAAAAGACTTACCACTTCTCGTTATGGAAGTTCTCTTCTTTTTTGATCGTTTTCGCCTGAATGACTCTAGCTGGCTTGTTATTTTTTTCTTTACATCATCAATACTAAAGTTTAATATCTCCCTGATTTCACGCCATGCACCTTATTTTTTAGTTCGATTATAATACTGGAGCTATCCCATAACACCCTCTTTAATTCATAGGCATCAATTAAAGTTAAGCAAGTTTCATTGTCCCACGTGCTCGCACTCATTGTAGAAACCTCCAAATACCGTCCACACTGAGCGCCGAACAAACACTGGCTCGTCTTTGAGCATTCCAAAATACCGACAACCGATCGGCTCGCCCCGAACGCGCTTGCTGCCGTTCGTTGCGAGCGTGCTCAGGCGTCCACACTTGAGCCGCTCGCTTCTCTGAGCGGCTCATTCGCCTGAGGGTGCTCAAGTGGATACGAGGCCTAATACTGGTAGTTAGGGTTGCCAACTTAGTGGATTTTCCACTAAAACTGGTGGTTTCGACCTCCCTTTTAGTGGAGAAATATTGCTTTTAGTGGTTAGTGGTTTTTTCTAGTGTTTTTTTTCTAGTGGTTCAATAGAATTCAGTTTCAATTAATGAAAAATCAAAAAACTAAGCCACTTACACTTTTCGAAATATATTTCTATCTTATTTCAGTAGTATTTACTTTTACTGCATAGGAAACATTGAAGTTGACTGAGTTTTTATTTCATTTCACGTTAAAGGTTACATACAATAACAGCTAACTGAATTAATTATAATCGATTTAGATTTCTAAGAATATTTAATCGATTTCTTCGTTTATTTTAATTAATAATATTCATTTATTAAAAAATCGTCGCTGTTCCGTAATGTCATGACAACTGATATATTGTTTTAGTCAAAAATGAACTTTGACTTTGTGATATTCAACTTTACAAATGATTAAACCATTCAAGTTCTTCTAAACATGGTGTTTGTGCAGAAATTATTTATTATTTTCAACCAATAAAATTAATTGATGAAAATTATTAATAGAAACGTTTGAATAGATAAATATTTTCAACTATCCCTTACTCGATCAATGACTTTGAAATACCTATTAACAGTGGCGGATCCAGGATTTTGGTTTGGGGGAGCTTGAGCGGATTTCGTTTGGGGGGGGGGGCTTTATAGTCACGCCGCCCTTAAAAGATCATCTGAAGAAGATGAGTTAATATAGAATTGCAGTTGATTAAATAATTTGTTGATGATTCATTGAATTACTACTTACATGTTGATGTACTGATCAATTATACAGAAATTTAATGTGTATTATGTAATAATGACGGTAACTGTTTTAAAAATATACCCATTATTTTCTTTCGTAATAACGAAATATTTGTTTAGCGGAAAATTTAGTGGTTATGAGAGTAGCGCCGCTTTTTGTTAGTGGTTTTCTGGTGGTTTTAGCAGTTGAATCTGGTGGGCAGCTAGTTTACCGGTTGGCAACACTACTGGTAGTCTGCCACCCGGCAGCACATGTGTTGTAGTGGGAGGAGCGAATGATGTATATCAAAATGAAGCCAGAAATGCGACCAGAAAACTGAAAGAAGTGTTGACAACAAGAACTGATCCCCAGTTTTACGTAACAAGCATACCGCACAGACATGACCTGATTGAATGGTCCTGCGTAAATACTGAAATAACTGCAACAAACAGAAAGTTCAATATTTGCAGTGCTTTTCAAAATGCAGAATTTATTAAACTGGATTCCTCGGATAGAAGTCACTTCGCGCGGCATGGCCTACACAGAAATAACTTAGGTAAAACCATAATGGCTGGAAACATTATTAATAACATAAAGTGCAATACGGAAATGACCAGAAACTTTAAAACCATACCGTTACAAAATACAGTTGGTAGCTATCAAGAAGTACCAGTACTAGGTCAAGAAGGTGCTGAAAGTGAGCTGAGATCAAAGAAGGAAAGCAGGGTGATTCTTCAAGAAGTCGAGCACCTATAACCAGCAGGCGTAGTAACAGAAAAATCATTTCACCATTAAATAGAGATGATTTTTTATACTGGACACAGAGCAAGAGAATACACAAGTGCTAAAGAACAGTGAACAAAACCATCACAGTGTAAATTTTGAAGAGAATAACAAAGGAAAAAATGTCAAATCAAGTAAAAGCATTAAAATAGAGGGCACTGTTAAAGAGGTAAGTGGTCGAGCAAATGTACATACTGAAAAAGCAAATTCAAACTTTATAATTTATCATCAAAATGTGCAATCCCTTAAAAATAAAAAAAAGGAAATTGAATTACTCCTTTCAACACAGCTTAAAGAGGTAGCAGTCATATGCTTTACAGAACACTGGCTCAGTACTTCTCAACTGAATGTTACTAACTTTCCTAACTTAACTTCAGCTACATATTTTTGCAGAAGTGAATCAAAACAAGGAGGGAATTGTATATTTATTAAAAACGACATTGATTTTAAGGAAATTAGTACAATCCAAAAATATTCTATAGAAAAACACTTTGAGATATCTGGAATATACATTCCAAAAAATAAAATAATATTATTGTGTGTATACAGATCTCCAGATGGGGACAGTAACATATTCCTTAACTTGTTTGAGAAAGCACTAAAAACATTACCATTAGTACTAAATAGAAATGTAATTATATGCAGTGATTTTAACATAGATTTTTCTAAGGATTCAAAGTTGACAAATGATACTTTGAGTCTTGGATCCTCATTCAATCTTAAAAGTCTGATAGAAACACCTACACGCATTACAAAAAATTCTTAAACAACAATTGACCAAATTTTTCTAAATAATACTAATTACAGACATAATGTGATGAATTTTGACACAGGTTATTCTGACCATTTAGCACAAGTTTTAACATTAAAATTAAAATCTAACATTAACACACATACAAATATAAAATCACATAGCTTTAAGGATCAACAGATCAACCAATTCAATAATCTCCTAAGAAATGAAACATGGAAAGAAGTATAATTGCACAGATACAAATGAGAAATATAACTTATTTATAAGAACATTTTTGTATTATTTTGAAATATGCTTCCCACTATGAACACGAAAGCAAAATGTAGGCCTAATAAACAATGCAAAGGGCTGGATTACCTCTGGTATTTTAGTATCAATAAAAAAGAAACAGTTGTTACATGCAACTTCTAAGACACAGGAAACAACTCCAGAATTTGATAAATATTTCAAAAAATACAAACAGGTTCTTAACAAGGTAATAAGACAAGCAAAGAAACTAGAAAATGATAGATATATTTCCTCAGCTACCAATAAAATGAAAGCCATGTGGAAGGTAGTGAAGAATGAAGTAGGAGCAAGACAGGTAGATAACCGTAATATTCAGCTTGAAGAGAATAAAAAAATAATATCTGATCCCATAGAGATTTCTAACACCTTTAATACATATTTTTCAAACATTGCCGAAGATTTGATTACTAAAAATTTTGGCAAGTACAACATCAACACTCAAACTAATGCCAACCATGATAATAGCAAAACCCTTTTTATTCAGCCAACAAGTGAAGAGGAAGTATTAAAAGTTATTGGGGAGTTGAAACCTAAATTTTCATCTGGAATTGATGATGTCCCAGATTTTCTATTAAAAAATGTGCTGAGTTTATAGCTTGTCCTCTCTCTCATATATGCAATAGCTCATTCTCTAGTGGAATATTTCCAGATAGGCTTAAAACAGCAAGAGTAAAACCCCTTTTTAAAAAGGGGAAAAAGATAAGGTGTCGAACTACCATCCAGTGTCAGTCCTCTCATGTTTCTCTAAAATCTTAGAAAAACTATTTCACAAAAGACTAGTTAACTTCTTAGAAAATAATAATGTATTTTGAGATTCTCAACATGGATTCAGAAAGAATAAATCAACTGAAACTGCCCTTTTTTCATTTTACACAGAAATACTACAGACTTTTGATGCGAAAGGACACATATGAGGAATATGCTTGGACTTGTCGAAGGCATTGGATGTAATTGATCATAATATCTTGCTTTCAAAGTTAGATCACCTGGGAGTTAGAGGAGTAGCTAACAATTGGATAAAGTCATACCTGCATGATAGAAAACAGATTGTTGAATGTAGCTTTAAGACTGACAACAGTATAAACTATGTTCACTCAGATTGCAAAACCATAAAATATGGAGTACCACAAGGATCAATACTTGGTCCTGTCCTATTTTTAATATATATAAATGATCTGGAAACAACAAACAACTGCCAAAAATATATTAAATTTGCAGATGACACCACCATATTAATGAAAGAATGTACTAAAGAACAATTATTAACAAATATTGAATACACTTCTAAAAACATTGCAAACTGGTTTTCTCAAAATAAGCTAATAATAAATACAGAAAAAACAAATGCCATGCACTTCAGGACAAAAAATAATTTAGATACACAGTTACCTACAGTAAAACTTACTGGTAAACTACTTAAAAATGTAGAGAATATAAAATTTCTAAGTATTCATATACAAGAGAATTTAAAATGGAACACACACATTGAACACCTTTGTAAAAAACTAAATACTATCTGCTACATGATGAGAATCTTAGTTGGTTGCATATCTAATGAAACCATTAGGCATATTTATTTTGCATATGTGCACTCATTACTAAGGTATGGAATCATTTTCTGGGGGAACTCCCCACCTAGTATCAAATGCTTCAAAATCCAGAAAAAAATTATCAGAATTATTGAAGGAGTACGAAGTAGAACCTCATGTAGACATTTATTTAGAAAGTTACAAATTCTACCACTGCCCTGTTTATATATACTGGAAACTATAAAATTCATTAAAAAAAATATAGACGCTTCTGGGTATAAACTACAAACAAACAGTGACATACACTTGTATAATACTAGACAGACACTAGACTTTCATATACAACAAACAAATACTACCTTCTGTCAGAAAGGGTCACTTCATATGAGAATCAGATTGTTTAATAAACTACCACAGAGGATCAAGTCTGTAAGACAAAATACTAAATTCATATCATCAGTGAAGGAGTACTTGCTCGACCACTGCTTCTACTGTATTGATGAGTATTTTCGAACCAAATGTTAGTTTTAAACATTGGTGATGTCATTAGTATCATTTAAATTTGTAAAGAATTAATTGTATATTTGTAACTGTAATTCTTTTTGTCTATATCATATCTGTATAGTATGTTATCTCATAGTATATAATAGAATGCTTGTTATATGTTTGTTTGTCTGTATGTGTACAGACCAATTTTGACTTGCCCTATATCATTTGTACTTCGTACTATGTATGATTTGCTGGTAGGAGCACCCCTGAGCTGAGCTTGGGACCCTTGATCTGAGCTTGGGGGCCCTTGATCTGAGCATGGGTGCCCATGGGCTGTGGCTGGAAGCCCCCTAAGCATAAGCGTATTGTATCTTACCTTAGGCTCACAAGGCCATCAGAGCCCCAAAAAAAAGTTCACCCATTTGCCCTGAAGGCACTGCACCGCCTAGTCCTATGGTAGCTACGTCCCTGCCCAAAGGCACAAGGAACTACACATATAACTGATTTTTATCTTCCGATTTCTCAAGAACGACCGGTAAGCAATGTAACACAAGATTTTATTCTTTACTTTCAAATTGTCTTATGCTATTCACCATCGAATCTAACTATATTAAGCACAAAATTACTTACTGTAAATATTACACTTCTGTTTCATTGAAGAGTTAAAATATTATGTAGTGGTTTGAGTAATGAATTCTGTACAATTACAATTATCAGAACAGATAAAACAGATATACACAATCCAGAGATATTCATCTTTGGTCAAATGCATGATTTTTATAGTAAATTAAACACCGTTATTAGGAATACTTGAGGTCAGATTCAGGTATTTCATTTACAGCATTCAAGAAAACTAAATATTCAAAGTCAAAATATTAAACAGAATTCTAAATTAAGTTGTGTGATATTTTTGTCAGTTTTGTGCAAGGAGTGAACATCTTAATTATAGTGTGATCCGTATCTCTTAATTTCATCTCTAGAATTGTATTTAATTATTCCCTCCGTACCTCGGGTCATATGTCATTTGCCATTCCTGCAGATTTCAATTGTGACTGTTAGCTTTAAGGATTTGAAAACCCTGTCCAAATTGCTGTGGTAGTTTTTGCGTGGCTCCCATTCAAATAATGAGACAAACGCAGCCTGCTTACAAATTTATAATAGTGTATATATATAATATATATATATATATATATATATATATATGTCCACAGGTTTAGATAATATTGTGGAGCCCATTGTGTAAATATAAACCTTTCTAAAATGTCTTGTTGCAGACATAACATTCTGAACTGAGTAGATCATGTTAGTTTCACAGTCTGATAAAAATCTTCAGTTAGCACTGATTCAGCTCTTGGTTACATTTCATTTAAGTATGATGTAATATTAATTGTAAACTTAATGTTAACTAGCTGTCACTGAAATTTCCTTTTTTTTGGTAGGTAACCATCATGAATGATATTAAAAATGGGCCAAACATACCAAACCCAAGGGCTTCAGCAAACCCCCTCTCAGTAATCACTTTCTGGTAAGTGATTATTATATGCTTTACTTGTTTATTTAACTGTTAATTAACATTATTGAATGATCTTAGATTTTTTAATAAGTATACACATTTAACAAATTTAAATTAAAATAACTTTTCAATTATATAGTTACAGTATAGTCATAATTTAACTAAATAGTGATACAACAGATATGACTTTACCTGTTATTTAAGATTGTGACTATATTTTGAAACTGGTTTCACATAACAGGATATTCGTAGAAAACTGAATGGCAATGCTTTAAGTACAGGCATTTCTCCACCATTCATTCTAATAAATTTTACAGCTTAATAGACTTTATAAGTGACCATTCTTTACAGGTCTCCTCACTTGAGAAAAAAAAAAAACTGTGCACATAAACAATTTGTAATAAAAATTTATAATAAAAAGTTGATGACAAAAAGAATATTAGGAGATTAAATAAATAAATAAATAAACATTTCTTATACCATGTCAAAGTCACTACTAGTATTGCATCTTGAAAATAAAATCAGATCTGAATAATGGCTGTAACAATAGGATACAAATTTAAAAAAAAAAAAAAAAAAAACTCGCATCAATCATGCAAATGTTCAAGAACACATTCTAAGTAAATGTGAAAAATTATTAAAACAAGCACTAACTAGGAAACAGATCGATTTTTTTTTTATTTTAAAGAAGTTGAAAATATTTTTAAATCTTTGGCTCGAGTATTTGACTCCGTATTTCCTGTCAAGTATGAGGTTTTATCCTACTTGCTAGTGTTTTGCAATGCAGTAAGTTGATGCTTGCCCGTTCCATCACAATTGGAAACCAGCCCTCAACTGGCATCCATGGCTGAAAAAAGCAAACTTGACAGATAACTGTACAGGAACTTCACCCAAGCACAAAAATAAAGATATACTTCCTCCATTCTTATTTTATTTATCCCAGTTGAGAAAATTAATCTGGAGTTAGAGGAGTGTGGACTATGGATAGGTGTTATAGGAAATGTGGGGTGTCTTTGACATATGAGGGAAGGTTTTGTACAGAGGGTTGGAGATGTTGATCCACAAAGGTTTAAATCCATTCAGTGGGTGATCCATATGCCACAACTATAGGTCACCCAGCATTACCAGCCTTGTGGCCCTTGGGAAGAAGATATAGGGTGGGTGTACGCAGGCCCGCCATAAGGAGGCGTGCACCGCACGCGGGCGGCACGTCGAGGGGGGGCGCTTAATCGAGTCATCGACTGTCGCCGCCCCGCGTTTTTTTTTTTTTTTTTTTTTTTTTTAGCTCAACTGCTGCTGGGTTGCAACACTTGGGGTGGCAACAGTGGGGGCGGCAAATAATGTTTGAAGGGGCGGCAATCTCACAGTCTCTTCACCCGGTTAGGAATTAGGAAAATTCCTAGATCCACCACTGGCTGTAGTTAGACAGGGGGCGGCATAATCGGTATTGCACGCGGGCGCTCAAACAGCTAGCGGCGGGCCTGGGTGTACGAGGGTTCTGGGCAGTTAGGAGGGAGATGGACTGTCGAGAGAGGCCTTGTGGGTCAAGGAGAGTTTTTATTTCCTGGTGTATGGAGGTAGTGGGATCTGTAGCATGTGCAAGTTAGGTGTTAGTGTCTGACAGCTGCTTTAGGACCTCAGCCACATAGTCACTGCTGTGCATCACTACAGTGGTTGAGCCTTTGTTGGCAGGGAGGATGATAATGTTACGGTTTCTGAACAGTTCTCTCATGGCATGAGTTTTCTTGTTGCCGAGGTTGGCATTGGATCATTTCCTGACAATATGCACATGTCCCTTATATTATTAGCTCTGTTTTCATGCTACTTTTAAATATTTCCATTATTACCTTACAAATATTTATTCAAATTACCTTTGAATCCCGCTTAAATTTACGAGCTTTTTTGGCTGATATTCAGTTTTTGATATATTGTTGCAGCCAAATTGTTGTTTTTGTTTTGAGTTGCTGTCTGTTTTCGTTCAGAGTGATAACACTGTCAGAAAACTTCTCATGGGTCTTTCACATGTCTTTTTTCCTGATAATTAGTTGCTCTCTAAAATAACCTATAAACTTACGTGCTTCATTACACCTTACCACCTTATAATTCATGATATTCTTAGCATCTCCACCTCAAGTAAACAACATTTCTGCCCTAAGCCTATGCAAATTCTTTGTTTTTACGTTTACTCTTGCTGCTTTTGATATCGTAAGTAGTGTGTGTGTGTGTGTGTGTGTGTGGGGGGGGGGGTGTTCTTTCTTTACCCCCCCCCCATTCTCCATTATCTTTACCAACCATGACACCCACTAGTTTTATATTCCTCATCTGCGATCTATTATTGCCTCTAATATCATTTTCCCAATATGCTACTTTCAGAAATTTGTTCGTCCCACTACCTTTTCCATGCCTCATGATTCACTAAATTGAATTCTCACATACTGTTTCTTCATTCTTGCCTCTCTCTAAATATTTAACTGAATGGTTTAACTATTAATCTTCGGGTTTCAGGTTGCCATCCACAAATTCACCCATCACTTCATGCTTTCCACTCTATGCAATCCCATTCTCTCACCCATCTGGTTCTTCAACAGTATATTCACATGGCTTATCAACATTCCACTCAGCTTATCTAACTTGGTAAAATCCTCTGCCTGTCATCCCCTCACCTCATCCATCATATGCAGCAGATCCTGCCACAGTGCAGACAGATGCCAGCTCAACATTCACAAAAACACCTTTGCAAGTTGTCAACTCTTGTTAGGAGCTATTTAGCTCTAGGCCTGTCCCTTCCCCATCAACACATCACTCCTATATACCAGCTCCACCCCTAGTTGCCAAGATGCCATGCTTGGCTCAACTCCTCAATCTAGCCCATCCAAACCCTCTACCATCTGCCCAAAAAGCCCCTGCCTCTCCTCCAGGTAAATCCAAACAGTCAGTGATTAATCTCTTATCTGCCCCCCTAACTCAATACCAAATATCGGTCCTATTCAAGGGACTTATTTTATGTCTGACCTCCAAGGTTGACCATTTTGCTTTGGTCTGTGACTCATTAGTGTCCTGCTGCTCTCTTCTCTGGCAGTACCATTTTGCCACCACAGAACAACACATCAACCAAAAGTATAACAGTCTATAACAATTTAGACCTTCATCTTCTCTGGATCCACAAAACCTTCTCCTTATTCTATTCCAGCAGTTCCTCCTACACCTACCCTGTATCTTCTTCTCAACATCCACAAGACTTGTAATCCTGGGTGACCTATAGTTGTAGCATATGGGTTGCCCACTGAATGTATCTCAACCTTTGTGGATCAATATCTCCAACCCTCTGTACAAAACCTTCCCTCATTGGTCAAAGACACCTCACATTTCCTTTAACACCTATTCATAGTCCACACACCTCTAACTCCAGATTCCTTCCTGGTCTCCATTGATGCAACTTCCTTCCATACAAACATTCCCCACAATTGGGGCCTCAGTGCCCTGGAATATTACCTAGATGTGCAACCACCACATAGCCAGCCTTCAGTTCTATAGTATATCTTCAGATCTGTGACGTCACCATGGACACTAGCATGGCCCCATCATATAACAATCTATTACTTCGGCATATGGAGGAAAATTCCATGAAGCACACTCCGTTTAAACCCACTGTATGGTTCAGATAGATAGATGATGTAAACACCTTAGAATTTGAGTAAATTCTAGCTTGCTTAGCTTAAAGTATAAGGGAGGAAGCAAGCTTTCCTCTAAACATAAGGTTTCATTGCAAGTGTAGGTTATGGGAGGAACGTTTCATATAGAAGCTGATACCACAAGCTAATTCATTAAATAAACCAATTTAAGAACAGGAAAGACACATAATACTTAATAAAAGGGCTAAATAAATATTTTTTAATAGTAAAGAAACTTTAAACTAACCTGGAATAGGACAATACATTATTGTCCAACTTGCAGACAATAGATTTTTGCTACGTGATCATTTCACTATTTCTGAACACTTTTAAATGAAGTAAAGTAATTTTAAAATAATAATAATTCAAAAGAAAGTTAAATTCACTAAAATTCGGTAGTTTTAGACCATGTAAATAACATAAATAAATTTTTAAACACTTCGATAAACACACTTTAAATTTTAACATCTTTTACCATATGTTTTCGATAATTTCTCGAACTAAAAAGTAGATTTTCTGAAATAACCAAAAATCTAGTATAACATATTTAAATTTCTGAACATTCCATGTAGTAGAATAGATTTTATATACATTTTTAAAATTATTTCATCATTAAACACACATGGTTTCACTTGAGATTTATTTGCGAGTAAACCAAGCCACTTACGTAAATAAAACTACTGTCAAAACACGTAACTAAATTAAAAGAAAATTCCGATAACTTTACTTTTTCGATATAAACAACACAGGTATAGTTATTTAGCATAAACCAAGTGTTTGCTAAACACATTTCAAACCCAATCTTGTTAAACTCATAGCTTTGCTATTTCACCACTGATTGAAATGAAATTTACATCACTGGAATCTGGAATTAACGTAGAACACTTTGGCACTAATTTTATTGCAATAATTTGCAATCCAGCAGGATTACTAAAAATTGGCTTAAATTCAACATACAATTAGGGAAATCCCTATTTCGGTAGGAGACAGTCTATCACTATGCCGTTTAAGCAAACTAATCATTCGGGAATTCTCACTAAACACTTTTTATGTACCGTGAGGACAAGACTATACTGTTAAAGTTTGAACACTTTCTATAATCCCAATCACTTTATACCTATTGGATAAGCGTCCGTATACAGGATGTGTGCGGATGGAGGGTATATAAGCGGGTACCTCGTAGAGGGGGATGTCTTTACGTCTTTATCGTTTGGTCTTTCGATTTTGTCTTTCGGTCTTTACTCTGGGAACATTATGTAAGGTGAATCTGCATCAGTAGTCGCAGTGTGTGTTCTGTAGCTGGACTTAGCTGAGCCAGGTTGGGAACGTGTGTCGGCCATGATGATTTTCTTTGCAACTACCATGAACTTTTAAATTTTCAAAAGGGTTTTTTTCTGTTGGTTGCTTCTTTTCTCTCCACAATCTGCAATATTCTGGAAATGTTTGTTCGATCGCCTACTCAACTGTAGAATGCAATTTTTGAAAATGTGACTTTTAAAATAAACTTTAAATTTTTATTCAAGTGAACCTTTTTTGTGATTTCGTTGTAGACTGAAACCTTCGCCAATTTTGTGGTTTAAACAAATTTAGTGGCAATCTTTAAGCATCTCAGTTGAGAATTCCAGGCAGGTAACATGGTCAATTCGAAATTATTTAGTCAAAATTCAACAGAACTTTCATTTCAAGTGAACTTTCAGTTAAGGTACTAAGCCTATACTCCACCCCTAGTAGGTCTAGGGTCCTTACAATGACGTATTTATGATCTGGACGCACAATGAAAACTACTTCTTGAATTTCTCCATTCCCTTAACAATAGGAACAAATCCATCAATTTCACGTGGACCTACTCTCACTGACATATCACATTCCTCGATGTGGACGTCACACTCAGGCAGGGTGCCCTACATACCTCTATGCACATCAAACCCACTAATTTGCGGCATATCTACACTTTGATAGCTGCCATCCATTCCATACCAAATGTTTTCCTTCTGTACAACCTTGCCATCCGTGGAAGTCTCATCAGTTCTGATACTCATTCCGTCCACAAATAGTCCCAGAACGTATAACAAGCCCATATTTCCCATTAACCTTGTACATAAACAGATGTCCCATATGATCACTCATCCTCCACGTAATCACTCTCTCTTTTCACCCAAACAATTGAACCATAGCCCTGCCTTTGTCTCCCAGTTCTCTCCTGGCCTCGAGTCCATCAGCCATATCTTGAGACAGGGGTACGACTTCATTCGCTCCTTTCCAGAAATGCACATTCTTCTACCCACTGTTCTACCCACTGTCCACCATACATGTTTTAGCAGATCACCCAATCCTACAACCATCTTGGTCACACTCCATCACACTATCCAAAAATACCATTTAGATCTTTTCCATGCAATAGACCTTGCTGTAAAACTTGCAGCATGCTTCCTCCCACCACTATATATACCAATCTTACCACAGGGTAAACTTTCCCCATCATTGGACATGCCATGTGTTCAATGACTCATGTCATATACCAACTATCTTGCCACCACTACATAGGCCTCACCATACAGCAACTCTGTCAGAATCAATGGCCACAGACAAACAGTCCACACCTGCAACTTATACCTTCCAATACCAGAACATGCCAACATCCATGATTCCAATAACCTCAACGACTGTTTCACTGTGAGAGCAATAAGAGTTTTCTCTGATAGCACCACTGCATCTGAACTCTGGATATGGTAACTAGGGTACCAAGATATGCTGAATACCAGACACCACGCTGGCCTTAGCCACTGATAAAATCCTGCTGCTGAACCCATCACTTTTAATTAATTAGTTTTTTCTACTAACATAATTTAACTAGTAATATTTTTTGTGTCAATATTGGGTACCCTTTGTTATATATATTGATTTTCAATATATTATTTCAGACATTGCCGATATATCAATAGACCACTCTTTAGCAGTTCCCCTACCGTTTCCCCTTTACGTAGACAGTCATATACACATATCCAGAAACGAATGGCTCATTCTGTATTACATGAAGAAGATTAATACTGAAACATTGTATTTGTGTGTCCGCCGTACATGTTTTCTCTTGTCACAGCCATCAACTTTAGTATGTGATAGGTTAATTTCCCTTTCCTGTATTATTTAAATATTTATAGATACTATATGAGGTTTGGAACTTAAATAGTGGCAACACTGCTTTGGGGACACCGTGCAATGGGATTTACGATTGTTGCTGATAGCACACGTTGTTGACGTACCTACCTTACCTTTTTTTTACTTATTGCTTTATGCCTTGTCGATGTCTAAGGTCATTAGAGGCGGCCTACCTTACCTCCGAGCAAATGGACTCACCCGTCTCACGTCCCCGGCGTGTGCACAATCGAGGAAAACGCAGTCACTTGTGAGCGAGCGGTCTAAAATAACAGTGTCACTATATTTTTGTAACAGGAACAACGGAGTTGGATCAAGATTGAATGTGCCAGATGTCTTACAGCACGACAGTGTCATCAAAGTCTTCAGGTTATGGTGATTGTCGTGTACGACTGTGATTGTGTTATCCTAATGCATTATGTTCCTCCATGGCAGACCGTCAATGCACAGTATTACTGTTCAATTTTGGAGCATCACCTGCGACCAGCTTTGCAAAAGAAGAGGCAACATTTTCTGCACAACCCACCCATCTTTTGAACGACATTGCGCGGGCGCATATAGCGCAAGCTGTTGCTGCTCTGTTCAGTCGATGGGACTGGGAAGTACTGTACCATCCACCATACACCCAAGGCTTAAGTCCTTGTGACTTTGATTTGATTCCGAAGATGAAGGAACCACTTCCTGGCATTCACTTCAAAACTGTTCCAGAGATTCGACAGGCAGTAGACCGCTCCATTCGCACCATCATCAGAACAGGCTCTGCTAATGGTATACTACACCTTCCACATCTCTGGCAACGGTTTCTACACAACGCTGGTGACTAATTTGAAGGACAGTAACAGGTGCAAACATGTAACGCTATTGTATCGGTTGTGAATAAATAGTTGGCACTATTTAGGTTCCAACCCTCGTATGTGTATAAACATTAACATGTTCCAATTCTGTACAGTCTACAAGTATGGAAATAGAAACTAAAAACTGACACTTAGTCTGCAGTCATTTCCAAAATAGTGCAAAATTAACTTTTCAAACACATTTTGTTACTTTTAACACCCTTTAATTAAATTTTGCTCAGGCTCAAGAGATAGATAGGCATGCCCCCTCACCAACTATAAATCACAACAGACTAACTATATGCCAAGATGACCTAGTCTTTTAAGCTTCAATTCTTGCACATCATCACTTCCATAGGTATTACAAAGTATGGTGACTCCCAACTATACCAGCCTAATAATGAGTTTTAGCCTAATTTTCTCTTTCACCTTCTAAAACAACGAAAATGATGCATAGTAATTCTCTTTATTTTCCCCAGTCTTCTATTCTTTTGCCCAACATTCATATGTTTAGTAATTAATACCATCTTTGGGTTTGCAAGGGGACATTGAGAAGTGACAGGAGCATTGAAAACTACTTTGGAAAATAAAGGGAAATAGAGAACCTATGTACTATAGTAGGGAAGGGAAGAGGTTAAAGAGGTTGAAAGTAGGGAAAATAACAAAGAGACAGCAGGGTAGTAGGGAATATTTAAAACAACTAAACAATGACTTAATAACAGCAAAGAAAGAGGCTAAAGATGGGTTTATGAAGAATATTGTCAGTACAGGAGGATCATTGACTGATATATCTAGAAATTTCTATGGCTATATCAGGAAACTGAGGGGAAGGGAGGGTGTAGAGATAGATAAGAATGGAGAATAAGTTACTGAGGATTTGAAAAAGGCAGATTTTAAGTAGCTGGTTTAGTGAAAGCATTAGGGACAATGAATCAGAAATGGGAGGGTCTAATTCGGAGATTGAGCTTAACAACACAATTAGAAATGAGGATTGTAAAAAATTTGAAATTCATCCTGAGAAAATCATGAACAAAATAAGAAAGCTGAAAAAACATAAATGGGCTGGTGTAGATAATATTACTACAGATATCTTAAAGATAGCCGGATGTGACATTGTACCTTATCTTAAAATATTATTTAAATTGAGTCTCGACACTTGCTGCTTACCACAGGACTGGAAAAGTGCAATAGTAGTACCGGTACATAAGGGAGGGGTGAGAAATAGAGTTGAGAATTACGGGCCAATCAGTTTGATATCAGTGGTAGATAAATTAATGGAAAGATTGATATGCAACCACATCAGAAATATATGTGATGAACGTAAGTGGTTTTCAAGCAGGCAACATGGTTTCAGGCAAGGATGTTCATGCGAATCTCAGTTGGTGGGATATATGCAAGATATTTCAGATGAAATGGACAAGGGAGGCCAAATTGATAGTGTAGCACTAGATCAGTCAAACGCGTTTGAGAGAGTAAGCCATAAAATGGTAGTAAATAAGGTAAAAACCATTGGAGTGGATAAGAAAGTCATTTGCTGGGTAGAAGAATTTTTAAAAGGTAGAAAACAGAAAGTTAGGGTAGGAAATGTAGTATCAAAAGAAGTGGAAGTAAAAATGGGAGTGCCGTAGGGTAGTGGATTGGGTCCATTGCTATTCATTATTCTAATGAATAATTGTGTTGATTGTTTAGTATCTGAAATTAGATTGTTTGCAGATGACATAATGCTATACAAAAGAATCAAAACGATAGAGGATTGTAAACAGTTGGAGGGTGATCTGGACAGGATATCTAGTTGGGTTGATAAACATGGGATAAAGATAAATGCAAAGAAGAGTCAGCTTATTAGATACACAAATAAAAAACAAAAGGTTAATCATGAATATAAGGTGGGGAAAGAATTGCTTGCTGAAGACTTGAAATGTAAATATTTTGCCATTACATTTGATAACAAGTTTAACTGGGCAGGACACATTTGGACAGGTGGTAGGAAAAGGTTTTAAAATTCTGCACTTGTTGGAGAGAGTGATGAGTTGATGTATGACAGAAGTGAGGAAGTTGGGTTACAAAACTTTGGTAAGACCATTGCTCGAATATGGTAGTGTGGTAAGGGACCCTCATTTTACGTATCAAATACAGGAGTTGGAGAGGGTGCAAAAAAGTGCTGCTAGATTTGTTTCTGAAAATTATCGCAGAATGCAGTGACGGATATGATGAAGGAGCTGAAATGGAATTCATTGCAAGACGGGAGGAGGATGAGGAGGGTCATGGGAGTGTACTGGGCGTATACTGGCAATGAGGCATGGAAAGATATTGGAGTAGGTATGAAAAGTAGTGCGTGGAAGGGAAAAGATGACCATAACCACAAGCTGGCACTCGATTTCAGGCACAAGGGTGTGGGAAGATTCTGTTTGTTAGGTAAGGGTGTCAGGGATTGGAATGCGTTACCAAGAGAAATTATGAATAATTTACCAAAAACGTTGAAAGAATTTAAAGATAAAATGTGTAGAGGGAAAATGTAGGTGGCTGCAGGATAGGGGGAAGATGGGGGTGTAGGGAAATTGCCACCAGAACCTGTGCTCCATTGCAATTAAATTTAATTAAATTTTAAGATCTGATAGCTGTCTCAATATCTAGGAACTACAGTACTGAGCCGTTACAAGACTCTCTACACGTGTTCTGCTATAGAACTAAATACTCTAAATATCAATGTGCACTCTACTGATACTGTTAAACTATAAATAACTGTTTTTGTTAAGCAAGTGATTTATCACAATGTCTACTTCCCTCAGTTTTCACACAATATGTTTGTTAGTTCAGTTAGTCACACCTGTTTGTCAACTTTCTCGAACAATTTTCCTACTTAATTTAACAAATACTTTTACTACACAATATTATTTCAGAATTTACATGTGTGTCTCAACCACCACTGCAGCGATTTCCACACTATTTTTTTTTCCGATTGCAAATTTAATCAATACATAACCCCACTTTATGGTTAGTAACGAACAGGACTCTCTTGGATTTATTTCACTTATACTAATGCTTTGTGGTATTATGCCTCTAATCTACAGCAACCTAAACCATCAAAACTACAATTTTAAATTGTAAATTTAACAGTAATTTAATTTAGTGTGCCAGAGCAAGCACTCGATATTTCACGTAGGATAATTTGCACAGAATACATTTATCACAAGATACCAGAGAAACTAAGCCGTATCAAACACTAAACCCATTACTAATATGTTTTTTCTTCATTGGTAAATGATTTATTCCCTTAAACCGTTGTTAGTAAAAAGTAAACAATCACATGTGCTTTGGTTTTATTTGACCCATCACCTATTCGAACTATTTAAATTATGAAACTTATATTACACAGCATTTTTAACAAATAATTACACTAAACGAATCACCAAACAAATATTTCGACACACTATTTCAAGATTCTTGGAATAATTTTTTCTTCCCCCATTGTTATTATCTCCTTGAACTCTTCTCATCTTGACTCTACTTTACTTGTGCCTTCCTTCCATTTGCTGAATTGTTCTCTGAAATATCTCTTCAAATTTGAAACCCTGTAGACTGAAGCAGTAAAATATGGAAATTGTTTAATATTTGATCAACTCATATATAGCAGAGTTAGTGGTACTATTCCAGGTCAGTGGTGTACTAGTGTAGTTACAGCTATCAGGACTAAAGTAGCTGTTGTGTGGGTAGTCTGGTTAAACTGACCTAAATTGGAATCTGGTAGTTTAAAAAGCTACTCCACTTAATAATAATCTTCCAATGGTAATACGATATTCTAATCTGTAATATAGTATTGTTCTTGCTACTTTAAAATTTGTTTAGAAGGTACATGAAGTATTTGGGAAGAATCGTGTCTGAAAAGTGTGGTGCCTGTCGCAGATACATGAAGAATGGTGTGGGGTGCAGTGGGTGTAAGGAGTTTCATTGGGCATGCAGTGGGGAGTGAACATGGGAAATAAATGGGGCTCTCCCATGGCTTTTTCCACATTCCATTAGGGATAAAAGGATCAGGGGGATGATCGTAAGGATGAGGAACAAAGATGAAATGATAAGAGTATTGTTGGAAAGAGTCAGGGCCCTTACTACTATTACTATTACAATTACTCTGCGATTCACTAAGTGTTTGGCGGAGGGTGCATTGCACCTATCAGGAAAGGTAATGGTTTGGAAGGGATATACAGGATATGGCAGGTGGCGCCCATGGGCTATTGTGAGGAACCATCCCAGCAGGGAAACCATGGAAAACCCATATCAGGATGGCCAGAGTGCTTTATCGGAAGGTACTCCTGTCCGATTTTGTGTTTACTCGCCTGGTAAATCCATTCTATTCCATTCCCTAATCGCTCGTGGAAAAAATGAGTAGAGAAATGAATCGGTTCTGGCCCTGATTTCTCTTATCTTATTTTCGCGGTCACTCCGAGATATGAATGTTGCTGGTAGCAATGTTTGTTTGCTGTCATTCCGAAATACGTCAGTCGAGAATTTTTCAATTAGCTTCCGTCGAGAGCAACGCCTTCGGTGCTCCAGGTCTTCCCAACCTAACTCCTTCAACATGGCACTTACGCTTTCCCTCCAACTATATATACCTGTCACAAATCGGGCGGCTCTTCTTTGGACCATCTCCAATGCCTCCATTAATCCCTTTTGATGGGGATCCCATACAGAGCAACAATATTCCAAGTGAGGCCTCACTAGTGACTTGTACGCAATCGATTTAACTTCCGGAGTGCATTGTTTTAAATTACGACCTAGAAATCGAAGCATATGATTTGCTTTCGCAATTACATTCTCGATATGCTCATTCCACGACAAATTATTACGAATTGTTACCCCTAGATATTTAGCGGAATCTACCGTTCTAAGGACAGTGCCATTAATTGTATATTCAAAGCTAAATGGTGTCACCTTTTTACTTACACACATGACTTGGCACTTTTTAGCGTTTAACTCCAACTGCCAATCTTTACACCACACAATTATTTTCATTATATCGTCTTGTAACAAAGCGCAGTCATCCTGGGTTGTGATTTCATGATAAATAATAGCACCATCGGCAAATAATCTTTTCATGCCCCTTATTATGTCGCACAAATCATTAATGTATATGAGAAACAAGAGGCCCTATCACGCTTCCTTGGGGAACCCCGGGCCTCACTTCGGCGAGTGATGAACGCTCACCGTCAAGAACTACACACTGTGTTCTGTCCTTCAAAAAGTCTGCAACCCAATCACATATTTGTCTAGATATACCGTAACCACGAAGTTTCCTAAGCAACCTAGTGTGAGGCACAGTGTCAAAAGCTTTTTTGAAGTCTAATAAAACTAAATCAACCTGGGATTGCTCATCTATAATACGGCTCAAGTCGTGAATTAAGAGGGCAAGTTGTGTTTTGCAGCATCGGCCTTTTCTGAATCCATGTTGATTTGGGTTTAAAAGCTCTTTTTCATCCAAAAACCGCATGACATTTGAATAGATGATGTGTTCTAAAATCCTGCAAAATATCGAGGTTAACGAGATCGGCCTATAATTTTGAGGATCATTAACATTCCCACTTTTGAACACTGGACTTACGATGGCGGTCTTCCATTCGGCTGGTATTTTTCCTTGATCCAAGGAGGCGGTATATAATTTCATCAAATATGGCGCAATTTCCTTTGCGTACCTAGAGTAGAATCTTGTAGGAATACCGTCTGGTCCTGGAGCCTTATTGGGATTTACATTCATAAGCAGTTTAGTTATTCCCTCGACATCGAGAATGAGATCATTCATAATTTTGTTGGTTTGATTGGTAAATATCGGAATCTCCTCAGAGTTTTCTGTTGTGAAAGCTTTTTAAAATACATTATTCAAAATTTCTGCTTTCTCGACGCTAGTTTCTGATAATTCCCCATTTTCATTAATCAACGACGGCATGATCTTACGAGAGCCTCCTATTAATTGGACATATGACCAGAACTTTTTTGGATTAGTAATCAGATCTTCGGATAAATTTCTGGCTTGGAATTCTTTAAACGCATCACGCATTGCCTTACGCACGTCCGCTCGCAAGTGGACTAATTTAGCGCGATCAGATGAGTCCCCCAATTTCTTTACCATCGCATGTAAATGCCTTTGCTTCCCGAGCAAACGTTTCACTTCCCTATTGAACCACTGGAAGTTCTTACTAACCTTAATAAACTTCTTGGGAACAAATTGATTTAAGCCGGTCCATATTATTTCTTTTAAATTAAACCAAAGTTCCTCAACATTTGTATTAAGCGTGTACGTTTCAAAATTTTTTGCCAAATGATCGACCATAAACGCATCATTTGCCCTATCGAAACAATATACGAGTTTGTCTTTATCATGCTTCAAATTCAGCCTAGATTTTAAAGTTACCACAATCGCTTTGTGATCACTTATACCGTCTTCTATACAAACTTTATCTACAATATCCGGATTGTTAGTAAGAAAAAGATCCAAAATGGACGAGGAATCTTTGACGCTCCGCGTTGGCTCTTCGACCATCTGTTCAAGAGAATTTTCCGCGAATGATTCCAGGAACGTTTCGGTTATTAACCTATCTCTTCCGCCTGACCTGAACGTAAATGTGTCCCAGTTAACAGAGGGTATATTAAAATCACCTCCCATGATCAATGTATGTCCCTGAAATTTCTGATAAATACTATTGACTGTCTAAAATATTCCGCGTTATCTAATTAAGAGTCCGGAGGTCGGTAAAATGATCCTATTATGAACTTTAAACTTCTGCCAATTTTTACCTTCACCCACATTAACTCGCAACAATTTCCCGTTTCATTTACTACGGAGAAATTGGTGGTTTTATTAACGGCCACGAACACACCTCCGCCCATTGAGGTAGTTCTGTCTTTCCGAAAAACATTGAATTGAGGAGCAAATACCTCGCTAGATTCTACCTCTGGCATCAACCAGCTCTCGGTTCCTAGTATTATATCAACATCGTTAGTCGCAACTGCAGCGTGGAAATCGGCTACTTTCCCTCTAATACTCCGACAACTAAGTACCATTATCCTTAGCGGTTTAATATCTGCATCTGTAGAGTCTAAATTCGCATTTTTACTATTTGCACTCCGAAAGGAAACGGGTGAAGTATTTGGAGCTGTAAATTTCGATTTATTCACGCCGTCACTTCCAGAACCAAGATCTAGATTAACGATGCGTCTTCTTCATTCAACTGAGGGATCGTCGGGCCTCACGGTGTTCCTAAAAAATAATTCACATCAAGACGGTTCCATATTTTAGCAGCCACCTTGATCGCCATTCTCGGTGTGTAGTGGACGCCCGACCAGTCGAATGCGTCCCAGCTGGCAGCTATTATCGGTCGAAGATCGACTAAGCCCCAGTTGTTTCTGCGACACAGCTCCTGTAGACTACAATTCAAATTATAAATCTTCCACCATACGGCTTCCCCACAATCGATGCGCGGCACGCCACTACAGATGGAAAACTGCAACTTTACCGAATTCTCACATGCTGATTCATACGCCTTGTGGCCCAACTTGTCCATAGAGTTCACTATATCTGAAATAGAAACATGACACGTGTCGTTAGTTCCGACGTGCGCAGCTACCCTCAACTGACGGCAGTTCGATTCTCTAATCGCTTTTGGTATAGCCTCCATGACTCGTGGCACAGTTGCTCCTGGAAGACACACAGAATGAACGTTAGTATGAGGGTCTGCACCGTTCTTCTCAGCTAGGTCTCATAGGGGTTTATCAAGATGTTGGACGTTGGAGCTTCCAATGATAAGTAATCCTTTCCCTGGCTTCACTTGGTGTCTGCGAGTAAATCTTCCCTGCTGTGCTTCTTGGCCATTCGCACTAAGATCTCCAACCTCCTGCAAAACTGAAAACGCATTACTTAGGGGCAAGATATCATTCGCCTGTTGGTTATTTTGGAATTTTGATGCCTTTCTCCTATCCACCCGGTGCCAGTTGTTCCCTGCAACAGATACCTGACAATCCTCACCTGCCGGTTCTACATCAGTAGCCTCCGGTAATTCTTTGACGCACTGCCGTTCATCATCTAACATGCTCAACACCTGTGCCTGAAGAGATGCCATCATAGTACGAATCTCTTCGAGAGCTTGACGCCTACTGTAACACATTGCGCAAACCATGTCCCACAAACAACCAAACACAGAGTCACAAACAAATTAATCAGAAAAATCAGACAGCTGCTACAGCTCACCTAAATGGATCACTACCTAAACAGGAAATACTTAAGATAACACGAAACCAGGAAATTTCAGATCACACAACAATTCGGCTACTGCTGCTATGGACGCAGAGGCTCAACTCACTGGATCACTACCTAAAAAGGAAATATTCAAAGATAACACAAAAACAAGTAAAATACAAATCACACACAAAAGTCGGCTACAGTCGCTGAGGCTCAACTGACTACTGCTGACTCCTAGAAATTTCAAAGATAAAAACAAAGTCTATCTAGCACACTTTAGATTAAACACACAAGAAAGTCGACGACTGCTGCTCACGGTGGCGGTTGCTCGACTGCTGACTCACTGCCAACACAGAAAATTCAAAGATAAAAACCTTAAAGCTAAGCCTGTGGAGGCATAGCCTATCATGGAAAAGCCTTTGGAGGCCTTGCCTGTGCAGGCTCAGCCTATAGTGGCAGAAAGATATGGTGGGTGTCGAGAAGAGATAAGGATGCTTGGTAGCTGATAACAGGTCATAGGGAAAAATGGTAAACAGTATGAAGATGCCAGACACTCCAGAAGTTGTTAGGAAAAATAGGTTTGACCTGTTACCAGAATCGGGAGAGGAGGAGCCTCATGTAGGAGTAGGTAAGGTATAGCAGGCCTTTAGGAATAGGGGTGTACAAGGAAAAAATAGGAAGAATAGGGTTCTGCTGCTATATAGTAGCCACATGTGAGGTGTAGGCATTCTGCTGCAGGATCAGCTGGGCGCAGGTTACCAGGTCACAAGTTTTTTCAAAACCTAGTACAACTGTAGGTCAGAAAATAGAGGATATAGGTTCTTTTATAGGGATTTCACCAAGGATGATACGGTAGTGATTGTGGGAGGTGCAGGGAACAGTGTCAATAGAAATGCAGATTATAGTATAGAGTGACCTGAAGAAAGTGTTGGAGGCACAGCATACTAGTGTGGAGCTCATGCAAGTCCTAAGTCACCATGACTAGCCACAATTGAACCAAGCTGTGAGGCGGGTAAATGTGGAAATGGAGGTGCTGCTTGTGAACAGCATTAGTTTTGTCATGGGGATTGTGCCTGTGGAGACCATTGGTAGGTGGGGTTTCACTAGGCATGGCCTACACCTAAATAGGAGTGGCAAGGGAATACTTTCTGAGTTGTTGGCTAAGGCTGTGAGGGAGCCCACTTCCAGTGGTGACGGTGTTGGGACTGTGCCTTTTTTAGATTAGGGGCTGCTGGTGAGGGGGTAAAAGTAGGCAATCATAGGGATCCTGAGAGTAGATCCATAGTTAGAAATATCACTAATACTACAGAAATAGAAGAACCTTTTGAAATAATAACAGAGGGGGGCAAATCTGGGAAGGCGAATGTTAGTGCTGAAAATAGCACAAAGCCAGTGATAAGAGTGTTACTTGTAAACTGTATAAACATAAAGAACAAGGTAATGGAGTTTGCAAACCTAATAGTGATACATGAACGTCAAGTAGTTATAGGGGTAGAGCTCTTGTTAAAAGGAGTAGTACTAGACAATGAGATCTTTCCTGAATGTACCACAGAGATAGAGGAGCAACTGCAGGGAGGGAGGGGGGGGGTTTCATACTGGTTAGCATATACTACTACAATTCACTGGTGTTCAGAGATCATAACCATGTTACTTGGTGTAAGCTTCTGGGGAAATAAAAAAGAAAAAGTCAGGCCATTGGCTACTGGAAAAATGAATGATAAAAATGAGCCTCTTGGGGAGAAACTAAATTCATATTCAGAGTTCAGAAGTGAGCATAGAATGGTCATTATTGGTATGGATTTAAACTTACCAGGTGTCAACTGGGTAGGAAATAAGAGTAATAATACAAAGGAATAGAGATTTTCAAATACCTTGGTAAGGTGGTTGAGCAAAAAACAAGGGGACCAAACATGTTGGATATTTTCCTAATAAAGCTGGATGATAACCTAATCGGGTGTCAAGTAACTGAGGGAATAAGTGATCATAATGCAGTTCTGATGGATATAAGGGGATTCAGTAAACCAGTGGCCAGAATTGAAGGCGGAAATAGATAAATTATAAAAGGCACATATCTTGGAACTTAAAAGATATTTCAGGGTTAATTTTATTTAATGGAAGAATGTCACAAGTTCACTGGGGACAAAGTGGGAAGAGTTCAAGGAAATAATAAAAAAGGGCATAAAAATGTTTATTCCAAAACAGAGAATGGAGAGAAGTACATAACCTTCATACTATAACAAGAGAGGTGAGAAAGTTAAAGAGATTGATGAGATGAGAACATAACAGAGTTAAGAAACAGCAAGGCAGTAGGGAAGTCATGAAACAACTAACTGAGGAATTAATAATGTTGATTCTTGGCTGTCCAGGTGCCCACCTGGACAGCCAAGAATCAACTGACTCTGGCCGCGGAAGCCTATGATTACGAATTAATAATGTCAAAGAAACTGGCTAAGGATGAGTTTATGAGGAATATAATTGGTGCAAGCAGACCTCTGACTGCTGGATCTGGAAATTACTATACCTATATCAGGAAACTGAAGGGAAGAGAGGGTAATGAGACAATTATAGATATAGATGGAATAGAAGTAATTGAGATTTAAAAAAAGATAGTGATTAAGTAACTGGTTCAGTTAGACCATTAGTGACAATAAATAATTCAGGGTTAATATCAGAAAACGAGCCTATCCGCGCAGTTGGAGGTGAGCAGGTTAGAAAACTTGTAATTAAATATGCAGATATCATGAAGGAACTAAGGAATCTAAAAAAATCATAAAGGGGCTGGAGTTGATAATATTACTACAGATGTCCTAAAGATAGGATTGGACATTGGACCTTACCTTCAAACATTTAAATTGAGTCTGGATACTTGTTGTTTACCAGATGACTGGAAAAGTGTGATAGTAGGACCAGTCCATAAAGGAGGGGTGACAAACAGGGTTGAAAACTATAGGCCAATCTGCTTGACATCAGTGGTAGGTAAATTAATGGATAGATTAATATGCAACCATATTAGAAGTGTCGGTGAGGAAAGTAAGTGGTTTTCAAGTTGGCAATGTGGCTTTAGACAGGGATATTCATGTAAATCTGTTAGTAGGCTATATGCAAGATATTTCTAATTAAATTGACAGGGGAGGTCAAGGTTGTAGTGTAGCACTAGAACTTTCAAAGGCTTTTGACAGAGTGAGCCATAAAATGTGCTAAATATGGTAAAAACTATTGGAGTGGATAAAAAGGTAATTTGCTGAGTAGAAGAATTCCTAAAAGATAGAAAACAAAAAGTTAGGTTAGGAAATGTGGTATCAAAAGAAGTAGTGAACATGGGAGTCCCACAGGGTAGTGTATTGGGACTATTCTTGTTGATTATTCTAATGAATGAGTGTGTTAATGGTTTATTGTCAGAAGTTAGATTGTTTGCAGATGACATACTGTTGTGTAAAAGGATTAAATCAATAGAATACTGTAAACAGTTGCAGGGTGATAACTAGCTGGGTGAGTCAACATGGGATGGAGATAAATGCAAAGAAGAGCCAGCTTTTTAGGTAAACAGTTAAAAGCTAAAGGTTGATTATGATAATAAAGTGGGGAAGTAGCTACTTATTGAAGACTTGGTGTAACATTTGATAGCAGTCTGAACTTTGCAGGACACATTGGACAGGTAATAGGGAAAGGGTTCAAAATCCTTCACCTGTTGGAAAGAATGATGAGGGGATGGCACCAGAGAAGTATGGAAATTAGGGTACAAAACTTTGGTCAGACCACTGCTGGAAAATGGTGGTGTAGTTTGGGAACCACATTTTGCGTACCAAATACAGAAGTTGGAGGGGGTGCAGAGGGGGGCTGTCAGATTTGTCTTTGGAGATTACCGCAGAACACAATCGGTAACTAATATGATAAGGGAGCTGGAGTGGGACTCGTTGGAGAATAGATGGAGAGCGAAGAGAGTCATGGGAGTGTACAAAGCCTATACTGGCGATGAAGCATGGAAAGATATTGGTGGGAAAATTAATAGAGGTGCTTGTAAGAGTAAAGTTGACCATGACCACAAGCTGGCACTTGATTTCAGGCATAAGGGTGTGTAAAAATTTATTTTTAGGTAAGGATGTAAGGGACTGGAATAAATTGCCCAGAGAAGTGATGAGTGATTTACCAGAGGCACTGAAAGAATTTAAAGTAAAAATTAGTAGAGGGCAAAGGTAGGGTTGGATGAGGAAGTGAAAATGGGTTGTGTGTATTGAGATTGCCACCGGAGGGGGCACTCCATTGCAATTTTATCGATTATTATTGTATTACCCAATTGGTGTGTTTCTGCCTCATTCTTTTATCATTACAATCTACCATTTAATGGTTTATTTTACAATAATTATGAAATTCTTAAACTCCTTAATACTCTCAAAAACTGTCAGAAGTTATCCTCAGCTACCTCAAACTTAGATTTTAACTATACTAACCTTTTAATATTCTACTTTCCATGAAAACAAATTTGCACTAAAAACTTCTTAGTCACGTACGATGATCAGGAATTATCGTACTAACACTGTATCTTTTGCATTGTGTCAACGTTTTAGATGTTTCATGTCTGCTATTTAACTACAAAAAGATTTTCATTGAAGTATAGACCTCAGTTATAATTATTTTCTTTATTGCAGGTGGACACGGAATATATTCCGCACTGGACTGAAAAGAGAAATTGAAGTCAGTGACCTCTATGAACCATTAAATGAACACAAATCATCTAAGTTGGGTGACAAATTTGAAAGGTACAGTTTGCTTCCTGATATAAAGATATCAGTTAACTGTTTGAAATGAATGTCTACACACCTACAATCTTTGCTAATGAATTTTAATTTTTATATACATTATGGACTTATTGGAAGAAGTATTGCGTATCATGCAATCTTTTCCTAGACTTTGTTGTTCAGCTGATTCTGTATTATACAGATTTAGTTTGCCTGATTAAATATGATTTATCCTATCCATTGGATCATCATGCAATTTAACAACTTTGACCCAAAATGATTTTTCTTTCCAAATCATTTTGAAAATTGTAGGGAATATCAGATTTTTTAAACAAAAGAGTTGTATTGTACTGATTAGAAAATTGAGGATCATAATAAGTTTTACTGAATTCCTCAATGTGAGATTGGAATATCAATTTGATCAGTATACAGTTAGTGAACTTTAAATTGTGGTGCAACATAGGTGCATGAAAAGCCATAATTAAATGTAGCTGTGAGATGAGTAAATTTGGAGATAGGTGGGCTTATGGTATTGGCACAAGGTCTGTTTTGGGGGTTTGCCTGTAGATACAGTTGGTGATCTACAGAGATTTGAAAACGGGGACAGGTACTTTCTACTAATGATATAACGAAGACAAATGTGCAAAATATTTCGGATGTGTGTTTTTTAAATAAAGCTAAATAATAATTGCGTTGGGTCTCAGGTCACAGAAGAGATAATTCTTAATGAAATAGTTTTGATTGGTATATGGGTGTTCAGTAAACCAGTTGATGAGGTAGAGAGTGATTATTGGTAAACTAGACGACCCGTGCGAAAATTTCGCGAATAAAATGCGATGAATAGTGAGGTTGAATATGATGTCACCAAAGCTGAGACATTATTCTTCATATTCCTACTGCATTTATCGATTTTGGTTAGAAATCCTGGGATATAAATGGCTCGAAACACAAAAAAAAACATATTTTAGAAATATTGACATTTTGGCCTTTAAGGGTCGAATTACAAAAAATTCCTTTCTTAAAATATAATGTTACCAGGGTGGAATCCTTAGTCTTTAATATGATATCTCATTTACCTATATCGGTTAGATATCAAAAGAGATAAATAGCTCTTGACACAAAAATGGGTTGTAGAACCATTTATACTTTTTCCCTGTAAAGGTTTAATTCCAAAAGCTTCTTTCTTAAAATATGATGTCGCCCAAGCTGAGACATTATTGCTCATAATCTTACTTGATTTATGGATTTTTAATAGATATCCAGAGAAATAAGTGGCTCGAGACACACTAAACGCATTTTAGAAAAATTGACATTTTTGCCCTTTAAGGGTTGAAGTACGAAAAATTCATTTCTTAAAATATAATTTTACCACGCAGAGACCTTATTCTTTTATATAATACCTCATTTATCTATATCGGTTAGATATCAAGGGAGATAAATCGCTTGTGACACAAAAATGCGATAAACAAAAATTTATATTTTTTCCCTTTAAGGGTTGAATTCCAAAAACATTCTTTCTTAGAATGTGAGTTCACAAAGCTGAGACTTTACTCCTCATAATCCTACTTCATTTATCGATTTTGGTTAGATATCCAGTGAGATAACTGGCTCTATATACAAAAAACGCATTTTAGAAAAATTAAAATTTTTGCCTTTTAAGGGTCGAATTACAAAAAATTCCTTTCTTAAAATATAATGTTACCACGGTGGAGACCTTAGTCTTTAATATGATACCTCATTTATCTATATCGGTTAGATATTAAGGGAAATAAATCACTCGTGACACAAAAAACGAATTTAAAAAATATTGATACTTTCGCCCTTTAAGGGTCGAATTCCGAAAACTTCATTTCTTAAAATATGATGTGACCAAAGTGAAGACCATTAGCTTTAAAATGACACATCATTCATTGATTTCGGTTAAGTATGAAGGAAGATACAGGCTTGTGACAAAAAAAATACCTTATAGAAATAATATATATGATTATATAAAGTTAAGGCTTCTTCCTTTATAATTAAAAGCAGTCATCTATACCAGCGGTCGGCAATGCGCGGCCCGCAGGCCGCATGCAGCCCGCGACCTCTCTATTTGCGGCCCGTGTCCGTCTTATAAAAATTATATCGAAAGCCCATATTGTAAAATAATAAAATATTAATGCATAAAAGAGTGAACACGATCTAACAAAAAGCGAATGAACTATGCGAACAGAGCAGGACAAGTGCAAGCGGGAATGATTCCCCCACTCTCTCTTATGATTGAAACAATAGATCTGCACAGTGGCGTAGCTAGGTCAACAAGGGCCCCGGTGCAAAAAATTTATTTTGGGCCCTCAGGACAGACGGGCGACCTTTTTTTTGCTTTGTGTGCTGGTAGGGGCCCCCTGAACTGAGGATGAGGGCCCTTGAATTATTCTTTAGGGGCCCCTGAGCAGTGGTTGGGGCCCCCCTGAGCACAGCGAGGGAGTGAGGGGCTCCTGTGTTCTCAGTCTCAGGGGCCCCTTAGACGACGGTAGAGCTAAAAAAAAAAAAAGGTCACCAGTTTGCCGTGAAGGCTCGTGGGAACCCTAAACTGCGCTTGAGGGCCCCTAGAGGTGCGCTTAGGGGCCCCTTGAGGTATGCTTGGAGGCCCCCTGAGCGTGAGGGCCCCGGTACACTGCACCGCCTAGCCCCATAGTAGCTACGCCCCTGATCTGCATTGATAATAATCTTCTCGCTTGCCTGCCGTCCATCCGTGCTGGTTGTGTCATTGAGTGAAACAAGTTATTTCATGTGTGCAGGCAGGGCCGGCGCTAGGAATTTTGGGCCCAGGGTAAAATGGTCGACCCTTTTTTTTTTTTTTTTTTTTTTAGCTCTACAAAATGGCCAAGCTACAATGGGCGTAATCTTGGCTTCATGGCTTGTGGGCCCCTATAGTCAGTGATCGGGGCCCCCCATCAGCCCGCGGGGCCCGGCTACTTTTGACCCGCTTACTCCAGCCTAACGTCGGCCCTGTGTGCAGGCCGCCGCCGCAACCTTGTATTTACAGATTTAGTTATCGTTCTGTGATCTACGAGTGCCTACTATTTTGTTTACAGTTCAGTAAGTGTGGGATATTGATAGTTCATACAATTACATAGCGAAATTAAGTGACATGTTTTCAACACGGCTTTTATTTTTACAGCGTGTATTTGGCATTGTCGGTTATAAGTTTTACTGATGGTTACAAAAAAGAGGAAGTTATTTGAAGAAAATAGTGTTTAACGATGCATGGACAGATTTATACTTTTTTATTAATTGCAATGGAAAGCCGCTATTCTTAATATGCCAAAAAATCCTTGCTATACAAAAAGAATATAACGTCAAATGTCACTATGATATGGAGCATAATGCAAAATTTGCGTGACTAGTTAATGATTCCCGGAAAATCAAAATCAACTCACTCAAATCTTTATTCAAGAACCAACAAAGTGTTTTTAAGGTGCAAATTCAATGTAAAGAGTCAAATATAAGTGTGAGTTTAAGGGTGGTGGAAATACTTGCCAAGTCTGGGTGAACATTTACCAACAGCGAATTAATAAAACAATGTGCCGTAGCTATGGCTGAAGAGGTATACCCAAATCAAAAAAAGGAATTTGAAAATATAAGCTTATTTGCCTGAACTTGTACCCAGCGCACTGAAGATTTGGGCTCTAATTTATGCGAAAAACTTCAGGAAAAAGCACAACAATTCGAATGGTTCTCCTTAGCCACTGATGAAAGTAATGATGTGTCAGATACTACCCAGCTTCTAACATTTGTTTGTGAAATTGATAAGTATTTCATCACGAATACGGGGTAAGATTTGTTTTGTCACTTAGAACAGGCAATGACGTCAATGCAATTAGCGTGAGAAAAATTGGTAAGTCTAACAACTGATGGAGGTAGAATCATGAGTGGGAAAAACAAGGGGCTGGTGGGTAGAATTAAAACAAAATTGGCCGAGTTAGAATGTGAAATCCCGTTATTATTTCATTCCATTATCCACCAAGAAGCGTTATGTTCCAAAGTCGTTTCATGGAGAAAAGTAATGGACATCATGATATCCACTTGTAAGCTACCTTACTCTTTGTATTTTCAATCGTTAGTTAAAAACTTACGAGAATTGGGGTTAACATTGATACATGATACTGCAGCTTAAAACCGAATCCATAACACATTAAAGCAAGAAGAGTAGATAAACAGGTTCCAATAATAATAAAGAAATAGTTTCCAATAAGAAATAACTTGTAAACTTACCGAAATAAGAGTAATCCTTAACCGTCCAAAAATGTAAATAAACAGATTTGGTTACATGAACATATCCCTAATATTCCACACATTTTTCCACTGTAAAGCACTTTTGCAATAATAATTATGCCAAGGAGAATAAAAATTAACTAATAACTCATAGTTTCAGATAGGTTCAAAGCAGTAAATATGGCTTTTAAACAAACCATCCATGTGCCAACTTCAATAAAAGATTTCAATCAAGTTAAGTAATTTCAGAGCTTTAAAAGTAGTTTTTATACTACAAAATAATATTCACATTAATATTCCTTAAGTTTCAAGTTGCTGTCAACCATTTAATAAAAGATATAAATAAGTTTAAAGTCTCAAATTTACGACGCAATAACAGCCACCTTTTAAATAGAATCTTGAACCGGCAAACATATTCCAGTAACTAAAAACATTTGGAAAACACTTAAATAAATGAAAGGAAGGTTTTAAAAATAATATCCGGGCTATAAAAGCTGTAAATAAAAAATTAATAAATTTGAGTAAAGTTGGAAAAACACCGATTTTAGAAAAATTGATAACTTTTGATCAACCCAACCGATTTTAAAGATTGTTGATTCATTTTAATCAGCAGGCACGTAATAACATTTTTGCAATACTTTAAACAATAAACAATGCACAGGACTGCCAGAGTTGAATTAGCTGTACTATTCCACCAACTTAATAAATGTCTTACACCGATTTGAAAGCATTTAGAGAAAAAATGCACAGAACACAAAACACTTTTTGGAACACGCTCTATACATTGTGATTTTTTGGAAGCCCTCTGTGAACACAAACATTTTGAACACCTGTTGATCCTAGCAGTAGAATGCCGTTTTGATATAAGGAAATCCCGGAGTGGCCATTTTAGTAGTATTCAGAAGTCCACGGTGTTGGAAGCACGTATTGCTCGCCAAGCGAATTCGGCACTTAGCCACGCAAGTGTTCATGGGAGTTTTTTTTACCGGAAATAGTAATGGCGTGGGTCAGGGAGGCCATCTTTGAAATCTTGAACTTTTCAGACATGTGATACTACAATAGAAGGATTTTAATTTTCCGATCGGGGTTAGGCGGTTCTGTTCTGCTTCATTACTTGTGATCTTCTGTGTGACGAATAGACTGATGCCTTAGCTAACTGCCATTTACTGTACTTTGTGGAATTTTCAGAATATATGTTTTTCGTGACATGAACTCCAATAATTTTCATTTCTAAATTAGTAACCTCCTTACACAGGGTTTGTTTATGTAAGTGGCGGCCATTTCTATAGTGCAGTTAGTAATTTCCAAAGGTTATTCATGGTTTCAGAACATTTCCTTGACTTTTATCAGTATTTGAAGGTACTCCAGTTTAGGTGGACAAGCCGATACGCATTCCGGTATGGGTTTGGATCCTAACACACTGTAAACTATATCAGAAATAATGGGTTGACACATCGTAAATTCTGAGAGTTTCTATCCTAAATGGAAGCAGATCATCAAGATGTCCTTTATTATTGAGAAATAAGATGGTTAAGTAGAAGTGTAGTACTGAAAAGATTTTTCGATCTCAGAAAAGAAATCAACACTTTTATGAATCAGAAAGGTAAATCTGTTCCAGACCTAATAGACCCTCAATGGTTAATAGATCTTGGATTTTTGACAGATTCAACTCATGAATTAAATATGCTGAATGTCAAGCTTCAAGGGAAAAACAAAATAATATCTGATATGCATATAGACGTAAAGGCATTCCAAACTAAAAATCGGCTTTTCATAAAGCATATTGATGAAAAAAAATTAGATCACTAGATCACTTTGCGAATTGTCTAAAGGCTGTTGAGGAAGCTGGCATTGATTTTAATTGGGATAGAGAGAAAATGAAAGATATTTTAACATAGTTACAACGACAATTCATGGACAGATTTGGTGATTTCGAGAAGGTTTCGAACAAACTAACCCTTTTTCATGCGATGTTGAGGATGTACCCAGTAATTTACAAATGAGTGTGATTGAACTTCAATCCAATGAGAGTCCAAAAAAAAAAACGTCTTTTACGAGATGAATGATTTAGCCAAATTTTATGGTAGCTTGCCGTCTGATTTTGTCGAATTAAAAAAGTTTTTTCAGCAGTTTATTTCAATTTTTTGAAGCACTTATTTATGCGAGCAAACTATTTCAATCGTCAATTGTTGAAAAAATAAATATGCTTCTCGTCTCACAGATGAGCATTTGAGAGATATATTATGTATTTCAACTTCTAACATGAAGGCTGACATACAAAAAATAGCCAGTCATACGCAACCTCTAACATCCCACTGAATTTAGTATGTAAGATCAATTTTGTGACTTTTCTTCGTTTGTATTCTCATTTGTATTAATAAAATTTGAAATTTTCGTATTTTTACTGTGTATGTGCGGCCCCGCCTTTACTTTGTTTTGCCACATTGTGGTGCTTGCCTGCTAAAAGCTTGCCGACCGCTGATCTATACCAACACCAGTGGCTTGCTAGGCATAACACAGTTAAAGTATTTCCTTCATGGTTTGTTCACATTGCCATTGAAGATCCCTCTTTGCCACAAGCAGTAAGTGCTCTCTTCCAATTTAACCACAGAGAAGAGGAGTCCACCATTTCACCATCTCTACCAAAACTGTCATTGGGGACTTAGCCTGTAACCATGGGCATGAGTCCAATACTATATCCTAGGCAACTGGATCCCTGCCAGAACTTAGCCATCATGTCACTCTAACCTACTGGAGCTGGGATGCCCATCTTCACAATGTTGATGTTCCAGACAAAAATACTCAGATTGAGGATAAGGAAGGTGGCCCTACCTCCCTTGAGTCATCTTAATTGTTGCATATAATGCCAAAAGCAATAGCCAGTGGAATTTTTAAGAGTGTGAGAAGCCTGATATGAATTAGAGATGTGCTCCATAAGAGTAAGTTCATAATGAATAAGATCTACTTTTCAAAGATGTAGGAGTAAAAATAAGTGGTAGAATGAGAAAATCAGGGAAATAATCAAGGAAGAACCACTACAACAACAACAACAAACAAAAAAAAAAACAAACAAAAAGAGAAAAGAAATCAAGGCTACAGTAGTATGGTCATATGAAGAGACTAGGAGAAGAAAATATACCAACAAAGATGCTGGACATGGAACTGAAAGGAAAGAGGCCCACAGGACGACTGAGGAGGAAAGGTGTTGAAGAGGAAGAAAGAACTTTGATAGACAGGAAACGCTGAAGAGCAGACCCAGCCAGTAGTTGGAAACGGTTCAGGGTGATGATTATAACGATAAGAAGAAAATGGTTCTGTTCCTGTGAAAAGGCTCCAGTGAAGATATATGTGAACAATAGGATAGGAAAAAGAAGCACAGAACCTATTACTACAATTTGGTAAGAAGGATGAAGAAGTTAATAAAAAGATAGTAAAAGATTAAATAATCAGCATGGAAGTAGAAAATACATGAAAAAAGTAATTAATAGCAGCAAAGAATGAAGCTAGGGACATGTTCTTAAAGTATTTTGGGTTTGGTGAGTACTGAATGATGTGGCTAGAAATTTGTATTGCTGTATCAGGAAAATGAAGGTTGGAGAGGGAATTCAGCAACTGAGAAGAAGAAATTGCCAAAATTGTAAATATTTGGTTTTGTGAAATTGTGAAGGATTGTCACAATGGAATTATAGGGGAAGTTTTTTTTTATTAACCCTTTAACTGCTACAGATCGTCCGACAGCCTTCACTGGGTGCTCCTTTGTTGTCTCCTAAGCTATCTACCTGCGCTGAGAGGCCGCTGTTGGCTGATACCTGTGCTGCTAAGTTCAGCACGTGGCCAGACGTGCTGTGTGCTCAATATTTCTGGAACTTTGTGTGTGACAGCCTTTGGCTGTCTCTCTGTGTTTTGAAAACCCCAGATACAAAATAAATATAGCTACCGTGACATCTAAGTTTTTGAATTTAATGTTCCCCTGAAAGTGAATGTCCGTGTAGACAAACAAACGGGTATTTCATGTACTAAATAGTTATTACAGCAACTAAAATGTGTTTTTTTGTTTGTGAGTGCAGTAATTCATCTGGAGAAAATTTCAAAATTAAATGCTTGAATACCTTTCACAAATTCTGCATACATTTTCCATCCTTCTTTTGGATCCGGGCTTTGGACTGGCGAAGTTAAAAATATATAAATATTTTTTTATTTCACTTAGTTTTAGAGGTTTATAAATGTAATCTAATTATTACAGTGCAGTTACCCATGGTTATTAATTCTTTTTCGTGTGATAAGCCACGAAACATGGCACAATACACAGTGGTGCTGTACATTACATGTTCTGTATTTGTACCTGGTTTCTTGACACCTTTCTGTTTCGAACATCCAGCGCATCTACACATTGGGTGTTAATTTTTAATATGAATAATATTTCTGAAATGTCTCCTAGTATATCCTTCCACCTTGAAAATATAGTGAACTGATTCTGGTGTATTTGTCTTCGTATATAAATAAAATCTATTTCTTTCTTCAGAAAAAGATTTCATAAGATCTTCTGTTTAAAAATATCAGGAAAATGACAGAATGCTGGAATTTTGACCTAATCCATATTTTTGTCCTGCAGCTGAATCGTCAAACGCATGCGCAAAAGGATGAGAACTGTTTTTCTTCCAGTCAAACCTGTCACTAAAGCGTCCTCGTTTTTCACATATTTAGTTCTTCTCGCTATCTGAAGCTTCATTTTTTGAAGAATTTTCACCTCTTGTGGAGACAGATAGTTGTTTTCCACTAGCTGATGTATTCGGCTTAGAACTATTATTTTGAGTTCCTATCGAAGGGTCATCACTATCATCCATATCAAAGAGATCATTCTCCATGATTTCTTCCTCTGTACATACACGAAGGCGAGCAATTTTTTCAGTGAAAACTAAAATGAAAATAGCAACACAAATAATATCGCAGAGGCAAATGCTCATGGGCCGAATGTTGAAAGCAATCAACCGGCCAGGGTGGAAGTACAGCTACCTGACCTGACCGCTAAGTGGCTCACGCATTAACACGTGCAGAGCACACATGGACCCGAGCGGTCAGACAACTTAATGCATCCAGATCACAGACAGGGCGGCAAGGAGGCACGTTTATACACGTCCAGAGCATCTGACGGAAGGAACAAGGGTGTGTTAACAACTCTAGAGCACCTGGGCGCAGTAGTAACCACGCACGTTAACGCATCTATAGCAGTCAAAGGGTTAATTAATTTAATTTCAATTGCAATGGAACAAACTCACTCCAGTGGCAATGTCCCTACAACCGCACCTTGGAGTTAGGTTATGAAGATAATAGGAGGGAAAATATAGACTAAGAAAATTTAAAGAGCTGGTTATCGATAATATTACCACAGCTTAAGTTTTGAGATTTATTGTAACCAAAGTACTAAAAATTTTCTGCAAAATTATAGGTTCATAAGAGAGGAGACAAATTGTATTGAGGACTAGGACACAAATTAGTTTGACCTCAGTGGTAGGAAAGCCAATTGTCAGTTTAACATCAATCTGTAGCAAAGAAAGTAGTTCATAAAATGGCAACACATGGCATGAGAGGTTATTTATGTATATCTCAGTGAACTGTGTGAAAATAGTTCATATTAAACAATAAAAGGAGATCCAATTAATAGAACGAAACTAGATCTTTCAAAAACATTTCTCAAAGTGAGCCCTAGAATTGTGATGAACAAGATTAAAAATATTGGCATGAATGAGGATGTTTCTTGCTAGGTGAAAGAATTCTTAGTTGTAGTGTGACATAAGGGAAAATGGATATGGAAAAAGCACCTCAGGATTGTTAATTGGAACCTTACATTATTTTGATGAATATTTCTGTATTTGGTACACAGCCAGTGTTTATACTGTAACATTGTATTGTAGGATTTTGAGCAGCTGTAGAGTTTCAAAAATTGATCCTGGTAGTGAACATGAAATTAAATAAATGTAACACATTATGTACACAGATAAAAGATTTTTTTGAAAAATTTGAAGCGAAATTGATGGTTGAGGGTATAAAATGCAAATATCTAGTATATCTTTTGTAAATCGTCTGTTCTGCAGGACAATTTTTATGGGTGGAAGAGAAACTAAGGGATTTGCAGGAGAATGGTACTACAAAACCTTGGTTATGCGTTTTGATTGAATATGACAGATAAAGGAGATTAACTTGATTTGTGTGTATTCCTTTGCTGTAGAACATGCCTGGTAGCCAATTTAAAAAATAATCTGGTTTAGTAATTATTGATAAATGGGAAGAGGATAAAATTGTTACCTGGCATTTGTGGTTAACCCTGAATGGATATTGGACAAAGTATCAGGCATGTTACACAGAAGCATAGAGGACTATGGTCATAAGTTACACCTAATTTCTGATATACTGGATTGGGAAAAGTTTCCTTGTGTAAGTATGGGAGTCATTGTCTAGAATAAGTTACTGAAGCAAAGATGTGAATAATATACCTCAAACAGTAAAAGTACAAGTACAAATGAGCATAACATATAAATTACAGAAATTGCTATTAGCCCATTGATTCAAGCCATTTGGTAATGGGTGGTGGTGGTGACCCTCCTCTTTTATCACTTCTTCTTCATCGGTCATTCCACCAGTTGAATCTACTACAGACTGATGTTATATCAGGCTACTCTCATCTTTATACTGGAGATACTAGTGATTTCTAGCCAAAAACTGACTTGTGACTTTTTGTTAAATCCTGCTAAAATTTGCTACAGAAAAGATTGTATTCATTGTAGTGATTAACTGCAATTAATTTATAACAGATGTAACAAATCAGCATAATTTTATAAAGCTTCTAAGCTTTTGATAGCAGTGCCCAAGCCTAAAGTCAAATTTTCCATATTTCAAATACCTCCCATGCAAAAATCATCCAAGAGTTGTCAGGTATGATTAGACCTGTGTGAATATGCATTGTGGTGAAAAAACAACACTTTTGAGCACAGTTGTATTTTATTGATTGCCTTAGTTTTCTCAGTGTTTCACAATACCTTCAGAGTAAATTATTGCACCATGTGCAAGGAAATCAACCAGAAGTACTACCTCAGCATCCCAAAATAGTTGGCATAATCATTCCAGCTGACAACTTTTTTGTAAACACTTCTTTTTCTTTTCAGGGAGAACTCAGGTTCCTCTATACCGTATACTGTCTTTTCATCTCACAATTGACATGTTTTACCCATGTCTCATCTCCCGTTACGAAATAATCAAGAGGGGCATTACCATCCTTGTTGTAGGCTTTGAGGAAATTCAGCGATGCAGCAAGACAATGTTCATTGTGGATTGCGGTCAAGATTTTTGACACCTATCTTGCATAAAACTTGTGATAACCAAGCTTCTCTGATAAAATTTTTAAACTATTGATGAATTTCAATGTATTTGAGGGTTTTTTCCAGCAAACACCTAATGACTGAACACACCTCACAACTTGTTCAATTATCTTTTGAAAAACACATTTCGATAATTGACAATGAACAAAGTAGAAAAATAACAATCCACACACTATGATAGCTTATATGTGTACTGAGGGTAGAAATGTTTTTACACCAAGATGGCAGCTCCATCCCCACATATATCTCCATGTTTACTTTCTAGATAGTCGTCGTGTTTATAATAGCAGGGTTTCTCTCGGGCTGCATTACATTTACAATGCTTGGATCCAAGGAATTGGGATAAAAATATATTTGGGGTTTCATAACAATTTTATAATTGTGATGGTGCATTTGTCCCAACAGAAGTTTTCAAAAACAACTGTTTACTTATACAACTAACTTTTTATAGACATTTTTGCTTTAATGCGTTTTCTTACAGTTATTTCCATCTAGTGCAGCTAACGTAAAAACTTTGTTTTGGCAGATATGTTTTGATTTATTAAATCATTGTCAGTGCCCTAAAAGTTATGCAATAATTTTGGATGTTGGATTGTTTGTGTAAATCTGTTATTAATTACTTTTATTGTCAGCATTTCTTTTATTTGTGATGGTGTTGATATTTTAATTTAGATCAATCAGTTATACAAGTATAGTTAAAATTATTTCAAACATGAAAAAGATTTGCTGCAAGAGGCATTATGCTAAGACTTAATGATAAAAGATGCTACTCCATCACCCATACCCTTTCCAATTTTTTGCTTGGGCTCTAAGTTGAACCATCTCTAAAGACCTCGCTGTTAAGAGCCATTAAACATTAAAAAAAAAAATCTAAATTGAAAATCAGTTTCTAACCCCAAGAACTTATAATAGGGAAATATGGCCCAATACTTACCAAAGATGAAGGCAAAAACAAACACAAAAAAGCGCAATATTTCGGCACTAGCCTTATTCGTGCAGAAGTAAGAAGTTACACACCAGGCGGAGTCAGATGTGTACACAGTGACCACTCTCTGGTGAATGAGTTTGTGTTCGTCGTCCAAGCCGCCTTTATCTTTGGTTAGTGTTGGATCATATTTCCCTATCCATCCTTAGTTTGTCATTATATATATATAGAACACAAGAAATGCACACTATTTCGGCAGCATCGTGTACATGCCTGGTGTCTCACTTCTGCAAGATTAAGGCTATATGCCGAAATATTGCGCATTTCTTGTGTTCGTTCTTTTTGTGTTCTTCGTCCCCAGCCACCTTCATCTGTGGTAAGTGTTTCTAAGGGATTAAACCAGTACTCGGGGTGTAGTATCAGTTTAGTCACCTTAACTGATTTTTGACTTGTTGGAAGTTCTACTAAATTTGCATTAATAAATTTAAATGACCATGTATCAGCCTGGATAATTAAACTGTAAAGCCTATTGGTCGCCACAAAGCTTATTTAAATCAAAATCTGAGGAAAGGTTAGTGTTCACTACAAAAGCATGTAAAAATCAACTTGATGGAAAATTTTAAATTTATTTCAGTCACATTTGAAAAATAGCAATTACGGTCAAATTGGCAATCGAACTAAACGTCTCCGAAAATCACAAGTCATCAAGAGGAAGAAGTACCGGACTAATTTCCGATTGAAAATTTATGAGTCCATAGTCCATAGTCCATAGTTCATCACTGATGGCAAAAGCTAACATAGCCGCGTATCACACATGTAGTATCTCTAAGTTCAAACCGATTGGAAGTCAGCTTGGCTGACTGACGAAACACACTAGCTCATGATTACTCCACGACTAGAAACAAAAGGCAAAAATACCAAAGAATAAAGACGAAAATGAAAGCAAAAGACGAAAGACAGCCAGACGGCCTGAGCAGCCCAATTTATACCCTCGGCCGCATGTTAACCGTGATCTATCACTTACCAAAAAATAGTCTAAAAAATGTAATTATAGTTAGTGTTCAAAATTTTACAGTGTGAAGCCTGGCCCTTACCCGGGACTGCACATTGAGCTGCGTGGCGCAGTGCGGGCAGCACAGAGCAGTGCAGAGCAGCACAGTCAATGAAACTGTGTCGAGCAGTTACTCGCGCATATTAGACCACAGTTTCGTGCGGCAGTTTACAAAGCATTGTTGTGTTGTGCAAGAAACTGACAAAAAAGGCTAGCCAAAAACATGTGGATGCAAAAACTTGTTTTTTTGATTTCTGAATCAGATTGGGATGCAAAGCTTGGAAAATTGTTATTACTTTAACAGAAGCTGAGTTAGATAAAAACTACGCAAAAGTGAGTATATGAAAAGAACAAACTCATCTGGCTTTTTCAGTGACAAGAGAATTCTCAAAAGATTATTTTTGGATGACGCGAGTGAAGATTCACGGCATAAACAAACCCGTTATTTTCTCGACAACGCTCAAATACCTATTACAACTGAAGAAAATCTCGCAGTATTTTCGTGGTTATTTATTGAATTATTTAGCGTTTGACGGTAGATGACATTTATAAGAATGTATTTATCTTTTATTTCATATTATATTTTTAAGAAAACTAAACAACTAAAGTAATAATAGCCCATTTATCAAACTTAAAAAAAGTTTTATTAAAAATGAATTAAAAGGAGAAAATAAAAGTGAAAATTGTTAGTGCACAGTTACATGATAAATAAATGCTGAATTTACTCGCCACTTGTTGGGCTTATTGTCCAAATTTCTTGTTTAAATTTAATTTTTATGCATTAATTATGACTGATATTGTGAATCGCAGGTTGGTTACGCACCAGTTTAATCAATTTTTCTTATTCCATATTTGAAAATGATTATAAGTAAAGCAAGATTATAAAATAATGCAAGAAGTGTTACGGCAAAAACTGGCACGAGTGAGCTGCGTGGCATGGTTTCTGTGTCATGAACACAACATGGCAGAGGCCACATGCAGCGCAGTACTGCACTGCCCTTCCCTGTGTGTCAATACGCGCTTTTCTACCCCAAAAGATAGAGACACAGAGCTCCCGGCCTTAAGGTTTATTAAAAGTATGATGACTATAATTCTAAATTAACTTGCTTTCTTGCAAATAATTAAAGTGTGTTAGCATAAAGGTAATGAGATTCCTAAAAGCAGTTGGTAAATCCCCGATTTATATCTTAATTTGTGCAATTTTCAGACGTCCCCACTGGATTACAAATTATTGTGTTTAAATTAGTGTCAATGTGTTCAGTGCTTGCTCCTGATTTCACAAATATTTCGAAACTATTATTATTATCGGTGGTGTATTAGCAAAGTTATTTGTTTTACCAAGATCGAAGTTTATACTGCTTCGAAGCCATGTTAGAAAAAATTGGTTTCTGGTTAATAATTATTCAAGGTTTGGAGAGGCTATACTAGCCTTTTCCAACCAAATGTCAACCTCTCCTTCACGTGGTGCATCCCGTTTGCACGCACTAGGCTCTGGCAACTGAAAGATCCCTGGTATAAGGAATCACCCACTGCTTGCCAACGGCCTCCAAAAGGAGGGCGGAAGAGTGGGGAGTGGTTCAGAGCTACCCTCTTGCCATCGGGGTAGGAAACGGCCCCTAAAGGTGGATGAATCAGAAATGATCATGAGGATGCAGAAGGCAATGGGAAACCACTGCATTAAAGACCCAAAGGGTATTCCCGAGGACATGTAATCCTCTCAAATTACATATATCATGGTGGCTTCTTCCTGGGTAAAATAGTCTAGGGGACTAGATCTCCGGGTGTGGGACTGCTCAAGGAGGAGTCATCAGAATGGATAGAAACATTCTAAGAGTTGGAGCGTGGAATGTCAGAAGTCTGAACAGGGCAGGTAGATTATAAAACCTAAAAATGGAGATGGAACGACTTAAGTTAGATGTTGTTGGGATTAGTGAGATTAAATGGAAGGACACACAGGATTTCTGGTCTGGGGAACACAGGATAATTAGCACATAAACTGTCAGTGGAGTCACTGGCGTAGGATTTGCAATTAATAAGAGAGTAGGGAAGCGGGTGATTTATTATGAACAATTTAGTGACAGGATTAAATTGATGAGGTTAGAAACTAAGCCTGTCCCAACCACGTTACTACAAGTTTACATGCCAACATCACAGGAAGATGACGAAGAAATAGAGAAAATGTTCACCAAAATTGAAGAATTAATCCAATATGTGAAGGGGGAGGAAAATCTAATAATTGTGGGTGATTGAAATGTGATAGTGGGAGAAGGAAAAGAGGGGAATACTGTAGGAAGTTTTGGTCTAGGAGAAAGAAATGAGCGAGGAAGCAGGTTCTCAGAATTTTTTAAAAGATATAAGCTAATAGTGGTGAACACATTGTTTAAGAACCATGCAAGATGGATATACACCTTGCAATGTCCTGGGGATACAGGCAGATATCAGCTAGATTATATCATGGTCAAACAACGATTCAGGAATCAAGTTCTAGACTGAAAGGTATACCCAGGAGCTGACATAGACTCTGACCATAATGTGATAGTGATGAAGTGCAGGCAGAAATTCAAGCGAATAAGGAAGCACCATAAGCAGAACAGACTGGAAGTGAATAAACTGAAACAATCTAGTACCAGAGAAAAATTTGCAGAAATGGTAGACTTGGGTCTAAGAAGTAACTCTGAAAGGAGCTCAACGGAGGACAAATGGAATGCATTAAAGACCAAAATAATGAAAGCTGGTAAAGAAACATTAGGCTTTAGGGAACAAGCTGCCCGAAAACCTTGGATCACAGAAGAAATTTTGGAGCTGATGGATCAGAGGAGAAGGTACAAAAATGCTCAGGTTGAAACAGGAAGAGAGCAAGGCAATTTAGAAATCAAATAAATAGGAAATGCAAAATAGCAAAAGAAAAATAGCTAGAAGAAGTGTGAAAAAGTAGAAAAGGAAATGGTCTTAGGAAAAGCAGATGTTGCATATAACAAGATCAAACAGAATTTTGGAGAAATGAAGGAAAGGGGTATGTATGAACATGGGAAACCTGTTTTAAGTTCAGAAGATAGAACTAACCGATGGAAGGAATACATGAAGAAACTGTATGTTTGGGACGACTTGAACAATAGTGTAATGGAAATTGAAGTTGATGTCGACATTGATGATTTAGGAGATCCTGTTTTGAGGACAGAATTTAATAAATCTCTGAATGACTTGAAAGCAAATAAGGCAGTTGGAATTGATGAGATCCCTGCAGAACTTCTTAAATCCCTAGGAGAAGAAGGAATCAACATATTATTCAAGCTGATATCAAAAAGTTATGAAGCAGGAAAAATTCCAACTGATTTTAATAAAAATATCATCTTCACACTTCCAAAGAAAGCACAAGCCAACAAATGTGAGAATTGTAGCACCATTAGTCTAACAACACATGCTTCAAAATTATTGACCTGAATAATATACAGAAGGATGGAAAGGTTAGTAGAAGAGATAGTAGGTGAAGATCAGTTTGGGTTTAGGAAATAATCGCGGTACAAGGGAAGCAATTCTGTCTTTAAGATTAATACTTGAAGGGTGGATCAAGAAAAACAAAGATACTTTTATGGCATTTGTTGATTTAGAAAAAGCTTTAGATAATGTTAGGTGGGACAAGATGTTCAAAATGGGTCTAGCGGAATAAGACAGCGAAAAGTGCCCCGGCCCATCCCGTTCATGGGGCATACCAGTTAATAAATCTTGGTTAGCATTCTAAATGCATAGCTCGTGAAATCAATGCGGGAAAATTCTGAAAAAAATCAGGGACTTGCACATTGCTACAGGAAGTATCGAGTATCTTTTTTTTTTAGAATTTTTTGGCACATTTTACAATGTTTTATCGCAATTTGTTTATATCGAGTTCCTAGTGTACAAAGTCATTTCCTTGAGTGACAACATTTAGATTTTTACTGTAGAATCATCTATGGGCACTATAGCTACGGTTCAGATTTCAGACCTGTCCGAGTGGTGCAACAAAGCGAAAAAAGATAAACACTGAATTTGATGCCTGGTATCATTGGACAAAAGTGTCACCTTCTCCACAACAAGGTTGATAATAAGCTTTTACCTAATGTTCAAGTACTATGCCGCATAGCTTGTTTCTTAAATATTACTTTTCTACGTCATCTCAACTCCGACAACACTATATTTGATGAATTCTTGGGGCAGATAGAAAGGCGGCAAAATGTAGATAACACTTTGGCGACGGAGGTCATAGAAAATGGATGGAACTGACAAAACAGGCTCTTTTCCATAGTAGCATCTGAAGAGAGAGACGATTTTCCACAAATGTCTAAAAAAGACCTGAAAGTACTATTTACAGGCTCATACCAATTGTCTCAGGCTGTTTCATATTTGGCAGAAATGTTAAGCGATGATAACACAATCAGTTTCTGCTATTTGAAAGAGAAGGGCAACATCGCCAAATTCGAAGTTCGATCACTCCATATTAACGCCAAGACGTATAGATTCTATATAGATTATTCGCCGAACTCCACAGGTTATGCGGGTATCAAGTGATACCACTGCGAATGCGCTAACAGTAGCAGAACTATAGGATGCTGTTCTCATGTAGCTGCAGTATTTTATAACCTTTCAAATGCTAGATACTTATCCAAAATTGTTCGACCGTCTCAAGTTCTAAGCAGGCTTTTTGACGACGTTCATGCAAATCCTGTTATAGAAATGGTTAGCATCGAAGAATAAACTTGGGGGAAAATATTGTCATGCCTGCGATTTATGTTTTGAGTGCATTGCACTGCAAAAATATTTTCTTAGCAAGAAATGCCTGAAAAATATATTAAGTTCTTCTTTTTCGTGGATTGTTTAGTAGCTTTTATGAACCTATAAGCCGCTCCTTTCATTTGACAAACAAACAACTTAGAAATCCACAAAATAATATTTCAGCACCTGCCTTACAACTATAATTATGACGTGTCTACCCACTGTAAGGGCCCCTGTGTGGTAGGCAACCAGATGGCTTCAAATTCATTTTTTATCTTTTTCTGCTATGTTGCACCACTCGGACAGATCTGAAATCTGAACCGTAGATATGGTGCCCATAGATGATTCTATAGTAAAAATCTGAACGTTGTCACTCAAGGAAATGACTTCGTTTACTAGGAAGTCGATATAAACAAATTGTGATAAAACATTGTAGAATGTGCCAAAAAATTCCACAAAAATACTAGATATTTCCTGTAGCAATGTGCGCGTCCCTGATTTTTTCAGAATTTTCTCGCATTGATTTCACGAGTTATGCATTTAGGCCCCAATGGCACATTCACCCCCTAGAGTGGTGGCATTGAAATAAAAATCGGTCCAAAGGCTATGCTAACCAAGATTTATTGACTGGTATGCCCCATGAACGGGATGGTTTAGGGGCACTTTTCACTGTCTTATTCTGCTAAACCCTTTAAAGAAGTCAGGTCTAAAGTAACGAGATAGAAGAATATAAACTATATAAGAATCAGATGGCTATAATAAAATTAGAGAGTCACGAGAGACATGCATCAGTTAAAAAGGGTGTGAGTCAAGGCTGTAGTTTATCTCCATTAATATTCAACTTGTATGTAGAAGCAGCAATGAAGAAAGTAAAAGAAAAATTTCCATGTGGTATAAGTTTTCAGGGAGAAAAAATCAAAATGCTACTATTTGCTGATGATATTGTCTTGTTAGCAGAGAGGGCTGAGGATAGTGAGAAGTTACTGAATGGCATGAACAAAATACTGAAGGAAGATTTTGGACTGAATATAAATCAAAGCAAGACAAAAGTGATGAAACGTAGCAGAAATGATACCAATACTAGTAGATTAAATATAAAAATAGGATCAGATGCAATAGGAGAAGTAAAAGAATTCTGTTACTTGGGAAGTAAAATTACAACCGATGGCCAAAGCAGGAATGATGTTAAAAGCAGAATAGCACTAGCAAAAAGTGCTTCATGAAAATGAGAAACCTTTTAGTTTCAAATATTGATTTAGGAATTAGAAAGAACTTTTTAAAACTCTTTGTGTGGAGCACAGCACATTATGGTAGCGAAACATGGGCTTTAGGAATACCGGAAATAAATAAAATTGAAGCATTTTAAATGTGGTGCTACAGAAGAATGCTGAAAATTAAGTGGACAGACAAAGTAAGAAATGAACGAGTTTTGAAAATGATGGATGAGAAAAGAAGTTTATGGAAGAAGCTAATAGAAAGAAGAGACAGGCTGGTAGGTCATATTTTGAGACGGTTAATTTGTTAGTGGAGGGAACAGTCGAAGGTAAGAACTGTAGAGGAAGACAGAGATTAGAATATATGAAGCAGATAATTGAGGACGTGGGCTGTAAGGGGTATGTAGACATGAAGAGGTTAGCACAGGATAGCAAGGGATGGAGGATTGCATCAAACCAGTCGAAAGACTGACGACAGCAAACAAAAATTATTCAAGTGTTTATATCGTAAAAGTGTTATCAGCTGAATTTTCTTTGAATTTTATTACGTATTTTGAAAGTTGTCTTGTTTAAGGAAGTGGCCTAGTTTTATTACAGTTTTATTTCGAAAACAACCACGTTTTGGTTTACGGCGTAGTAACTTGAAAATTAATTTAATATTTGTTCTACTGCATAGAATGTGTCAAAACTTTAATATGTTATACTAGATTCTTTACTCTTTCAGGAAATTTACTTTTTAGTTTGAGAAATTACTGAAAACGTGGTTATTTAATGCTGAAACTGCAAGTGTGTCTAACGAAGTGTTTCAAATTTTATTTACTCTATTTACATGGCCTAAAACTACTCAATTTTAGTGAATTTAACTTTCTTTCTGATTATTATTATTATAAAATTACTTTACTGCCTTGAAAAGTGTTGAGAATTAGTGAAGTTATCACGTAACCAAAATTGACTGTTTACAAATTGGATAATAATGGATTACCCTGTTTCAAGGTTTGTTTAAAGGTTATTTACTATTATAAATGGTTTATTTAGGACTTCTATTGTATGCTGAGTGACTTTACAGTTTTTAAATCGGCTTATTTACCGAGTCAGGTTGCAGTATCAGCTTCTGCATGAAACGTCTCTCTCATATCCTGTAATTGCGAAATGAAAATTTTTATGTTTACTGGAAAGCTTACTCCCTCCCTTATGCTCTATAGCCAACAGAACAAGAATTTAATCAAATTTTAAGGTTCTTACATGTTGGATCTTATCTCCCTATCATTCCTTAGTTTCATTGCCTTTAAGCATTTTACTGCTCGTTGTTGTTATATATGTATATATATATTTCTCATCCTGACTAAGTACATTCTTTGATGAATTTTCAGAAAAGAAAAATGTTATCAAGTAATGTATGAAATAGTTTTCAAAATCCTTTCTTTATTTATGCATATATTAAATTCCCAAGTAATTTGACGTTTATATTTTTGTATGGCAGTGCTCTTTAAAAAAAATAATCTTTGAAAGTATTTCTGTTTACTGTATTGCTAAAGTTTATTAACTGTTTCCTTCATTTCAGGATATGGCATCAAGACTGCAAAAGATTAGAAAAAGAGAATAAACACCCAACTTTCTTGGTTGTAATGCTTAAAATATTTGGACTTCCATTTCTCATGTATGGAGCCATAAAAGGAAGCCTTGAGCTATTTGTAAAGTTTGTACCTTTGATTTCTATTATTCTTGTTCTTTACAATGAGGCCTGCTGGACCATATATCAATTTCAAATCTTCATCCTTTGTTTTTTCTCTAGCATTTAACCTAATATTTTTTTCACCATTTCACTGCATTTCTTCCTTCTCTCCTCAGACAAATTTGGATTGGATATCTTTCCTCTTTTGACTCGGAATCCTTCCATACTTAAAACTTTCTTTCTAAAGGTCTCTTTTTATTTGTACCTCTTTTCTTATCTTATTTCTTTCCAAATTTTTCTTGAAATTTTGAATCCAGCTGGTTATTATTATTTTCTCTCTAGAGTTAATTGAATATCTTATTGTTAACCCTTTGACCTAACACCTTGTGTAAGGTTTGTGGTCAGATTTCAAGCCAAAACTGATTATCATGAGCCTGGCCTGTGGTACATTGTTTGTGCCAAAACTGACTTTCATGGGCCTGGCCTGTGGTATATCAGTCAGGGAAAATGTATACATAACGAAAAATAGCACACGGTTGAGATTATTTTTTATTTTTATAAAAATGCTTGTTGTGTTTAATGACAATTTTTTCAGAAATTAAACTTGAATGTTATTTATTTATTCTTTACTTAAAGTACTAAACCTTCTGTGATAAATTTATTTTAATTATTAACTTTTACTGTATGTTTAATTTAGTATATCATTTAGTTTAAATAATTTGTTTGTTTTTAATTTTTCACTTGTATTTTTGTAATTTATTAAATTACCTTTTCTTGAATTATATTTTTCTAGAAGGTATGACACCCGACGTGAGATTTGTGTGATTGGCACAATTTACGACAGCTTTGGTGAGCGGTGGAATGGCTCAAAGTCTTAGCATTTCTGTTTACATTTTAGGACCGTGTTGTTGAATTTAAAATCACAGGGAAAGGGGTTTATCTATTATGATCCGTTCTATAGATATGTCCAAAACAGCAAGCTCCTTTCTCTAATTAATAGTTATATTTTCTATGTTCTGGCATATTTCCATATAACTTGTTAATTTCCATAGCTCTGTTGTTGTCATTCGACCCAAGATTATTGTCACGATTCTTCTTCCTATTAAAATTTTATGGATTGCTTCTTGGAAATAGAGCATAACCTCTAGGTAATTTTCCTTATCAACAGTATGATCATTTCACAGCACCACTGAAATTTTAAAATTGAATTATTCAGTTCCAGAAATTCACTTACATACAGACGTTCTGGTATCGTGACCTAGTTGTTTTGCCATATTGTAAGTGTTTTGTACATTTATATCTGCGAGGAATGTTCTGGTGCTTGATGTATCTTTGGAGATGTATCTTTGGAGATGTATCTTTGCAATTGTACATGAGTGAGCGGAGTCGTTGTCTGGCTGTTGAACTGTAAACATGTGGATATAAAGTTGTAGTGTGTGTGCCTCAATAAACGTATTATTATTACAGCAGACCTTATTGTGTGGTGAACATTATTTAACATGCTAGCAGAGCTTAGTTTAAGATGGTAGCAGTCCGCGGTTTAGTGGTTTAGTGGTTGAGTGGTTAAATGATTGAAAAAAAGGTCTGTGGCTTTCGTGTATTCAAGAAAGTTTGATTTCAAGTAACAATGGCTGACATTGTAATACCGTGCTTTGACGGCGAGGACTATGGAAATTGGAAGAAAAGAATAACGATGTATTTAAAGATGAAGAAATGTTATACAGTGGCTTCAAGAGAGAAAACAGGTATGGATAATGCTGAAATTTGGGAAGAAGAAAATCTGAAGGCAGTAAACTACATCTGTAGTGCTATTACAAATAAGCAACTTGAGTTTGTGAATGCATATGAAATAATGACTAAGTTCGACGAATTATACTCCAAGGAATCGAAACAACTGTAGAAACAAACTGGAAAAATTGAAGTTAAGACTACAATGAAACAGCAACATTCTTTAGTGATTTTGAAAGGACAGTAAACGAATTGTAAGCTGCTGGGGCTAAAGTGACTGAGAAAGAAAAATTAAACTACATTGTAGCGGTACCACTCTGTGTTTGAAAGTAGCGCCGGTTTGTGACGTCATCGGCACCATGTCCGTGGCCACGGAAGGGTGAGCCCCGGGGGCCGCATGGTGGGTGCTGTGGTAGGTACAAGGTGGGCAGTCGGTCGCAGGACGTGGAGAAGTGTGGTTGGTGTTAAGTTGGAAGTTGTAAACGTGTGAAGGTGCGTAAAAGGTGTAAAAATAACCGTTCTACTTTAACTGGATCTGCAACTTTGGAGTGAGAAGTCCGATAAGTTTATAACATTGGTGGTGTTGGAAAAATGAAGGCAATGAATTAAAATTATTGTGAAATAACTGTTTATTCATTCAGTACCTAGTCTTTAAATTTTCTCAGTTGGATACTGAGTGGCGGCCGGTCAAGAGAATCTGTATCTTTAGAAGGAAGAAGTAAGAGTTAGACTATGCACATTATATTTCAGTGAGCGAGATTGAAAATAAAACATTGTGGTAGCTGATGTGAGTGGACGACCCACGAAACTGCAACAACATGTTAAGAACTTTGCCAGACTGTTTGTGCTACATTGGTGACTTGGTCGATGTTTTGAAAGAAGAAGATCAAACTGTTGAATTTTTTAAAAGTAAAATTCGATTAATGGACTTGAAAGACAAAGGTGAAAGTGAATCTGTAAAAACAATTTCATTCCATTGTATGAGAAAATCAGGTACAAGTCGTCAGGAACAATTATGTTGGGGCTGTGGAAGAAGACATTTCAAGAGAGATTGTCGTTGTTGAAATGAAGAAAATGAAAGAGGCACATGGAATCACAGCAGGCAGTATCAAAGAAGCAGCAGAGGAAGTAACCATCAAAGTGGAAACTTCAGAGGTCACAACAATGATCAATCGTGGAGCGGAAGTAAGCACAAGGGATCCAGAAACGACTGGTATCGGCGAAGTCAAGAATGCCAACAAAGTAAAAGTGTAAGTGCAACAGGATCAAGAAACGGCCAGTATCGGCATGGTGAAGTATACCACCGAAGTGAAAGTGAAACAGGCAGTTTTGTAACAGAGGTTAGGAGCTTGATGGTGCAAAATAAAATGAACACAGGTTACAAAGAAAATATTAAAATTGATTGGTTATTGGATAGTGGTTGTACAGATCATGTTGTGAATAATGAAGAGTATTTTTCTGAGTGTGTAACTTTAGAAAAGCCTGTAGAGGTAACGATTGCTGATGGGAAAATTTTGAAAGCAACTAAGATAGGAAATGTAGTTAGTTATTTTTCAGTTTATGGTAAATTGATTCAAATTAATATGGAAAATGTATTTTATGTTAAAGACATGAGTAGAAACTTGATTAGTTATGCGAAAGTAACAGACAAGCACAAGATTGTATCTGTAGGAAATGTTTCAAAAGTTTTTGATGGAAATGACAGGCTAATTGCAATTGCTATGAAGGAAGGTAATCTGTATAAAATGACAAGTAGCATTTTTAAGGAAGATGTTAATGTAAATATTGTGGGTAACAGTGATTCTATGACTGGAAAGGAGTGATGGCATCGCATATTAGGGCATGTAAATTTTAACTATTTAAATACTTTGTGTAAAGATCAATTAGCAGTTGGTTTACCTAAAAGTTTAGAGTCTGAATAAATGAAGTGTAAAGTTTGTATTGAAAACAAAATGCGCAATTTGCCTTTTGAAAATAATAGAAGCAAAGCAGAAGGAATCTTAGAAATTATTCACACTGATTTAAATGGGCCTCACTCAACTCTTGGTTTGAATGGTGAAAGATACTTACTAACTTTTATAGATGATTATAGCAAAGCAGCTCGTGTTTACCCTATCAAATCAAAAAGTCAAGTTTATGATTGTCTAGTTGCATATGTAAATGAAATTGAAAATTTGTCAGGTAAAACTATTAAGAAACTGAGATGGGATAATGGAAAGGAATATTTAAATTCTGATGTTTATCGATTTGTAAAGGAAAAAGGAATTGTTTTAAATGTTTGCCCTCCCTATGTACATGAGTTAAATGGTATGGCTGAAAGATATAATAGATCTATCATGGATATGTCACGGTGTTTGCTAGCTGAAGCAAAAGTAGATAGAAGGTTCTGGCCTGAAGTAGTTTGTACAGCAGTTTATCTTAAAAACAGAACTTTAGCTAATACTATTGAAAAGAAAACTCCCTATGAAATTTTACTAGGAAAGAAACCAAATGTTAAACATCTGAAGCTATATGGTAGTAAAGTTTTTGTAAGAGTACCTGAACAATTGAGAAAGTCTAAATGGGATCGTAATGCTGATATGGGAATTTTATTAGGTTATAGTGAAGTTGGATACAGAGTATTAGTGAATAATAAAATTGTTGTTGCAAGACATGTTGATATTGTAGAGAATAATGTTAAACTTATCCACTTAAAGGGTTATGATTCAGAGAGTGATTCTAGTGATGAAAATGAATCTGTAGATGAGGAAAGGAAAGAAGGAGATGTTAAAGGAGGTTTAAACAGTGATAAATGTAAATTGACTAGGTCAGGTAGAAAATGTAAAATGCCAGATAGATTTAATAATTATGTCTGTAGCAATATCATTTATGTAAACTTTTGTTGTGCTGATAGTCCAGATAATTTCGAGGAGGCGATTAATTGCAAAGAGTCAGTGTATTGGAAACAAGCAATGGACAAGGAGATTGACTGTTTGTATCAAAACAAAACATAGAAACTAGTAAAGAAACCAGAGAATGTAAATGCTCTTGATGTAAAGTGGGTTTATACAAAAAAAAATCAGATAACACTTATAAAGCAAGACTAGTTGTCAGGGGTTTTTCAACAAAAGGAAGTTGTGGATGATATATATTCACCAGTGGCTAAGATGCAGACATTGAAACTTTTACTGTCATACTGTTGTCAAAATGGTTTAGCTATAGAGCAAATGGATGTTGAAACTGCATTTCTTAAATTTATGAGTGATCTAGGTTTTGCAAAATGTGAATTTGATTATTGTCTGTATACTTTGATCGATGGAGATAATGTAATTTATTTAATAATATTTGTTGATGATCTATTAATTTGTTGTAACAGTAAAAGGAAAATAGATAAAATCAAGAATCTGTTGTCGAAGAAATTCAAGATGAAAGACTTGGGTCAAGTAAAAACCTATTTAGGAATTAATATAGATTACAATCTGGAAGAAAAGTTATGAGTTTTGAGTCAGGAAAATTACATCAATTCCTTAGCCTCAAAGTATAAAATTGCAAACTCAAAATTGTATGATACACCAATGGAAGTTAATTTAAAATTAGAACCTGTGAATGAAGTATGTCAAGACATTAGATACAGAAACTTAATAGGTGCTCTTTTGTACATCAGTTCAGGAACTAGACCAGATATCAGTTACAGTGTTAATTACTTAAGTAGATTTCAGAATTGTTACTGTAAAGTTGATTACAAGTATGCATTAAGAGTATTAAAGTATTTGTATTTAATGAAAAATTTGAAATTAAATTTCTGTAGAAATGAAAATGTAAAATCTTTGGGTTGCTATGTTGATGCAGATTGGGCAGGTGATATTGTAGATCTAAAGTCCACGGCGGGGTATGTAATTAGATTGTTTGGAAATTCAATATTTTGGAAATCTAGAAAACAAGGAAGTGTCGTTAAATCTTCCACTTTTGCTGAATACATTGCCTTGTCAGAAGCTGTTACTGAACTAAAGTATGTTTTGGATGTATTAAAAACTTTTAATTTAAATATCAAAGGACCTGTCCAAGTATATGAAGATAACTCAGGAGCAGTAAATATTGCGAAGTATGGTAATTTTTCAAATAACTCCAAGTATATTGAAGTACACTATCATTTTGTAAATGAGTGTTATACAAATGGTATAATAGACATTGTGAAAATAGAATCTAACGAAAACATTGCTGACATATTTACGAAGGCATTGTGTAAAGTTAAGTTCAAAAAGTTTAGAGAGATGTTGAATGTGAATTAATAGAAGTACAGATATAAATGTAAGGAGGCGTGTTGAGTATTGTACATTTATATCTGTGAGGAATGTTCTGGTGCTTGATGTATCTTTGGAGGTGTATCTTTGCAATTGTACATGAGTGAGCGGAGTCGTTGTCTGGCTGTTGAACTGTAAACATGTGGATATAAAGTTGTAGTGTGTGTGCCTCAATAAACGCATTATTATTACAGCAGACCTTATTGTGTGGTGAACATTATTTAACATGCTAGCAGAGCTTAGTATAACAGTAATATTGTTTAATAAGCACTTTAAAAAAAAAAAAAAAAAAAATATCTTGGATCACATTAATTAAATTTTTTTACTTCGGATCATTGCTCGAATATGGTGGTGTAGTTAGGGACTCCTAGTTTAGTTATCAAATGCAGGAGTCAGTGGGGCTGCAAAGGAGAGCAGCAAGATTACTATGCGATCCTGTCAGTAACTTAAATGATAAATGAACTGGATTGGGAGTCACTGAATGACAGGAGGAGGCTGGAGAGAATGCTGCTAGTGTACAAGTAAAATGTAGGTGATGGACCTTGGAGGAATATTGGTTGAAGAATTAGAGTAGTACGTGGAAAGGATGACCATGGGCACAAGTTTGTGGATGATATCATGCCTAATGAAGTGGGAAATTTTTCTTTTATCAGTAAGGTTGTCCTGGATTGCAGTATATTACCAAGAGAAGTGATGATAATTTACCGAAAATGCTGAAGGAAATAAAATTAAAATTCTAGAATGGCAAATGTAGATTGGTGGAGAATTGTATCACTTGAAGTATATAAAATTTTAATAATAATAATAAAGGGGTAATTAGATGCATAGGGAAAGTGCCAGTACTCCACTGAAACAAAATATTTGGTTGAATCCCATATCTCTTCAGTTCTGAAATGCAAGGTCTGATCAGAAATTAAATTGATGTTTTGTTTTTCTTAAAGAATATTTATTTTATAATCAGGATCAATTTTGTACCCTCCAAAGTAATTCCTCTAAGATAAAATACACTTGTGGCAGTGGCTTTTAGAGTCTTCTGGAATTCACTTTTGGTATATCATTAGTCTCATTCAGTGATTCTGCTTTTATCTCATCAATGGTGGTAAAATGTCATCCTTTTAAGGTTCTCTTCAACTTTGGGAATAGAAAGAAGTCTCAAGGGGTGATGTTGGGTGAATACAGTGGCTGAAAATAACAACAGTTTTGATTTTTACCAAAATACCAGTGAAGTGTGAGCAGAAGCATCATCATGATGCAGTATGATGGATTGATTCATGGAAATGGCACATAACCTGTAGGTAGTATTCCTTACCAACAGTATGATCATTTCTAGCGCCATTGAAACTTAAAAAAAATATTGTGAGTGAACCTTCACCTTTGATCAACCTTGTTGAATTTTTTTTTTTTTTGGGCCTTGGCTGTTCAAGCAGCTTGTCACCTGTTGTGGCTGTTTTAAGATGTTCTGGATCATTGTTGACTTCACTGAGCAATTCCTGAACGATGTTTTCATGACATTTTTGGTCAAAATTCAGATATTTTGGAAAAAAACTTTGCCATGTCCAAAACAACAACAAAACATGCTAGAAATGAATCAAATTATATTCAAACATCATCAGCAACTTCTCTAATAGTGATATAACGATTTTCCATAATCTCTTTTTTATTTCAGTAGTTCGACATCGTCATCAGTTGTTGATGTGTTAGGGCATCCAGAGCAGAGATCAACTACATCTTCATAGCCCTCTTCGAAACATCTGTATCACTTGTGAACTCTTGTTTTACTCATAGTAGATTTGCAAAAAGCTTCTGTTTACATTTTGAATGATGTACTGTGCTTTATTCCAGTTTTCAAATTTTACACAAGTTCTTTGACCCATTTTTTAATTTTTTTAGAAACAACAATGTCACTAAGCATACCAAATCCTAAACTTTTTACTGTCAAAAATGAAGTAAACATTTAAAATTGCTGTTGTGCACTTAAGGAACCAGTGTGTATACAAAATAAAGAAATATTTGAAAATAGTGTTTATAAAAACCACTAAATTATCTAAAAAAATGATATTTTTTATCAGTCCTTGTATGTCTTTTTTTTTAATTATTCATATTATCCACCCTCGATTTTTGTCCACTAGTTTACTCAGTCATCTAGTATTTATTAGAACTTCTCGATGATAACTTATTCATTCATTTACTTGACACTCCACAAGTTTAATGTCACATTTTTTGGGGGAGGGAGTGGGGGAAGATAAACAATCTGTTTTTCCTTTGTATTCTGCTCTACCATTTGTGTAAAGCCTCATTCCCTAACTAATGTATTATAAAGTCATTATTTGCTTGAGTTAATAATGTAATTTCCATCCCAATTGACATCTGCTATATTCACCTCTGATCTATAAACTCTGAATATGTATTTGTTTTCTCCCCCAGAGCTTCATGTTGACCACTGATTCTTCCACTGTGATATGCAACCAACACCCTAAGTTTTTCTTTCTACCCCTAGTAACTTGTGTTTGAGTACTATGAACACCTGATAACTAGTACCCATTCATCAATTGCTTCTAAATTTCACTGCCCAGCACTCTTTCTTTTAACCAAGACTCTATTGTCTCTAAGTTAGCAGGCTCCATTACTTTGTTCATTATAATCTTACAGTTCTCTAGTAACAGTCATATAACTGACTGTAGAATATTTTTGTCATTACTCTTCACTAATTACTTAATGAATACTTACTCCTCCAGTGACACCACATTTTTATCCAATCAAAAAATTGCATTTTTAAAACTGGTTGTGATTTATCTTTGCCTATTTTTGCCTTCTTCACATGTTACACAATCTTTAAGTGCTGGGGGATCAGTGACAAGAGGCAGAATGGAACATAATTAGAATCCTTAATGATCCATGAGTGTGATGTCCTATTATTTAAACCAGAGTTCTATTTGAGAATTGGTACTGGAAGAGTTCCAGTAGTAATATTTTTTTCTTATTGCAGTTTAACACCAAAGAAATGTTTCGCAGTGAGATTAAACACTATGAGGGCCTTAAACAGTAAAAATCATGGCCCCTTCTTAGTTATTTTATTTCTGCTTTTAGGATGGCAATGACTATGAATGTGTTAAAAGGCAATGAAAATAAGGATGGATAGGGGAAATAACCCATCACTTCCCACATATGAAAGCCTGGGGTGGTAGATTGTGGTGTGTACACACATCTCAATGCGAAAAGCTCCACTCGTAAGTACATGAATTAGGTATAAAGTTCTAAGGTAAACTGGCCAAATTTAATTTATTTAATTATAATGGAGCACATGCCCTGGTGGTTATTTCCGTAAACACATATTTTTTTCCTTTCTTGTACCTGCATACTTATGTTAATTTTAAATTCTTACAGCATTTTTGGAAAATTATTAATCATTTTTCTTGGTAAATTATTCCAATCCCTGACCATGCCACATACAAAAAAAACATTTTCTCACATCTTTATGCATGAATTACTGATTGCATACTGCAGCAATTTCCAGAGACAAATCTAACTGCCCTTCTTTACACCCCCTATAGATAAGTTATTTTTATGATCAAAGTCTCATCACCATTTTCCAGTGAACTGGACTGAAAATGCTGTTAGCAATTTATATTATAGTGATAAAAATCTTCATTGCCACCTTCTGATAAATTTTAACTCAACCAAAAGATGGTAACTGAGCTTTGTCGCTGAAATATCATCCATAAACACAATATTAATTGTCAATGCTAAAAGGCTTCTTTTTATAGTATTGTTACATTTTACTACACAATACTTAATAATATTTTAAAACAAAACAATAAAAATAATTTAATTCTAGTGGGATAATGTTGTGCTGTGTGGTATGTCACCTCTGGAATAACATAAACATCACTTCTCTGGATCACACTTACACTAATATAGGCATTTTTCTTTTCATTTTTGGATTGATTAAAATGATTAATTTTTTTCCTTTTGTAGAGAATTAAATAGATAAGTAAGACTCTTCGTGATCCACTCAGCATACCCAGTACACTCAGTGGGGATATTTGCTGTATTTTTCAGGTGCAGATGTAAGATTCTTCATTCCATTTTTTGCTTCTTGTGTCATTTGTCTTTGACAGCTTGTGGAATTATAATGGATGTTTTACTTAAATAATAAATATTTTGCACAGTCACAACTTATCGTCTATCAGATTTTATCTTGCCTTTAGGCGATCAGTACTTCATTCATAAAAGAAATTATTCAGGTATTATTAACATGGCTGCCTGGTTGTATGGAGGGTAGGAGTGCTAACTGAACAAAACTCACAAAGGCGTATGCTAAGCAGAAACACTATTTGTTGCACTAAGTTTTTTAGGTACACCACCAACCACCAAACCATATTTATTTAGTTTGTCATCAAGAAGAATTAATGACTACCCTGAATAATTGTTCGTGAAGATTGCAAGTCCGAAACGAGTGCAAGCGCTCTTAACATTCCACATTTATTACAACACTGTACTTTGTTATGTTGTCATGATCGTAATATGCTTGCAACAGCAGTTTAACATCTATAGTAGTCGCACAGCATTCACTAATAGCCACTGGCTTATCCAACAGTACGAAATGCCGGCCAGAGCTAATTAAACTGACGCAGAAGAGTGTAATTTGTATCCACGATGACTGCTACTTTCAATAACACCATTCTAACTCCAGTCAAACTGACTAATCGCTTTATATTCCAGTGACTGGCTTCAACAGGCATTACGAAAAATGACAGCCAGCCCTCACCCGTCATGTGTCGCATATAAATTATATGCGAGCAAGAGATCTTTATAATTAAATAAATATAATTTGTAGACTGTAGTTTTTTGTTATGTACTTTTACAGTTTATTCATCTCATTTATTTGCTTAACAATTCTCTGAACACCAATAACGATCGCGCCTGTCCCTATATTCCGAAGATTTTCAGGTTCGCCTTTCTACTCAAGATCTCTCAATTCAACTCCACGCTGCTGCCAATTCAATCTTTTTTTTGGTTGTTTACTCTACTCAACAATTCTCACCTCACTTCACTTCTTTTTTTTCCAGAGATCATATCTTTTAAAGCCTCTCTGGGCAAACAATATTTATTAACCTTTGTATTATTTTCTTTTTGTTTTTCTTTATATATATAAATCATTTTAATTTTTAATCTACCACTATGTCACACATGGTAGCATGACCGAAACTTCTTTTAGCACAAGATTACTTTACTGTACATTACACCCATGCACACACACGCTTGCAGAACACACAACCTTCCGCCATAGATCAGCCATACTCTTATCGATCGCTGAGATCGATAGTTGAACTCATACCTGTTACTCGACTTTGACTCATATGCTACACATAAATTGAAAGGTCCGATAAGCTATCGTAATGTGACAACCCCTTCTAGTTCGATGGTTAAATGTGAAGCCACTGGCAAGCACTTTAACCAAACGACCTTTAAAATGGGCGAGGTTGGTAAGTATCTCACTTAAGTTATAACATATTCTACACCTAGTGGGTGGTGGTCGGTACTACCCTAATATTTACAAAAAAAAAAAACATACAAAGAAATTTAGACATATACCACATTAAAACCACAAGTATCAAACCAATAATCGAAACAGGTTCTAATGGCGATAGTCATGCTGGAACTTGTATTGCAAGAACACGACTCTTTTTTTCTTTCGTAGATAGTATTTTTTTGCTTTGTTTTTTGAAAGTGATATTGTGTATTGTCACACAAGAAACACTTCTTTACATTATTTAGAACTCCTTTATGCACAATACATTGGTTCACTATCACTTCACTCTTTACCGCCTCTGCCTGAGCGCATGTAACAGATTGATACCCTACCCGAGCTCCTTACAAATGTAACGTTGGGTGAAGCCCGGTGGATATAAGGTCATTAACCTCTTGGACCATATTAAAGCAAGAGTGACAATTCTCTATAATGATACCATTACGATAAGACATTGACAGAAAAAAACCTACTACTTCAACCTATTCACAGTGACTATATACAAAAAAACATATGGCAAGGATTTGCTGGGCGTTCAGGACAAAATTTTGCCCATAGGCACTCCAATATTTCTATTCACCTTGAGAGTCCCTTTTAAAGAGATTTAAAGAAACATTATAGATACCTTTTAATCTACCATCATACCAAGTATTCTAGTGTATAAGCATTTTATCTTGGGCTATCTTTTATCCTATAAGTTCCTTCATAAAGTATTTTGAACATCTTTATCTCGTGACTGATTGACGAGGACTTGAAGTGGGTCTGGAGCAATACTAAGTCTCCCTGTTGGTTGTATGTCCACTTTCCTTTCCTTTCATGTCTCAATTGTCTAGCTTTAGCCATTTTGCTCTTTTTCCCTGTAGCTGGCACTACTGTAATAATATTGGTGGGCCTATACTCAAAATGGTACTCCTCTGCAAGTTCCTTGTATAAAGCTTCAGATATGCAGGAAACCTCAGCGCCTGTATCAATTACAGCCTTTATCTTCCTTCCTAAGACATCAATTTCTACTGTAGGTACTCTGAACATTTTTTGCCTTGAATGGTTGTCTTCTTCTAGAAGGTCTTCCTTTGGGTCACTTAAATAGATAGAGTTTATGTATAATTCTCTACCGTCATCACACACTCATCCTTCTCTCGTTTGGATACCACCATCTCCTTCTTCGTTGACAGCCCCATTTTCCTTTTCTTCACCATCTGGACTATAACTTGTCCCACCTTTTCTCCTGATACTGGTTTTCTTCACGGTCGGAATGCTATGTCTCGTTGTGATAACCCCTTCCACTTCAACCTCAACTGATTCATTGTCCCCTAAACTTGAGCAATATGAGCTGAGGATACCATGGACAGACTCATCCACTGCCTCACAAATGCATTCATATTCTCCTCCAGTGACTACTTCTTCTTCATCCTCACTACAATTACATTAATTATCTTCATGGCCGACTTCTTCCTTATTCACCTCTTCCAGCCCTTTTATTATATTTATCGGAAAAGTATCCTCTTCTATAGGTACTACCCTTTTTTATTCTTTGATACTTCTTATAGGAATGTCACAATCATCCGTGATCTTCACCATTCCTTGGTCGCCGAATGTAAAACATCTCTTGTCGTAAGTGCACTTCAACCTCTAAGTATTTCTCCTCCTCCTGGTCTTATCTCGTTACATTTTCCTTCAGGTATGGATCTTCATTCTCTCTGAGCCTGTTTATCTGCTTATCCCCATTATTTTCTTCATTTCCGTCAGCCACATCCTCTTCAATTTGTACGAGGGGAATCAACTGTCTTCTTACAAAGTTCCCAGAGTTCTTCCACCTCTGCAAATCTGCAGGTCTCGACACCATCTAATCTCTTAACCATGGAACCTGATAGGCCTCGTATTATCTGTCCTCGTGCATTAAGGGTCTCCTCAGAATGTATACTAAATTCCATTCCCTTTTTTGTAATCAGTTGTTTTCCTCGTTTTAAGAGTTGTGACTCTGTTCCCTCTCCTCTTAACAGTTTTCAGAGTGGTCCAACATCCTGTTCTGCCCCTGGCTAGACCAAAAACAGTGGCAGCTAACAGTTTCCCGCCTTTTGCTTTCCCTTCGAGGGACTGCTCACTAGTCTCCTGGTGACTTCTAGGGTCATTGTTTTGTTGATCTCCTCCTCTACTTCGTCCTCTGTATTGTCCTTGACCATGTTGGGAATTGTAATTACTTCTGTCTTGCTCTCGGCTTCTATGTTCTCTCCAGCCATGGTTCTGATCATTTGGTTGATCATTCCTCTGATTATAGTACTCAGTCCTTTTTTTCCTATCCAGAAAGTCATTGTTATCTTCCCTTTCTCTTGGTTTCTTCCTACTCATTCTCTTCTCTTGCAAGTTGAGCCTTCCCAGCATTTCAATAGCCTCACTGACATTGTTGATGTGGTGACTCGCAAAGATCAATTATGTCAGTTCAGGCAGTCAGGCCATAATAATTTCCACATATTCTGCCTCACTGTATGGGCGGTCAAGATAAAGACACTTCGCCAAACATCTGAGGAAGAAATCATGTTGAGTCTCCTTCCTGGGAGAATAAGGTTCACCGTGCGTTAATTCCGATTTGACAGCGACCTGTCTTTCTACGGACCAAAAGTGTCTAAAAAAATTGTCTTTAAAATTTTGATAGATATCAAATTCCTTTGAAAAGCGATCACCCCACAGAAGAGCCCTCCCTCTCAGGTATTCATGTACCATCTTTATTTTTCTCTCACCCAAGGCAATTTGAAATGGCGGATAAGATTCGGAACTGTCCAACTTTCCTGAGTCATCAAACTTCTCAGTCTCTTGTTTTTTTTTCTGTATGATATCCCTGACAGCAGGACCCAGTGATATTTCCTTGGTATTTGCTGATCTCTTCTTTGATTATAGCTGGCACCTGCTTCTTCACGCTTCCCTCAACTTCTAGTTTAATCATACTAGGCATTTTACTTTCTATCTCCCAAGTGTTAGCAAGTTTGATCTTTTCTATTCGTGCAGTAAGGCAATCAATTTTATCTACACAATACTGCACCTTTCTTACTTGTTCTTCACATGACTTGAGGTTTTCCTCCATCTCTTCCACCTTGTTGCCTTGGCAATCCACTCTATCTTCCAGAGCCTTTACTCTTTGATGGGTTTGTCCCGTCTCTGCTATTGTATATTGCTCGAGTTGCTCAAGTTGTTCATTTGTTTCCTTTCCACATTGTCATTGGAATTGCTCCATCTCTTCTCTTATAGTTGAAATCTTCCATCTAAATCCTTAGAGATGCTGTAGTGGAGGGCTTTCCCCTTTCCATCTATCTCGGCTCTGATTGTCTCTTGTGCTCTTTTAATCTCTTCCGAAATTTCTGTCTTCATATTTTATTGAAGGACATTTAGTTGATACCTCATATTTTCTTCATTCTTTACTTGTGAGGCTTTTATTTGACAGAAATTTTCTTCATTATTCCTGTCCCTTTCTTCATTCTTCTGGTCTATCTGACTGATTTAATTGGAGATGGCTTTTATTTGATTGAAATTTTCTTCATTCTTCTGGTCTCTCTGACTGATTTGATTGGAGATGGCTTTTATTTGATTGAAATTTTCTTCATTTTCTTGCGAGGCTTTCGTTTGACTAATTAGCATCATTAGCATCTCCCCAACAGGGACTTCCCTATCCTGCTCCCCAGTTACCTCAACTACAGTCTCTTTGGTATTCATGTTTAGAGGTTATGATACACTGCTCTGATTAAAAAAAAGGGGTTACAATAGGGCCACTAACTTGCCCACCTCACGCATACATACAAAAAGGATACTAGGATTCACACAAATTAGTCCACAAACGAATCCCTTCGACTTCCCAAACAAATAGCAATACCGAGATAACAAATCACCAACAGAATAAAGTACAACGCTGTTGTCAGAGGAAAATTTCAACATCAAATCAATCTTCAAAATAGCATCAACAGAATAGATTGGTGAGAACTACTGCTGCCAACAGCTTCTCTCTGGTATAGCTGAAAAATACATACAACTTGAAATAATGAATTGAATTGCTTGAAATTATCAGCACTGGGTGTACATTGCTTCAGAGGTTACAACTGCATGATAGCTCCAAAGATTGACAAGCTGTAAATGGAAAATATTCTGTTTAAAAAAAAATCAGAATTGTATAATTTATTTGTCGGCTGAAAATAGTATTAAATGATTTTTTTTAAAAAAAAATCCAATTGATTGCTAAGTAAAGGAAATCAAATTTGAAAACATTCTCCCGAGTGTAAATTACTTTTTTTTTTTTGCATTACCCACGAAGCTCAGGTGATTGTCAATCAGTTAAAAGAAAATTTTATTTACTCCATTGAGTTTACTGGTTTTCTCGTGCTTTTATTCACTTATTTTAATTTGTCTGTTCGATGTCTTCTTTTCTTCGTCTGCTGCTCCTGAGTTGATATTCCATTGCTCCCACCACTCTGTGACTGTCTGCGTCTCCTTGTTGTGTTGCTGGAAATACACCACCTTTTATCGCTGGAGCTACTTCATTGTGTCTGTAGTTGTACTGTTTACTTCAGCTTGTTGGTGTCGTTACTCTTCACTTCTTAACCACTTTGTACCAGTCGCTTCCGTTTCCACTATTGACTTTTACGCACTGTTATTGTTTGAACTACACTACATTGTTTATTCCATTGTTCAATTGTTATTCACTTCCCACTTGCGTTCTTGTAATTTAAACAATTTTAACATTCTGTATATTCGCCTATCACTATTACAATTCCTGTCACGTAGATCGACATGTGGAATTATAATGGCTGTTTTACTTAAATAATAAATATTTTGCACAGTCACAACTTATTGTCTATCAGATTTTATCTTGTCTTTAGGCTATCGGCACTTCATTCATGAAAGAAATTATTCAGGTATTATTAACACGGCTGCCTGTTTGTATGGAGGGTAGGAGTGGTTTGCAAATATTCTAACTGAACAAAACTCACAAAGGCGTATGCTAAGCAGAAACACTATTTGTTGCACTAAGTTTTTCAGTTACACCACCGACCACCAAACCGTACTTATTTAGTTTGTCATCAAGAAGAATTAATGACTACCCTGAATAATTGTGTGTAAAGATTGCAAGTCCGAAACGAGTGCAAGCGTTCTTAACATTCCACATTTATCACAACACTGTACTTTGTTATGTTGGCATGATCGTAATATGCTTGTAACATATTTTTTTTTAAAAAAATCGATTTTTCAAAAATATGCCTATTTTGTAGCACACATCTTCCTTAATAATTTGATGTATAAAACATTTATATTTGAGGGATTATAAGGTACGTAATTTGATCTTAAGCGTATGAAGGTGCAGCGCCAGCCCCTTTGCACAGCATTCTTCTGTCATACAAGCAGAAACTTTAACAGCCATTTTCCGCAGAACACATATTCCTGTACTTAGGTACATGTAGCATCCAAAATAAACATCCTATTACTTTCAAACTTGGTATGCTTATTAAACACAATCTTCTTAATGCAAAACTCTAGAATTTTCCAATTCCATTAAAAATTGTGGTAAAAATTGAGATAATTAACTATAAAAATTGAGCTTTTTCTAAAGATGAAGTTTAAAATGTAATAGCTCATTCATTTTTTCATAAATTAAATAAATTCTAGAGTTTCATACAACTATAGGCATGGTTTGTATGCTGTGCAAAATTCATTGAAAAATATCTCTTACTTATGAAGAAAAGTGTACCTATAGCAATTAATGCAACCAATAGTAAGAGAAAAATGGTGGAATTTCACATGTAAAAAAAAATGGTTTTGTTATGTTTTTGAATGTCCACTGCTATTAGTGTGAATCCTGAATACTTCCTGGCCATGCTGACAAATTTTTATGAATTTATTTGTAAAAGTATAGACAATGGAGATTAAAATGTCCTGTGGTGCTTCCCCTTAACATCTATAGTAGTCACACAGCATTCACTAATAGCCACTGGCTTATCCAACAGTACGAAATGCCAGCCGGAGCTAATTAAACCGACGCGGAGGAGTGTAATTTGTATCCATGATGACTGCTACTTTCAACAACACCATTCTCACTACAGTCAAACTGACTAATCACTTTATCTTCAAGTGACTGGCTTCAACAGGCATTACAAAAAATGACAGCCACCCCTCACCCGTCACAGTAGCATGACTGAAACTTCTTTTAGCACAAGATTACTTCACTGTTCATTACACCCATGCAGACACGCTTGCAGAACACGCAACCTTCCGCCATAGATCAGCGGTACTCTTATTGATCGCTGAGATCGATAGTTGAACTCGTACCCATTACTTGACTTTGACTCATATGCTACACATAAACTAAAAGGTCCGATAAGCTATCATAATGTGACAAGCTGAAATATGATTTTGAATCATTTAACTCCCTAATATTTTATGTACTTTCAGTAATTACTCCACATTTTAAAATGACCTAAGATATATTGTTTCTATTTTGCTTCCCAGAAGAACTTTAATTCATTGGCAGATGAACATTGACTTTGCTAGGGCATTCCTTGATTTAGAATCTGATAACATTTTGTAACTTCTTTGAAAAAAAAATATTTTTTTCTTGGTGTAAGCTTGTATTCTATTGCAATTTTTCAGTATATAATTGCTTTGTTAGATGGCAAATAACACTGATATGTATGTGATATTGGTTTTGTGATCAGTATCTGAAATAATGTGTTTATAGGTATAATTTGTTTGACTTCTCATTATCTTAGTCAAAAGGTTTCCTTTTTGTTTTTCTCTGTGAGTTTGTGGCATTTTAATGAGACTGAAGCTTATATGTTTCTTATCATTGGTGGTGTGTAGTGATGATTCTCTTTTCAAAACATTACTTCATTTTGAGACACTTTGCCATCCAGATTTCAGTTTTCATGGTTTTCCAAAATCACTCCAGGCTCCTTTATAATTGAAGGTAGGAGGGGAGGGATGCAAAGAGGGACTGATCAATTTGTCTCTGGAAATTACCACAGAATACAACCAGTATCTAATAAAGTAGCTGGGAATGGGGTTCAATAGAAGATAGGATGAGGATAAAGACATTCTTGCTAGTGTGCAAGGCGTACATTGGTGATGAGATGTGCAATGATATTGGTGGAATAATTACGAGAGGTGCTTGGAAGGGGGCAAATGACCATGACCACCTGCTGACACTCAATTTCAGCCTTAGTGTGTGGGAAGATTTTCTTTCGTTGGTAAGTGAGTCGTGGATTGGAACAAATTATCAAGAGAAATGATAAATAATTTACCAAGTACAGGGCAAAGTACAGGAAAAGTGAAAAATGTGTGTGTAGGGAAATTTCCACTGGAACATGAACTCAGTCCCTATTAAAAAATTAATTTAAAAGGCCATGGCTGAATTCCTTATTGTTTCTTGCTCCCATTCCTCTTCCACCACTAATGACCTCATTTTTGGTGAGGTGTAAAGCCATAAGAAAAAGCTTTCAGATTTGTTATTAAATTATTTGCCCTTTTTTTCATCATATTTCTTTAAATACTAAAATCTACATGGAGGTGCATAAATATTCTATTTCCATTCTAATTCAGTACTTTGATAGTGGTCTCTGCTCATCGGTACTCTGGGTTTTTCTGCATTATTTGTGTTGCATAGTTTGTCCACATATAATAATGACAATGGTGTAGATCCCTTTTGACGCAGTATCATTAAAAAAAAAACTTCTTGCTATTATCTTCTTGAGATTTTATCCAATCTAAGATTTTTGGATTTCTGCACGATCATTTCTTTTGTTTCAAATACTGTTGATTTAGACCAATGTAATCAATGTGATGGAGGTTGATGATGTTATTGAGTAATAAGGGTTATTTTTTTCTAATTCTGGGGCTGAAACAAACTATTGAAGAAATTGTGAGGAATCTACTGCATACAGTGGAAACATTTAAAGTAGAAACTATATAATAAAAAAAAAATGACATTTATTGATAGTAACTGGGGTGAGTACTCACTTGAATTTAATGATATTGAAAGATACCACTAATGCATACAAAAAATCTTGTGTTCATATTTAAAGTCCTGTGAGAATTAAAAGTTAGTATTCCTTACTGGATTGAAATATGGTACATAGAATGAAATATTGCAGTGGTTCCCAATTAGTGGTACATGTACCCCAAGAGGTACGCGAGGTTACCTCAAGGGGAACACGCAGTAACCTCTTGGTTAAGGTAATCACTAAGATAATTGAATAAAATTAATTACTATTGTCAGAAAATATATATTAAGAATGTCAGAGTGCGTGTCTTTGTGGATTATATTACTGTAATGTTGTGGTTGTGTGAAACATTGGACTTTGATGAAATTGGAGGCCAAGGGGTATGCGAGGATGTGCTTTTTCTTGAAGTGGAAAAAAGTAATTGGGAATCACTGAAATATTGTCCTTTGTATTACTGTTTAATAATAAAAATACTTGCTACTAATAATATTAGTACTGATATTTACTGCAATAAAAATATCATATCAAGGTGTTTCTGCACTAGTGTTTAATATCATTTAATCTGCCCAGGGTGGCACAGCCACTTTTTCTTGGGCTTTTGTTACAGTACTTCTCAGCTGGAAGCACCATGCCTACATCTGAAGCATATGTATATGCAACTTGTGTGGTATTATGTTCCCTAATAACTAGCTTGGTTATACATCCATATATGATGGCAATGTTTCACCTTGGTATGAAAATGAGAATTACCAGCTGTTCTGCTATCTATAGAAAGGTAAGCTAACAGAATCATGTTTGTATATTTGCAGGGCCGTAGCTAAGGGGGGGCATTGTGGGGCAATGCCCTACCTTAAAATTCCAATGCCCTACCTTAAAAGATACCATCAACTAAGATAATATGCTAATTACCTTAAACTGTTTGTTCATAGTATGAAATGATGGGAAAAAATTAATGTACTACTAACATAGCGACGTGTAAAAGATTCTGAATTAACTACATTTCGTCACTGTCATATATACTAATTCGTTATTCTGCCCATAGATGACATTTGAAGTATATATTGTCTATGGTGTTTATTAGAGTAGTGTAGGTACAATGTTTCAGGCAGTTAGTGACACAATTGTTTATTTAGTGCTGTGAATTGAAGACCAATTGATTTTGTGATGGATATACAGGCTTTCTTTAGCAAAAAACGAAATTAACCATGAAGGGCCTCGTTCCTCAAAACAGACGGAAGCACAAAATACAATTACCACTCCACCACATGTTGGTAATGTTAGCTGTAGTATTCCTTCCGATATTTCACAAATCGGAGAACCAATAAAGCAAGTTATTTTAGATGTACATCTAAAAGAAAATAACATAACCTCTGTAGTGGACTGGTTCAAGTGATATAAATGGTTGCACTATTCAGTCGAGAAAGATGCTGCTTTTTGCTACTCTTGCCAGCAATATTTACCTCATGGAATCGGACTGACTGTACACTTTCACAGGATTCAGAAAATGGAAAAATGCCACCGATTAAAAATCCATTTCTCATACACAAGCCATGGCGATGTTGCAGGACAAATTACATAGAATATCTACAAGCTGTGATGAAACGTTAATATGTTGAAAAGCATTAGAAAAAGATAGGTCTTATGTGATGTCTATTATTGAAGTAGTAGAATTTCTTGTTGTCAATGAATTGGCTTTGTGTGGAAATTATATTTTGGAGGAAGAAAAAGAAAATGGATTATTTCAGATTTTTTTTTTTAATACAAATGCGGGAAATAACCAAATTTGAAGGAGGCTCTCAGTCATATAACACAACGCAACATATCGTTCACCTGAAATTCAAAATAAAATAATTCAAGCAATGGTTCAAGCAGCGCGGAGTTCCATTGCTAAAGATATTGAGGAGTCTAGTGTAAACCGGTTTACTCTAATGGAATATGGGATGAGAGATAAAAATAACTGAGAAAATATTGCAATAACAATACGTTACATTAAGGATTGGTTCGTCAATGAGTCGTTGCTGACAGTTACAACTATCGAAAACCTTGTTACAACCACTTTTACGGAATTAACGTTAAATATGCTTACAGAAAATAACATTGACCTTCCTGGCATGTTATAATCTTGCAAGTGTAATGTATGGAAAAGTTTCAGGAGTTGCGACCAGAATAGAAAATAAATATGGCCAAATAATTCCTCACGTCTACTGGTACAACCATCTCCTGCATTTTATACTCATAAGGAGAATCTCAAAAAAGACTTTCATCCTTTTTTTTTTTTTTTTTTTTTTTTAATCTATACATCATGTTACATTAATTCTTTCACCATGGCAAAACAGCTGCCTTGTATAGTGGAAAAGAGATTGGCTGGTTCCTTGAACAGCAGTGGTCAAGACACGTGGCGGTTACAATAATTATTCATCGATTTTGATTAAATTAAAAATGACAGATTTACTGGTGAGGATGGAGCTAAGAGTATCACCATTAAAAGTCATACTCAAATTGGAATTCCGAATGGCCATGTTTGGGGCCAAAAAAATCTCATCCCTGCTTCAGCCTGCAGCCCAAATCGCAGGATTGAAAGACGTCACGATAGTCGTAAAGTGCATCCAAAATGAAAAAAATTTAGATCAGATGCAATGTATCATCAAATTTTGGAAGAAGCTAACTCTATGACAAGTGGAAATTCTGAAATTGGGACGCAGATTCAGAAGAGGCTCAAGAGGAAAATCAAAAAATCAAATCAGGTGGATGATTAATAGGCCTGCTTGATGACGGTCCTTTCGACAAAAATAGAAGACCAGGATGCTCAGCCATTTAAATCTAATTATTTTGAAACGTTGGACATACTAATTGCTGAGTTACAAAGAAGATTTTTGGACGACGACGATCTACTAAATTCATTAGTGAGCCTTGATTTAGACAAAATGGTACCATTGAAAAATTTATATAGAGCGAGAGAAAATAAAACAAAACTATGTTGCTGCTTGTAAAATAGTAGTGTTATTTATTTATGTCCAATTCACAATTTCAACTTTGAATACATTTTTATGCCCCTTGGGTTTAAAACTTTTAGTCAATGGAGTCCATGTACAAAGAAAATTTTTAACCACCTTACCCCAAAATCAGTCGATGCTGCTGGTAACAAAAGAGCTGGCTGAAAGTAATCTGTAAGGTTTCTATGTAGTAAATAAATTAGATTTTTCAGTTTCAATTGATTTTTTAGTTCTAAAAATTCCATCAAGGGAAGAGGCTACCATGGTCAAAGCTTATTTGATTCATTGCGAGGTTAAAACTGAAAACACAATGTGAGTTTTGTACAGGCAGCGATTGGTGTTCATAGATACATATGAACTTTTAGCATCTGTGGCGACCATTGCTGTGTGCGATTCTACGTTTTCAACTTTGAAAGAAGTATGTACAACTTCCATCCCTTCCTGTTTGAGTTTTTCTATCCAAACTTTACTAGTGAACTGCGGGGCATTGTCAGAAAGCACCCTCCTAGGTTTACCAACCTTATTACAATATTTATCAATCACCTTTCTAACCAAAATTTTAGCAGTATACTTCTTTATAGGGTAAAGTTTAACGAACTTCGAAAAACCATCAAATAAAACTAAAATCTGGGACACCTGTCCCCGAGATACGGGTAGGGGGCCAAACACATCAGCAGAAACTAATTCCAATACATCACTTGGGATTATATTTTACATTTTTCCCACTCACTTAACACTATCTGTTTTAGCTTTTTGACACACTTAATAGCGTGCAAATCCTTCTCCTCATATCATTGAAATAGATATCTTCCTTCAACAGTTGGTAAAACTTCGATGGCCCATAATGTCAGTAACTGTAGTGCTAATGCCAAACAATTTTTTCAACCAAACTTTCTGGAAGCCATAACTTCCAACCATCATCGTCTTCACTGGTCCTTCTAAATAATACTCCATGCAAAGTATAATATTTCTGAAGCTTATCTTTGTGTTCTGGGTTAAGATTAGTTTTTACTTCTGCTATAGCTACATCTTTGTCTTGTTCCTCGTTGATTTGTCTCAAAGAATAATTAACCTCAGTCTCATACGATACTCCTTTTAGATAAGCAACTCTAACCTCAGTCTGTGTTCCTAGGCATATCTTTTCGGAATCCAGACCTAACGGTAGACGTGAAAAAGCATCTGCAACTTTATTTTGACTAGCAGGACTATATCGGATCTTTAAATTGTATTCCTGCAAAACCAATACACAACGGGTTAGCCAACTGTGGACTAATTTACACTTTAACAAAAATGAAAGAGTGCCTAATAGTAGGTACCTAAACTTGGTAAAACCCCACACAATAAATAAGGCCTCCCTTTTAGTGATCATTAGTGATCATGTATCTAGTCTCAGCTGGTTGTAGTTTTCTACTGGCAAAGGCGATAGTCCTAGAATCCAGTTTTCCATTGATTTCTACTTCCTGCAAGACATGTACTCCTAGACCGTTGTCAGAGCTATCCGCGCCAAGGCACAAGTCTAGATCCCAATCTGGATAATACAGGACATTGGCATGACATAATTCATCTATGATTTTCTGTAAATCTCTTTCATATTCTGGGGACCACACCCACTTGAACTTTTGTTTTTCCAATTCTCTTAAAGCTGGACTATTTAAAGCTTGCCCTTGAAGGAACTTCATATAATATTCACACAAACAAAAAAAAAAAAACTCCTTAGTTGTTACTTATCTCTAGGTCGGGGAAATTTCTTAATGGCATTTATTTTATCATCACTAGGCAAGATCCCCTGTGGTGTAATACGATGGCCCAAAAATTCAACCCCTTTTGCAAAAATGTAAATTTCTTTAACTTAATGGTCTCAATGCTTCTAAAACTTTTCTAAGTAGCACCCAATGTTCCTCAAGTGTTTCTGACATTATAAGAATATCATCTACATATATCTCTACTTGTTCAAGCAGTTCCTTTCCTAACACACTATACAATTCACGAATAAAGGTAGCCACTGAAATATTTAACCCAAATGGTATAACTCGAAAATTATAACAACGACCATCAAATAGAAAGGCAGTGTATTTCCGTGATTCTTCTGAAAGCGGGGACTTGCCAATAGGATGCTGTCAGGTCTATAGACGAAATATATCTTTTATCTTTATCCCTGTTTAACAGCTCACTAATAGGTGGAGGATGATCCCGTTCTCTTACTAAGTGCTTGTTTAATGTGCGAGCATCCAGCACTAGTCGCACAGAATTGTCCGGTTTTATAACAACAACCAAGGGATTATTGTAGGGACTTCTTGACCTCTCTATTACCCCCCATTCCAACATTCATTTTGTCTCCTTATTTACTTCCTCCCTCTTGGCCAAAGGGGTTGGGGTATGGCTTAATAAAGAAAGGCTCTTAAGACTTTACAGTAAGCTTACATTCATAGTTTTTAATCAGACCTGGTTTGTCAGAAAATACATTCCTATATTCTTCAACTTTCTTTTATTTTCATAAAAACGATGTCAACAATACCGGTTACATGCATACATACAATACAGCGATTGTATACAACTTTTTTTCCACAGACAATACAGTTCTTGGCCGTCGTAAATTGAGTCAGGTCACAACTGTTTCTCTGTCTCGGATATTTGTTTTATTATAAGCTACATTGAAATTTGCTAGAACACTTCAAAGGATTCCGACAGACATTTCTCGAACATTAACAATACTTAAACAACTGAAACATATTAAAAACAATCAGAATTAATACATAATCATTTACAACCATTACAAAATGGTCAGAAATGGAAATTAATGATACTTAAACACAAAATTATCCACAGAAATGATTTTAAACTGTAGCAAATTGTCCTTTAGACATCATAACTTGCATTAATACTTGGAATTACGAACATTTAAGGAATTCTCTTGCACAATTCTGTTCTTAAACATATTAAATGGCCTTTAAATAATTTCTTTTCATAAAAAAGTCTATATACATTGATTTTCAAGAAATTGTAAAACAAACCTACCAGATCATATTCAACCAAACTCTAGCTTACTATAAGTGCTTCATAAAATATAATTCCATTTAATTTTAGGTCTGAGGGCTGTTAAATACTGAACTTCAAGTATCCACATTTGTGGAGGTCTGGAAATATGCTGCAGAATCAGCAAAGATATCATTACACAAATGCATGGTGTAAATCTGGGACAGAGAAGAGCTATCAGAACATTGGAATACAGCTATAATACATCCATTATATAAAAAAGGAGAAAAATCAAACCCAGAGGTATCTCCCTCTTGGATTGCACGTATAAAGTCTTGTCGAGAATACTCTACAATCGCTGCAAAGTTCAACTTGAGCAGGAAATAGGACAGTGTTAAGGAGGATTTAGACCATGAGAAGTTGCCCAGAACAGATATCACCTTAAAACTAATAATGGATGCCTACAAAAGGAGACAAAAATAACTAGTAGTAACCTTTGTAGACTTCAAGAAAGCCTATGATTATATCCAAAGAGATTCATTGCTGGACATATTAAGGAATTTTCGACTCATCGAAAATTAATAAAAATGATCAAATTAACCCTCACAAATATAAAATCTACAGTAAGTTTCAGAGATGAACTATCTGAATCATTTATAATTAAAACAGTGCTAAGACAGGGAGATGGTCTTTCACCACTGCTCTTCAACTGTGCCCTTGAATGCGTGATGCGAGACTGGTACAAGGAAAATCCTAAAAACATAAAAATTGCCACCAAGAAGGATCAAATAAACCTAAATTGTTTGGGATTCGCAGATGACTTAGCGTTACTAGCTAATAACATACCAGAAGTCAGGAATCAAATAATTAGTCTACAGAATATAGCACAGAAATAAAGAATACAAATATCTTTCGAAAATACTGAAATTATGGTAACAGAGCCTCTAGCAATAAATCACATAACTGTAGATAACAGGAAATTAAAAATAGTAGAACAATTTAAATACCTGGGCGAAATTATAACATACAACTTGAATGAAAAACCTGCCTGGCAAGATAGACCTAACAAAATGATAAAAGCTCAAAAACTAATGTGGTCTACATACAACAAAAAATGTCTATCAATTAAAGCAAAATTAGAAAACACTACAAGACGGTGGTTCAGCCAGAAGTAACATACGGAAGCGAAACTCTATTTAAAGTTACTCAGAAAAACAGAATTGACAAAATTTTTAAAATGAAGTAAAAAATTGAAAGAACATGTCTAAATGAAAAATATCAGAAAGAAGGACAATGGAGGATAGTGCCAAATGAGGTGATGTGCAGGCAACTGGAGCCCATCACAGATACTATGCACAAGAATAGAGTTTCTTTCCTCGGTCACATCATGAGGGTACCAGAAACCAAATTAATAAGAAGAATAATAAAAAAAAATTTGTAAGCTGAAACAATAGGCAGAATGGATTAAGCAAGTTAGAGAAGATATTGAAGAATTAGAAATAACCCTGGATAATCTACGAAACAAAACAGAAAAAATAAAAAAATTGAAAGACTAAAAAATAAGATTTAATCCAAAAGTAGACAAACGACACATAATGAAGAGGGTATTTACAGATGAGGAAAGACAAAGAAGATCACAACGAATGAAAAGATACTGGAAAATTCTGAAAGAAAGGTGCATGTAGATGCTTAAGAAGATAACCAGAAAATGACTTAAGTGGTCCAATGAGGCCGTAAAAGTCTAATAATAATATGTTTGTAGAAATAATAGAAACCTGAATAAATGATTTTTTTCTCTTATCTATCACCCCTCCGGACAATTAAACAGTACCTTACTCACTCACAATCATAAGTACGACAAAAATCTATTCACCAGATTAGATCAGGTAAAAGTTTAGCTTCCGCCCTACCTGTAACCATCTCTGCCCTACCTTAAATTCAACTCTAGCTACGGCCCAGTATATTTGACATTTATTTTGTTAAAAATGTGGTTATGAATCTTACGAGAAAAAAAAAGTTCAAGTAAGACTTTTTGTATTGGAATTCCACATAAGATATGTAAGACAGAGCAAGCAGATTGGAATAAAATAGTTTGTTGTTGTTGTTGTTTTTTTAATGGAATGTTAGAAACAGTATAAGTAAGAAGTACTCCAATATCAGAAAGTATGTTTAATTTTAACTGCAATGGAACACCTGCTCTGGTGGCAATTTCCCTGCAAACTTATTCCCCCCTCCCACTCCTTTTTATTTTTTGTCTACTTATGCCCACCATTAATGTCAACTTTAAATTCTTTCACTGATTTTGGTAAATTACTCATAATTTCATTTGATGATTTATTCCAATCTCTGGCTCCTATACCCAAGAAAGAAAATCTTACCACACACTTATGCCTGAAATAGAGTGCCAGTTTATTGTTATGGTAATCTTATCCCTTCCATGTACTACTCCAAAATTATTCAGCCCATATATTTCCATGCCTTATCACTAATATATATCTTGTAAACTCCCTTCACACACTTCACCCTCCTCCTATCATCCAGTGAATCCCATTCAGCCCCTTTGCCATGTCCGTTACCGATTGTGTTCTGTGCCAATTTCTAGAGACAAATCTAGCAGCCCTTCTTTGCAACCCTTCCTGTGTTTGGTAACCAAAATATGGGACCCATACTACACTACCATATTCAAGCAATGGTGTGACCAAAGTTTTCCAACCCAGTTCTCTAACTTCTCTAGTACATCCCTTCATCACTCTCCCCAACAAGTGAAGGATTTTTAAACCTTTACCTACTACTTCTCCAATGTGTCCTGCCCAGTTGAGTGTGTTATAAAATGTTATACCAAAGTACTTACATTTCAAGTCTTCAACAAACAGTTCATTCCCCACTTTAATACAAAATCATTCTTTAAATTTTTATGTGTGCTCTTATTTGCATTTGTCTTCATTCCAAGTTGATCCATCCATTTAGATATAAAGAGGTTGGTACAAAGATAACATAACAGAGTTAAGAGACAGCAGGGTAGTAGGGAATATTTATAATAACTAAACAAGGGCTTAATAACGGCAAAGAAAGTGGCTGAAGATGGGTTTATGAAGAGTATTGTCAGTGCAGGAGGACCATTGACTGATGCATCTAGAAATTTCTATGGCTATATCAGGAAACTGAGGGGAAAGGAGGGTGTATAGATGCTTATAGATAAGGATGTAGAAGAAGTTACTGAGGATTTGAAAAGGGCAGAGATTCTAAGTAACTGGTATAGTGAAATCATTAGGGACAATGAATCAGAAACAGGAAGGTCTAATTCAGAGAACGAGCTTAACATTATGATTAGAAATGAAGATACTAAAAAATTTGATATCCATCCTGAGGAAATCATGAAGGAAATAAGAAAGCTGAAAAAAAATAAAGGGGCTGGTGCAGATAATATTACTACAGATATCTTAAAGATAACCGGATGTGACATTGTACCTTATCTTGAAATATTATTTAAATTGAGTCTCAACACTTGTTGCTTACCACATAACTGGAAAAGTGGGATAGTAGTACCGGTACATAAATGAGTGGTGAGAAATAGAGTCGAAAATTACAGAGCAATTAGTTGGACATCACTGGTAGGTAAATTAATGGAAAAATTAATATTCAATCAAATCAGAAATTTGTGTGAGGAATGTAAGTGGTTTTCAAATAGGTAACATGAGTTCAGCCAAGAATATTCATGCAAATCTCAGTTGGTGGGATATATGCAAGATATTTCAAATGAAATGGACCAGAGAGGCCAAATTGATAGTGTAGATCTGTCAAAGGCATTTGAGAGAGTGAGCCATAAAATGGTAGTAAATAAGGTAAAAACCATTGGAGTGGATGAGAAAGTGATTTGCTTGGTAGAAGAATTTGTAAAAGATAGAAAACAGAAAGTTAGGGTAGGAAATGCAGTATCAAAAGAAGTGGAAGTAAAAATGGGAGTGCCGCAGGGTAGCGTGACCATTTCTATTCATTATTCTACTGAATAATTGTTGATTTTTTACAATCTGAAATTAGATTGTTTGCAGATGACATAATGCTATATAAAAGGATCAAAATGCTTGAGGACTGTAAGCAGTTGCAGGGTGATTTGGAAAGGATATCTAGTTTGGTTGGTAAACATTGGATGAAGATAAGTGCAAAGAAGAGTCAGCTTATTAGATACACAAATAAAAAACAAAAGGTTAATTATGAATATAAAGTGGGGAAAGAATTGCCTGGTGAAGACTTGAAGTGTAAATATCTTGGTATTACATTTACATTTGGTAACAAGCTTAACTGGGCAGGACACATTGGACAGGTAGTAGGAAAATTTTTCAAAATTCTGCACTTGTTGGAGCAAGTGATGAGTGGATGTATGAGTGAAGTAAAGGAATTGGGTTACAAAACCCTGGTCAGACCATTTCTCAAATATGGTAGTGCAGTACGGGACCCATATTTTGCGTATCAAATACAGGAGTTGGAGAGGGTGCAAAAAAGGCTTGCTAGATTTGTTTCTGGAAATTATCACAGAATGCAATCAATAACAGATATGATAAAGGAGCAATAATGGGATTCATTTCAAGAAAGGAGGAGGGTGAAGAGGGTCATGGGAGTGTACAAGGCATATACTGGTGATGAGACATGGAAAGATACTGATGTAGGTATGAAAAGTAGTGCATGGAAGTGTAAAGATGACAATGACCACAAGCTGGCACTCAATTTCTGGCACAAGGGTGTGCGAAGTTTCTCTTTTTTAGGTAAGTGTATCAGGGATTGGAATAAGTTACCAAGATGATTGATTCACCAAAAACGTTGAAAGAATTTAAAGTCAATAATTTGTAGAAAGCAAGGGGTTAGGGGAAGATGGGTGAGTACGGTAATTGCCACTGGAGAGTGTGCTCCATTGAAATTAAATTAAATTAACTCCTTAACATAGCAATGTCCTGTGATAATCCAGTTCAGTTTGACCAGTGGATCCAATTAATACTAGGTAAACATGCCTTTCACCATTATGGGATCATCATTAGCTTGCACAATGTTCCTTGCTATCAAGTTGCATCCATGGACTTGTGGGATTTGTATTCTAACTATTCATATATGCTTATAGGAAATACGAATCATCAGAACAAGATGTTGCCTCCTACTTAATCCCAGATAAGCTCCTGACACCTGTGCTATATTGTTCTGTGAGTGAAAGTATATGAGTTATTCTGCTATAGTCACCAAATGTCATTGCTTTACCTTTTTCTGCACTCAAAACAAGCTCTTTGATTAATTACATCAGGAATTTTGTAATATGATAAATGTGTTGTTGTTATTATTAATATTTGGATGAAAAGTTTTTAAATTTGCTCAAAAGTTGTAAGTGGAAGAAATTATTCATTTGTTCCAGAAATGTAGAAATTATCCAAATTTCTTTGTTTATTTACCATATACATATTATTTCTACAGGTTTTTTTTTTGTGTCACAAGCTATTATCTTCCTACATACTGAACCGAAATCGATAAATGAAGTATCATTTTAATGCTTAAGATATCTGCTTTTGAGACATCATATTTTAAGAAACTGATTGTTCCAAAGGGCAAAAATGTCAGTATTTCTAAAATGCTTTTTTTTTTGTCTTGAGCCATTTATCTCCCTTGATATCTAACCAAAATCAATAAACTTAGTAGTATTATGAAGAGTAATGTCTCCACTTTTGTGACGTCTTATATTAAGAAAGAAATTTTTTGGAATTCAACCCGTGAATGATAAAAGTATTAATGGTTTTACAATACATTTTTCTGTCATGAGCAATTTATCTCCATTAAGATCCAACTGAAACAGATAAATGAGATATCATTCTATAGACATTTTGAATGGATTTTTTCTGTCTTTAACCCTTAAAGAGCAAAAATATCAGTATTTCAATAATGCATTTTTTGTGTCTTAAGCCATTTATCTCTCTGGATACCTAACCAAAATTGGTAAATTGTTAGGCTCAATTGTATGTGGAGGTTGCAACACACTGCCTAAACTGTGAACAATGAAGTTCATGACTGGTGTTGTTTTCTGGTACCCTAATATTTAATAATGTGGTCGCCGAAGGGTATGATTAAATAAGTTCTCTTGACACAGTTTTTAAATCATGAAAAGTTCACTCATACAAAATCAGTACCAGAATCATAGATAAGACATCAGACGCCAGTTCCATAGAAGATTGACAGGTTAAGCACATTTATACAAGAAGACAAACTCACTAAGTCTCCCTAATGTTAGTGAGAAATGGTTACGGCAAGTTACAACGTGCCACAACAGCGTGGACTGGTTCGCTCTGCTAACTGGCACGAAGTTAACCATTTGGTTTCAAGTGAAAGACTGGTCAAATTAAAGATGGCTGCATGGACTTGTATAAGCTTTTAAATTTCTATGATGTCAGCAACCTTTTTCAGAAATTAATATCTCCCAATATACTAAATGTTCTAAATTGCAATTACAACATGGGCTTCCCGTGTTCATAATCCATCTATTTTAATTTAATTCACCATTCAAAAGGGTTTCTATAAGATTAAAGATAAAGTCTCTTATGTCACTGTCTTGGCAGACTTTTACAGGCTTCAACAACAATTAACAACAATCTATCTTCAAAATTTTAATTATCTCATTAATACTCAAACTTTTTACTGAAACCTCAATTTAGGCTATCTTCTGATATAAATTTCTCAATTGTATTCCTTTTAGTTAAAAACTTTATTTTTTCTCTTAATTAAACCTGCTAATTAAACTCTGCCAAATTAGTTAATTTTGCTATCAAAATATTTGGGATTGTGCTGATTGTAGCTGATGATGAAAGATCAGTTGTCACATTAATCAATTCAAAGCTATTTCAAATCTTAAATATTAGCTTTCCTAATTGCGCGTTTCAAAACCTCAACAAACCAAATTATCTCTTAAATTAAATTTTTCAGGATGTAATGAATACACTTAAAAATAATTCTTGTGAAGAGTTTTCACTGTGGAAATGAATGCAGGAAAATCCATTCAAGTTGACAATTCCTTTACACAAAATTTTTGTCATGCATAAGTGAATACAAAATAAAACTATAGAATATATTACTGCTGGGGATAGTTAGAGGGAGTACTTTTCGTGAAATAAAGGGTTCCTTACGAAATGAAGTAGGATTATGAAAAGTAATGTCTTCACTTTGGTGATATCATATATTAAGAAATAATTTTTTTGGAATTCAACCCTTCAAGGGAAAATGTATCAATGCTTCTACCACGCATTTTTGTGTTGCAAACCATTTATCTCCATTAATATCTAACTAAAATAGATAAAGGAAGTATCATTCTATAGAATAAGGTTCCGCTGTGGTAATATCGTATTTTAGGAATGGATTTTTTCTTAATTTAATCGTTAAAAGGCAAAAATATTGGTATTTCTAAAATGCATTTTTTTTTTTTTTTGTGTCTCAAGTCGTCTATCTCCCTTGATAGTTAAACAAAATTGATAAAAGAGGTGTCATTTTAAATGCCAAGGTGTCAGTTTTTGGTCACACCATATTTTAGAAAAGTAATTTTTTGGAATTCGACCCTTAAAAGGCGAAAGTATCAATATTATTTCTACAACGTGTTTTTTTTTAATTATTATTATGAACCATTTATCTCCTTTGATACCTAACTGACAGTGATAAATGATACATAGTTTTAAAGATTAAAGTCTCCAAATAGGTAAAATCATAAATTAAGAAATATTTTTTTGGAATTTGATGCTTAAAGAGGTCGCACGTATGAGACAGTTCAAAGCCAAGTCCCTAGATTGCAGAAGCAGATATCACAGAGATGTCAATAAACTGTTTTCTATACAATAAGTAGCTTTTCAGATATTATTTTCTGTTATGGAAACATTTTTGTTTTGCTGTACAGTTATAATTTAAACATTTTATTTGTGAACAGTTTTTTTTTTTTTTAAAAGGCTATGATAACAGCAACACATATCACAGAGATATTGATATGTTGTGTGCATTTTGTTCAGGTTGGTTGTATTCTGGTGAGGTCAGTGACAGTTTGTCATACATACAGTGTGTTTTAAATTTTCCTAACTGTTTTGTCATATGTTGAAAGTATTTTGATGCATACCTATTACACTAAACAAATAAATATTTGCTATAAAAGCGCAATTCTACTTTACATGATAATACAAGCATTCAACCTCACTATTCATTGTATTTTATTTTCAAACTTTTCACGTGGGTTGTCTAGTTAATTTTAATTGCGATGGAACTAACACTCAGGTGGCAATTCCCCTTTATTTTATAATTGGAGTGAAAATCTGTTTTAATTACTAAATTAATTTCTCGCATTGAAGATCTGAGCTTGGATGTTTAGCAAGAGTTACTCAATCACCATTATGGAATAAACCAACTGCAACTCATTTTTTTTTCTTTCATTGTAATTCAGAATTGGAAAGGTAGTAACACAATTGTTATTAATTGTTTTAGATGTATTAAAATTAAGTGAGCTGCATAGTATCAGAGTGGGTAAGAGAAAATAAATAATACAAATAAAAAAATACTGAAGTAATATTTGCAGGGAGAAAAATGATATGAGAAACAGCATAAATTTGAAGTCAGATAAAAGTAAAATCATAAAGTGATGCTTTAACCACTGATATGTTTAGTAAGAGGAATGATTTTTGTGAAAATTAAAGACAGGTTTATGCCTCATGTCTAGGGCATATTAACCTAATTTCTGCCTATTGCACCGAGATAAAATGGTGGTTTCAGGAATGGGGTGCAGAGCCAGTCCTCAAATAATTGCTTTGAAAATGTTTCAGAAATCACTGCTAAAAGGGAATATGAATTAGAAAGCTAATAACGTACATAAACTCAATACTTAAATTTGAAGGTATTTGGACAATGAGGGTAAAAAAAAAAAATCATTTATAGAGGTGAAACATTATTTCAGATACACATTAAATATGTGAAAGTGTAACCAGTGTAGCAAACCTGGTGGATCCTTGAGCACAGATATTGTCATGAAAATTGTTGAGGTTTTACATGTATGTCCTGTTACTATTTTATTTTTGTGTTTATGTTAAATATATTTGGGCAATTCATTTAGTTTATCTTGTCATTCAAGTAACAAAATGATTTGAAATCTGATACAAATGAAAATTTAATTTGATCTTGCAATTATAAGCATAGTTTTCTTGTAAGATGACACATGTAAATACTGAATACAGTTATTTCTCGAAAAGATTTCTTGAGAATTATGAAATTGCATCATATAACATTGATTTCAGCCAAAGACTAAAAGAATCATCACTAAACAGATGTTTTATGACTACTAAGGATTGCAATCCTGCAGCGTTTTCAATCCTGCCTTAGCGAATTGTGGGATTGGCATATCCTGTGGGATCCGACAGAGTTTTTAAAGTGTTAACAAATTATATAATAAAAATCTATTTATTGAATTAATAAATCAACTACTATTAAATAATAGAAATCATTAGTTAATAATCTTTTAACTAGCAAAATAACATTAATTTAACCTGAAATATACTTTGTGCTTTTACACTTCCATTTTAAATGAAATTAAAGTTATCTATATATATAAAGATGAATGTAAGTATATTTGTTTGCTTGTTTGTTGGTTTGTTTGTTCTTCATACAAATCCACAGTTTTCATCCAATCTTGATGAAGCTTTGCACACTTATCCTTTGAAACAAGGAGAAAAATACTGTCTACAATTGGTTGAAAAATTATCTGTATAAATAATTCATGTTGTCTTATAATTTTGAAACATTACTGAATGGTGATAGATGTGTTGAATGTGGAGGTCTCTGTACTGTTTTTTTTTTTTTTTTTTTTTTTTTTTTTTTTTTTTTTTTTTTTTTTTTTTTTTTTTTTTTGTAGCAGTCAGCTAGCTCAGTAGTTAATGCGCTTGCTTACTAATGTTTGGGTTGTGGTCTCCAGTTCAAATCTCCGTGGAGGCTAAGATTTTAAAAATTGTTTTTGATCATAAGAGTCACGCCTGGGCCGTTGGTTGGTCTGATTGAATGTTAAACTATAGATATCACAAATTTAGGGGTGCAATGTGAAGCAAGTCTTAGGTAGGTAGTCTTGCAATGCTGTAGGTGTACATTATATTGATCCCTCAGGGATTGTTCGCATTCAGTGTGTGTGTGTGATCTGCAGTAATCTATCTATCCATATCTATATATATAAAGACGAATGTATGTTTGTTTGTTTCTTTGTTTGTTGGTTTGTTTGTTCTTCATACTAATCCACAATTTTCATCCGATCTCAATGAAACTTTGAGAATTAATGAATTGTGACAGAGAGACGGATATGTCTGTAATCTTACATCGCTTGCACAAGCTGTGCCTCTCGTGTATTATGTTAGTGTATAATTTGTTAGTAAATTTCGTTTTGAGAAAAAGATGTATTATTTAGTATAGATGCCGATTTTCTCAGTCCTATTACTTTGTGTCTGCTTTAATGTTTCTGGCACCAATTCATTTTGCCTTCTGTTTTGACATGCCTTGTGGGCGTAAACTGGCCTAAGTTGTAGCTCTAGCAGAGCACGAGCAGCTAAAGTTATTAGAACCCAAGAATTGGATGCTCATGCTGAAGAAAGAAGGTAAAACCTAGCTGAAATAAAGCTGCACTTAGTTAACAACCCCCCCCCCCCCTTTCCCCACATCCCCTCACCTTTGTTTGGTTTTATGTTTTTAAACATGTTGGAAATTGATTCTCTTCTAGAGACAGGTTCGATGGTAGAATGATATAGTGATAGCTTTCCTGTCATATCATGCATAATCTGTGTTGTTTGGGACCAATACTTCGTTACCAACAAGTTTCTATATTCAATTCTGGCAAAGAAATTCTTAATTCACGCGTACAAAGTCACGGGTATCTGTTAGTTAACTAAATAATCTAATATGCCAAGTATTCAGATCACATTACCTACCTTACACTAAACTACATTAGTTTGAAAAATAATCTATCTACTAAGCAGTCAAACTACTGTATCATTTTATTTGGAAAGAATTACATACATAGCCAGCTGACGAGAATGTCATTTCTGCCTCCTCACTTGTTGGTTTGACTGAATGATGATGAATAAAAGACTTTGGAATAGCTTTGCAACTTACTGCACTTTTTTAGATTATTATATCTGGGAACCATTTCAGTAGGGGGATGATCCAGTGTTGCAGTCATGCTTTGTGCTTCAATTGTCATGTCCAGCTCTATGTCGTCTACATCCAAGTCAATTATAGTTGCTGGGGGAAGTACATTGGTTCTTCCTCCATTTATTTGCTCTGAAAATTCGATTTTGTTAAAACCAAAACTTTTGCACACATTTTTAAGGATAAAATTCTTCTGATTGATTTTTAATGAGTACTTTATTTCATACTCAAAAAACACTTGTTTTAGGATCATTTGAGGTTGAACTTTATAATTTTTTTTCACGCTTACGCCAACCCCACCTTTCTTGTAGGTATAACAGTAGTGGATGATACATGGAATTTTGAATAAACATGTTAAATTACAACCTAGGGCAGTACAGACAGAAATTTGAAGGAACATCACTGGCATGTTAACAGGTTTTAAGCCATTAGGAGTGGGAAAACTTTGGTTTGTCAGTAAGGGTGTAAGAGATTGGAATAAATTTCCAAGGAACATGATGAATAATTTATAAAAAAAAATTATGAATAAAATTCGTAAATGAAAGAATAACCTAAGTTTTGTCATTCCATAACCAAATTTGTTGAAAGAGGACTGAGTTAGCTCCAATTCTATTGAATATTAAGTTCAAAGTCATTTTATTAAGTATTTCAAGGGTTAACCAATGATAAACAGTGATATGAAATCAGAACATAAGAAGAATAAATTGCCACAATGCAGTTCAGACTATTTGGTGAAAGAAAACATTGCATTCATTTTTACAGCTACTTTAAGCCATAATTTTTCCTGAAAAGATATAGGAAGTACAGTAGAACTCCAATTATCTGAACTCTGACTGTCCGAATCGCTGAATAACCGACTTGCTTAATGCAGTCACATTAAGACGTGCGTGGAACAAGTTGAAAGGCATATCAACTGAAGAAGAGAAGGAAAAAGATAAAAAGGAAAATGCAGCTCAAGAAAAGGAAAGGGAAGAGACAGGAAAAATTGGGATTATGTGTCACTTGAGTAATTCAAAAACATTCTTCTGAAAATTCCTGGATGTCTAGACATTAGTGCTGAAGATTTAGGAGAGTGGGTGGTGTGTGATTCATCAGACCCTGTGTATGAAATTCTTAATGATGATGAACTTATTAAAAGTGTGAGAGAAGAAAGTGTCAAGAAAGAAGATGACCTTAACATCGAAGTTGAAGCAGACATGGGACCATCAACTAGTCAAGCATTTGCTGGCCTTGAAACTGCGTTGAAGTAGATGGAGCATCAGCTCGAGTGTGACCACATGCAACTTCTCATTATCAAGCGGATGCGCGACATGGCTGCCTGGAAACGGATGACTACCGTCAAACAGCTTACTTTGACCGAGATGTTCAGCAAGCAACAATATTTATTTACAGTACGGAATGTACATACTGTACTAATGTACAGCACTTGTGAATGCGCATTACCTGTGAAAGTGTTGCCCTTTCATTTAATTAATCAAAAACTAATTTTCTTTAAAAATAATTTTTCTCCCATTTTCAGCATACAGTAATTTATTAAAATAGACCCTTGCTTGGAAAAAATCCAATTATCCGAATTTTTGATTATCTGAATCGGTTCTGGTCCCAGTTGATTCTGATAATTGGAGTTCTACTTATCTCAATTTAGTATAGTGCAATAAACAGATTCAAATTCCTAAAGTCACAGTCATGAAGATAGGAAAATGAATCATAGCTCAGAAGAAGTGTAATTTTTTATTAAATATGATAGGAAAGTTTGGTAATAATAGCTAAAATTTAATGGATGTTTGAAATTTTGAAAATCGGGTTTTTCACGAGGTCATTGGAGACAAAACTTTCAAAGGAGAGACTTTTTTTAAAGGAAAGAGAAATTTTTTCTGAACATAGAACAGGAATTCTTTTTAAGATACATGCAGTAGTTTGGCTAAAATCCGAAAAAGTAAATAAATTCATAAACTTCAGAAATGGCAAACTTCCTGCTTCAACAATCTGGCGGGATAAACTCTTGAAGAAAAACTAAATTTTGAATTAATCAGAAAACCATTAAAGAAGTATTATCATAATTGAATAGTATCTCTATCATACAGAAAACTTAATGTAGAATCATTTGGAACACATGTTAAACTTGTATCTTTGATATTTTCAGGGATAGAGAATTTTTAGTATTTTTACCTAGTTAAACATTAAATGAGAAGCCAGCTTTTACATTACAAGAAAGAGAAAGAGGAGTAGGTCATTCCAGTTCTTGTTCCAGCTTGATAGCTTTAATACCTTAGGAGTGAGAATAAATTTTTGGTAATATTTATATAATAATTTTTTATGGCTGAACAATTGGAGATACAAAAATTTTCATTAATATTGATTTTTACATTTAGATGTGGAACTACACATTATAAAAGTTGGTAGCAAAAATATTTTGGTAAAATTTCAGATAATTTGAAAGTTCTGGTGTTATTGCACAACCACAGACCGTGGCTATAAAAGAGACCCCTGGGGTGAGGGAAATCGCCAGTTGATTGCGAGCGCTTGGGCCTTCACCATGTCGATTTGACCAGTAGTAGGGTGCAAGATGAAGCAGTAGGCGACTGAGGCGATACACAGAAGTGCTTCCTTTGGCAACCATCTTAGAAATTTTCGGGCAAGTGACTTAGATGCAAGATCCTCATATAGCTGTAATCAATTAAAGGGTTCAAGAGGGTTAACCTAGCTGGTTTAATTTATTAGTACCTGCAACAATTAATTTTGGAGATTTCTGATGCGTACAGATTGGTTTCTAACAGAATACAATGATGCTTAAATTTATTTGAAGCTACAGTGACTTTGATTTGAACATACCTTTCCTGATTCAGTTTATCCAATTAGGTGGCAATTGACATCAACAAACAATCTGTAATACTTAGGCAACATTGTGGTCACAGTTCAGACAAAGTTGTTAGTTATAACAAGAAGTAGGTGGGTACAAGAAAGGAGGAAAATGGGAGGGTAGAGAAATAGCTACCAGAGCATGGACTCGGTCACAATTGAATTATATTAATTTTGTATGCAGTTAAACTCTTTCCAGCAACATGTTCAGTTATATTACAAAAATTATCAATATCAATATTGGAATATGTGGAAATAAAAGTTGCTGAATTATATTCAGTATTTCATTTAAAGTGGGTAAGCCATTTATTATAATTTTGAATGAACTTTTGCCTGAAATCTTAACTGGATTTTAATATCAATGTAATGTGGAATTTATACATTGTTTTGCAGTAATTTGGTCTCTATTACTCTTTTCTCAGGCTCTTAGAATGAGTAAAAATTCACTAGGTGAGACTACTGTGGGACAAATAGTTAACCTAATGGGTAATGATGTACACAGATTTGACCACATGATTATCACTGCTCACTACCTATGGCTTGGACCTGTAGAGACAGTAGTTGTTACTTACTTCATTTGGACAAAAATTGGTTTATCTGCATTTGGAGGTATTATCGCTATGTTACTCTTCATTCCTTTTCAAGGTAAGTTACCTGGTGTAGTATAATTGCTGTAAGTTTTCTATCCGTAATTTGAGATCCTGTTCTGATCCGAGATTTTTTAAATTATTAACGTAATAAAATGTGTGTACTCAATGTTCAGAAAATCATACGGGACAGTAAAGTGTGTTAATTATTAGAGTATTAAAACTGTGAAAAGATGTATTTATTAAGTATTTTGTATTATACAGCCTGCTTTTGATCATTACAATTAAATAACATAGTACTGACTTAGTAACTTGTATTTATTTTGTAGTAGCAAAGAGCCTTGTGTTGCCTGGTATGGTTGAGGTTGATTTGCCCGCACAGCAGTTTAGTCACACAATTTGAAATGTGTCATATTCTTCCTAGTCTTTCCAGGAAAATAATAAAGCTTTTTAGAAAGTTCGCCCTACATCAAAACCACCTTTGGAAGGAGGGGGAGGGGGGTTGTTATTCTGAGTCTTAAATTAGAGAAGCTTTTACTATTTTTAACCCTCATTTTCTCATGGACATAATTCTGTAGTGTTTAATACCATTGGGACAAGAACCATATGGAGTCTAACCTTTCCATGTACGCATTGGACAAGTCTCATTGTGATCTTACAGAACTGAAGTAAATAAAAACAGTTTGAAATTAGATACGCATTTTAACTTCCTGCTCCGAAGGCAGATCGTGTAACGTCATAAGATATATGGCAGATTTATCATTAAAATCTTAAGCTTTCAGATTTCCTAAGTCAGAATATAAGGTTTGTTACTGTTAATGTCCTGTCAAATTGATTCAATAGTTTTCAAGTTATGCCAGATTATTTGTTATAAAATGTTTAAGATGATAACAGATTTCAATTTTTTGCACCTATGAACCAAATTTCAAGTCTACTCTCCATTGCTATATGTATTTGAATCATTAACTCCCAGTGTAGCTCTAAGGAGATGTGATTTATTTGTACACTATTTTTGATCATACAATCAAAAACGTGTACCAAAATAATCACAGCCAATTGTAATATAAAATAAATTTTATCATTATATCAACCAAATTAGTTCAAAGAATGTCAAGATAGCATCAATTCTATTGCAAATCATATTTGAATTCATTTTCTTAAGAGTTTCAAGGGTTAAGTAAACAGTGATATTCAGTCATAATGAAGGTAGATTTTAACCACATAATGCATTTCCTCCTGTTTTGGCTTAGAAAATATTGCATTCATTTTCAGAGGTATTTTAGAACACCAGAAACAAAACAAAATAGTGTAAGGACAAAGGCTGATACTGGGGTTGTAGTATAGCCTTAGTGCCTCAACTTACTCTTGATGTTGGCTCAAAGTTCTATGGAAAATTTACGAAATAATTTTGATTTGGTTTGACCATGTAGCCGGATAACTCGACATAAATGCTTGAGGTCGCCACAATATTTGTTAACCCACAAATAGAGAAAAGGTAGTCAGCTAACTACTGAAACACACAAGTTCACTTCTAGAAAATTCAAAGTTTTATTTTTCAGAGTCACAATTTTAAATATGCATTTTACAGTTGAGCAGGCAAATCGAACATACTTTTCCAAAAGTTGCAGATTGTGGAGAGAAATCTAACCAACCGAACCCCTTTAGTAAATTTAAAAGTTTTTAGCAGTCATTAAAGTTACGATCTAACACGACACCCCACATGGTCGCAAACAGTTCACTGACCAGCATAGCAGGTTACGACCTGCGACAAAACCGATGTAATGTTACTTAACATACTTTTCCCGAAGCACAGGCCAGACGAAACCGAAAGTAAGAAAAGACAGACTACATTTTGCTAAGTTCCTATTTTACAAATCACTGGTCAAGTCATGCACGTAGTTGCTCGATCACTTCCCGGCGTAAGAATGAGACAACGTGTGCTTGCCGCACGAACTATTATAGCCCTGCGTGCGCCTATGACCTTGGCAAATCTTTCTTTAATTAATATATTCAAAAGTATATGATAGTTTAATCTGAGATTTTTACAGGGACTTTATATCATCCTGTTCTATCTATTTTAATTTAATTTATTATTCCAAATGGTTTCTATTGTCTTAAAACTGAATACATCACGTGACCAATCTTGGCGGACTTCGAGGACTTTCCCGAAACTCTCACCCGACAATCAACGACAATCAATTTTCAAAAGCTTGATTACCAGACAAATACTAAAACTTTTTATAGAAACCCATATATGTATGAAATCGTCTTAATTAGGGCTATCCACTGATGTAATTCTTAATTTAATATCTCTTTTAATAAAAAGCTTATTTTTTTCTCTTAATTAAAATTGCTAATTAAACTTTACCAAATTACTTAATTTTACTGCCAAAATATCGGGGATGGTGCTGACTATAGCTGGTGGTAAAAGTTCGGTTGTAGCTTTACGCGATTTAAAGATATTGCAAATCTTAGAATTTACACCTTTCCTATCGCGTGTTTCAAAACGTGAACAAATGGGAATATCTCTTAAACCAAACGTTTCCCGATATGATAAATACACTTTAAAATGATTTTTATAATGAATTGTTACTGTGGGAAAGATTACAGGGAAATTACTTAAAGTTAATAACTAAACTTCTCGAAATTTCTAAGTCCCGCCTTTACAAAACTGGAATTTGCCAAAATTCTAAGGTGCTTACAATAGGTAACTTAGCAGATACAAATTTTTATTGTAGAGATATTGGGTTTTGAATATTGAATTGAGCATGTCTTTTGTAAGTCACAAAATATGATCGAAAATTCCTGAAGCCACAGTTTTAAAGATAGGAGAATGGTTTTTGGTTTAAAAGTCATGTAAATTTTTATTACACATTGTGTAAATGTTTGAGAAGTTTCCCTAATAGCTAAATATTAAATTCAGAGAGGGGACTATAACTAATAGCTAGTATATTTTTTCCTGGGTAATTTTCAATAACTTTTATCAAAATTCGTGCAGTATTGTGGCAGGAATCGAAAAAAAAGTAATTCATAATCCTCAGAAATGGCCAACTTCCTGTCATAAGAATCTGGCGGGATAAATTTACAATGAATAACTAAATTTTGAATCAATAGAAAAACAATTAAAGAGAAGTCATTGCAGTTGAATAGCATCACTATCTTATAGAAAATATAACGTAGAGTCATTTGGAACATATTTTAAACATGTTGTTTTGATATTTTCAGAGACAGAGATTTTTTAGTATTTTTCAGCTAGTAAAACATTTAAAGATAAAACAGTTTTTACATCATAAGATAGATGAGGAGGAGCAGATCTTTTCAAAACCAGTTTCAGCTTGATAGATAAAATACTTTAAATGTGAGATAAAATTTTTGATAGTGTTTATATAATAATTTTTTGTGGAAAATCTATAGGAGATTTTTTTACCAGGATTCATTTTGACATTTAGACGTTGAACTACACACCATAAAAATTTCGAGTTGATTGGGAAAAAATTATTTGGGTAAAGTTTCGAATATTTTGGGAATTCTGATCTTATTGCACAACCCTAGGCCGCAGCTATTTAAGAACCTTCGGAAGTGGAGAGGGAGGGAGGGGGTCAGTCATTGCAGTGCACTTGAAGCGGTACCTACCTTAGGCTTCAGGATGGTTTTGGCATGACATGTAGGAACAGGCTAGGAAGTAATACAGTAAGTGATAAGGTTTCGGCATCCATTTTTTAAATTTCTGAAAGTGTTCATGCTATAGTAGCTTTTCTGATTTTAGTTAAGGGGTTATGGGAGTTGACTGTGCTTGATTTCACTGATCCAAACTTGCAATCATTATTTTGGAAAAGAAGTACTGATTCCTGTAGATTGTTCAACAGACTTTGTAAATTTTTTTCTGAATAACACAGTGTTGTGAATTTATTTTAGGCTACAGTGACTTTATTCTTAGCCACCTACCTTTACTAGTTAAGGTTAATAACTAGATGGTGACTGCTAGACAGAAGTGACAATCTACACCATAGGCCACATCAATGGTCATAGCTCAGGCTTAGCTGCTTTATACAACCCCAATAAATAGTTAGTTCATCTGACACCATTCATGCAGGAAATGTGTAAAAGATAGAATCATTAAACAGTAAATTATAAAAATGCCAGAAATAGATTACTGAGTGACACAATTAACTGTGAAATGAATAAGTGCAATATTATAGGAGAAACTTGCACATTTATAATACAGAATGTGTTGTGAACTGCAGTAGTACCAAAAAGGCTTTATTTAAATAACAACTAACCAGAATTATTTTTCCTAAACTGCTACAACCCTAAAGCTTAAAAAAAATAATCATTTTTAAACCCATTAGATATGCATTACCCTCTGTCAAAAGTTAGTATAATTTCACTTCAGATTTTCAGAGATTGTAGCTGTATGGCCTGATATCGAAGTTTCAAATTTATTTATTTATTTTCCCCAGATTATGTGCATTAGTATTTGGTGGTATTTGATCTTTGGTGTTTCACACTATACATTCAGATTATGAATTATTACTGCACCATCAAGTAACGTTAAAGCATAAGACATAACAAATCATTCAAGTCCTGCTCAGTAATTTTTTAATGTTTCTGGATCAGATATAAACAGATTTCATTTCATAGACACAGATTGCTATGTACCAGATTGATTTATAATTAATGGTAACTTCTTCAGACATCCATTAGCACATTCAGTTGTTATTTTTACTTTGAATAAATACTGGTTACAAGTTTGCTGGTTGTTAACTGTAGCACAGCTGTGAGATTCAGGAATCAAGTTCTAGACTGTAATGTGTACCCAGGAGTAGACATAGACTCTGACCATAATTTGATGGTAATGAAGTGCAGCGAATAAGGAAATAGAATGAGCAGAACAGACTGGAAGTGAATAAACTGAAACAATTTAGCATGAGAGAAAATTTTGCAGAAATGGTAGTCTTAGGTCTAAAAGTAACTCTGAAAGGAGCTCAACTGAAGACGAATGGACTACATTAAAGACCAAAATAATGAAAGCTGGGAAAGAAACATAAGGCTTTAGGTAACAAACTGCCTTAAAATGTTGGATAACAGAAGAAATTTTGGAGCTGATGGATCAGAGGAGAAGGCACAAAAATGCTCAGGATGAAGCAGGAAGAGAGCAATACAGGCAATTTAGAAATCAAATAAACAGCAAATTCAAAAAAGTAAAAGAAAAATAGCTAGAAGAAAAATGTGAAGAAGTAGGAAAGGAAATGGTCATGGGTAAAGTAGATGTTGCATACAGGAAGATCAAACAGAATTTGGGCGAAATGAAGAACAGAGGTGTGAACATTAAAGTTGGCGACGGGAAAACTTTTTTTAAGCTCAGACAATAGAGCTAACTGATGAAAGGAATACATTGAGAAACTATATGATGGGGATGACTTTAACAATAGCATAATTGAAAAGGAAGGCAATGTCAACATCGATGATTTAGGAGATCCTGTTTTGAGGGCAGAATTTAATAAAGCTCTGAATGACTTGAAAGCAAATAAGGCAGTTGGAGTTCATGAGATCCCTGCAGAACTTCTTATAGCCCTAGGAGAAGAAGGAATCAAAAGATTATTCAAGCTGATATCAAAAAGTTATGAAACAGGAGAAATTCCAACTGATTTTAATAAAAATATAATGTTCACACTTCCGAAGAAAGCACAAGCTGACAAATGCTTCAAAACTACTGACCAGAATAATATAAAGAGGAATGGAGAGGAAGGTAGAAGATTTAGTAGGTGAAGACCAGTTTGGGTTTAGGAAAAACTGCTATACAAGGGAAGCAATTCTGGATTTGAGATTAATACTTGAAGGGTGGATCAAGAAAAACAATGATTCTTTTATGATGTTTTTTGATTTAGAAAAAGCTTTCGATTAAGTTAGTTGGGATAAGAAGTTCAAAATTTTAAAGAAGTCGGGTCTAAAATATTGAGATAGAAGAATACTTTATAAACTATTTAAGAATCAAGTGGCTATAATAATAGTAGAGAATAATGAGAGACATGCATCAGTTAAAATGGGTGTGAGACGAGGTTGCAGTCTATCCCCATTAATATTCAACTTGTATTGGTAAAGTAAAAGAAAAATATTTATATGGCATAAATGTTCAGGGAGAAAAAAATCATAATTCCTCGACTTGCTGATGACTTGTTAGCAGAACAGACTGAGGATACTGAGAAGTCACTGAATAGTAGGAACAAATTACTGAAGGAAGATTTTGGACTGAATATAAATCAAAATAAGACAAAAGTGATGAAATGTATCAGAAATTATACCAGTACTACTAGGTTAAATATAAAAATAGGATAGGATGCAATAGGAGAAGTAAGTGAATTCTGTTACTACAGAAGCAATGGCCGAATCAGGCATGATGATAAACATAGAATAGTACTAGCAAAAAGAGCCTTCATGAAAAAGTGAAATCTTTTAGTTTCAAACATTGATGTAGGAATTATAATGAACTTTTTAAAACACTGTGTGTAGAGCACAGCACTTTCTAGTAGTGAAACATGGACCAGATAGAAATAAAATAGAAGCATTTCAAATGTGGTGCTACAGAAGAATGCTGAAAATTAAGTGGACAGACAAAGCAAGAAATGAACGAGATTTGGAAATAATGAGTGAAGAAAGATGTTTGTGGAATATGCTTACAGAAAGAAGAGACAGTCTGGTAGGTCATACTTTGAGACATGCTGGATTGGTTAATTTGTTAGTAGAGGGAACAGTCGAAGGTAAGAGGTAAGAACTGTAGAGGAAGACAGAGATTAGAGTAAATGAAGCAGGTAATTGAGGATATGGTTAGTAGAAAGGGGGGGGGAATTCAGAAATTTCCAGAATAATACAGAGAAAGTAACCCGATATTTCTAAAATGACGACAATTTAGCTACTAATAAAAATCACATTAAAACAATTTGAATTAATACAAAATCATTCACAATCATCATAAAACACATGTAAATTAAAATTAAAAATATTTACTGGTATTTACTAACAAAATTATCAGCATGAATAATTCCAAACTGCCGCAAATTGTCTTATAAACATCATAGCTCACATCAATACTTAGAATTACAATCTTGTAATCAATGTTTCGTGCATAGTACTGTCGTAGATTGTAATATGCTAGCGTGCAGTGAGGTTCTGCATAAAGCTTGAATCTTAACTCTGACCTTGTGTAGCCTTGGATGTAACAGTTTTGGCTTAAATAGAGTAATACGGTCGCCACACAGATTTTAACCTAAAATCCATGGAAAGGCAAAGTTCAATAATGATAAATAGTTCATTGCCATTTAGATAAGTACATATATTCTTCCGAAAGTTTACAAAGCCAAAAACTGTACAGGCAATCAGACGAATTTTCCAAAGAAATGTATTAAAAGTTCGATTAACCAGACAAGCCAGACCACACCCTAGTAGTTCAGTTCAAATGGTTGGTTGTAATAATAAAATGATAGAAAATCACCCACTCCTATCGTTTCACAGTTCAGTTAATTTAGGCAATCCCGAGGCCTCACTTGAAGAAATACTATTTTAACACGACATTAAGGTTAACTTGAATAAAACAAGCGACATTATTCCAAAATAAAACTATCACTGATGGGCTAGTTATAAAACTTTCTGTCCTACTGAGCTACATGTTATTGCGAAGACTGCTTCCGTATGACTGGGGCCGAACTGCTGCACGCACGGTTCGATATTCACATAGCACTTCCTGCTTCTCGAATATTCCTAGCGGCTTCTCACGCAAAGCGTGGGAACAAATCTTTTTCCTCTTTCTCAGGGGTGACTGATGGGAAGTTGTCAGATATCAAATCGCACATCTGAAGTCCTAACATTGGCTAATCTGACCTTGACAATAAAATAATTTGGTCTTTCTGAAACTTTACAAATAGCTAGATCTCAAAATAAACGTTAACTTTAGGTATTGTGAAAATTATCCTAACTTTAATGCTTTAGCCAAAAATAAATACTTTAGATATGAACTTTCCACTCCATGCAAATGCTGAAAACTGATGAAATTGAAAATATTGAAAATACTATCTTAAAAACTGTAAAACTGCTTTCTAACTTGAGTAAACATAAAAAATGACTATAAAAATGAAATGTACTAATATTCTATCCAATCTAACTCGTGGATCTGAGAACAAAATTTTGTCACGCAATTACAAAATTTAACAGATAGCTTACAAGATTTATTTATTTATCAATATTGTTTCATGGATCCCTGCTGAGGAAGGACTTCTGGGATGTGAAACATGTCATGGTTAATACGCATTCAAACAATATCTACATCTACATCTACATTCATACTCTGCAAATTACAAACATTGTGGGTGGCAGAGGGTGCTAAGCACCAATCCTAAACCCGCCCATTCCAATCCCGAATAGTGCGAGGAAAGAAGGAATAAATACAAGTATCAGTATGGCATCTTATTTCTCTAATCTTATCCCTCCGGTCATTGCGACCTAAATAGGTTGGCGGAAGAAGTATTTCATTGCACTCAAAATTTAAATTTTTTCGCATATTCTCCAATAAATTCGAACGCAAGCCACATCGTCTGTCTTCCAAACTATCCCAGCCCAATCTATGTATCAATTCTGTGATGCTTTCATAAGGGCTGTAACAACAAGTCACGAATCTAGCGGCTCTCCTTTGCACCCTCTCAACTGAGTCAATCAGAACCTTGCGATATGGATCCCAAACCCCACAACAGTAATCCAGATGCGGACGCACTAGTAGTGTTTTATACACTATCTCCTTTGTTTGAGCATTACAATTCCTCAAAATACGACCTACGAATCGTATTTTAGAATTAGCCTTGCCTACGACGGAAGTTATGTGCATGTCCCATTTCCTGTTGCTTTGTAATATCACCCCCAGATACTTCATGGAATCAACCGTGTCAACAGCTGAATTGTTTATTTTGTACTCGTGAACAAACTGATTCTTCTTGTTACTTATCCGCATTGCCTTGCACTTTTTGCAATTAAGTGTAAGCTGCCATTTATGGCACTAATCGAAAATAGCATCCAAATCACGCTGAATTTCTAAGCAATCGTCGGAGCACCTTATTACCTTATAGATAACCGCATTGTCGGCAAACAATCGCAACCAGCATTTGACGTTGTCACCTAGATCGTTTGTAAATATTAAGAAAAGATGTAGACCTATTACACTTCCTTGAGGAATGCCTGAAGTAACATTTATCTTAGAAGAGGCTTCCCCGTCAACGACATACTGTGATCGACCAGTTAGAAAATCACGTATCCACTCGTAAATCTGAGCCGAAATACCATAAGCTCAAATCTTCGCTAAAAGTCGGTTGTGTGGCACGGAATCAAAAGCTTTCTGATAATCCAAAAAAACTGCATCAACTTGCGAACCTGCATCGATAACTTTCATTATGTCGTGGGAAAATAGGGCCAATTGTGTTTCACACGATCTCTTCTTCCGAAATCTGTGTTGACATGGTGTAAGTAACTCGTTATCATCTAGAAACTTCATTCTGTTCGAGCATTTGACATGTTCCAGAATTCTGCTGCAGACTGATGTTAGAGATATGGGTCGATAATTCCTAGGATCACTCCGATCTCGTTTTTTAAAAACAGGAATTACCTGGACTATTTTCCAGCTAGAAGGTACTTTTCTCTCTTCTAGTGATTTACGGAATATATCTGACAGAAATGGTTCAATATCCTCCGCATATTCAGAAAATACTCTTACCGGTATACCATCGGGACCCAGCGCTTTACCCCACTTCAGGAGTTTTAATTGCTTTACAATTCCTACGCTATCAATTTCTATCGGATCCATCTCTAATTCCACATGATGTGGTAAAGTGGGGATGTTTTCCATGTTTTCTTGCGTGAATGAATTTTTGAATTCGGTGTTAAATACGGTAGCCTTGTCACGGCTGTCTTCAACTTCCTGTCTGTCTTTTATTAGAACTGGCTTATTGTTCCCACTACAACTAACTTTTTTTACATACGACCAAAATTTCTTAGGGTTTTCAGTGAGGCTCTTAGAGAGAGAATTTTCACAAAAGTTATTAAAGGCCTCACGCATCGCATTCTTAACACGTCCCCTTATCTCCTCTAACTTATCTAAATCAGTCCGATGCATCGTCCTTCTTGATCGTGCATGTATCTTCCTTTGCTTCTTGAGTAACCTTTTAACCTCCTGTGTGTACCATGGGGGATCGTTCTCTTCCCTGATTGTCCGTTTCGGTATATGCAAGTTCATACCTTCCCCGAGTATATGTAGGAATCGATGCCACCTCTCTTCAGCGGTGCCTCCTGCTACTAAGAAGGTGTGGTAATTATGCCTCAAATACGCTCTTAAACAATCTTTTGAAGCCTTTTCGAATCTGTAAACGATCCTCTCTTTTCTCTTTCTGCACGTGGTTGTTAGTTTTACTGTAGCAATTACAGCTTTGTGATCACTTATTCCTGCGGTGGTAGTAAAAACTATTATACATTCCAAAGACAAATAAAGAGAATAAAAATAAACATTAATTTTTACAAATGAATTTTTTGCAAAAGTCACATTGAATACAATTAATAATCTTGTTCAAATTCTTGAATGGAGTGGCAGGAGTTGCTGATAAGATAATCTCTCAGTTTTTCATTAACTTTATCTTTATTAACGGAAAATGTTCTTATATTCTTGGAAGTTTATTAAACAGATGTATACCAGAATTATTAACTACTCATTGTACTAATGACAGAGATATTTGTGGTTTGTGCAAGTTTCTTGTATTGAAATTGTGTAACTGTGAATTAGAAGTAAGCAGGTTAAAATGATCTAAGAAAAAGCACATGAGAGAATATATATACTGAGAAGTCATTGTAAGAATATTGAGTTTATTAAAATGTTGTCTGCAAGAAGTTCTTTGTTTTACCCTACACAACATCCTAATAGCTCTTTTCTGTGCTATAAAAACTTTTTTACTTTGTGAAGAGTTTCGCCAAAAAATTATGCCATATGACATTACTGAATGAAAATATGAGGAGTAAACCTATTTCGTTAATTCTAGATCTGCTGTTAGAGAAAGTGTTCGTATTGCAAAGGTGGCACTACTTAACTTCTTCAGTAGTGAAGCGATATGTTCGTGCTAACAGAGTTTCTCATCTATTTTAATACCAATGATTTTTATACTCTTTGTTTCTAAGATTGTGTTATAGCTTACTTGTAAATCTCACTCTGCATAATTTTTTGTTTTAAACATAAAATAATGTGTTTTTTTTTTCAAAATTTAATTTTAATTATTTTGCCTTAAACCAATTCGCTACTTCACTAAGTACTTCATCTACATGCAATTCTAGATTATTGTTTGGTGTTTTTCTCATAGTCAGGTTAGTGTCTTAACTTTGTCAGAGAAGTTTCCAGGAAGGTCATTGATGTACAACAAAGAGAGGAGGGGTCCTAGGACAGAACCTTGTGGAATTTCATGTTTTATTTTCTTATTTTAGAATCAAAAGTGGAAACTTTTTGCATTTGACTTTCGATGTATGATTTAAATCGTTTACTGGTGGTTCCATAAATACCATAGTATTACATTTTCTTCAAAATTAATTGATGATTTACCCAGTCAAATGTTTTTGCAAGATCACAAAAAATTCCTACAGGGCTTATTTTATTATTCAGTTCCTCAAATCTGTTATTTAAAAATGAATACATTGCCATTTCTATAGATGATACTTTTTGGAACCCAAATTGTGATTTAGTGAGGATATTGTTTAGTGTAACATGTTTTATTACTCTGCAATACATGAAATTTTCAAAAATCTTTGAGAATCCTGAAAGTAATGGGACGATAGTTATCTACACATGTTGCTTCTCCTTTTTTAAACAACGGTTTTACAGCTGCATATTTTAGTCTATTTGGAAACACACCCTGCATTAAGGATTCATTACAAATGTGGGCAAGTACACGATTGATACAATCTGAACATCTTTTCAGTAATTTACTTGAAATATTAACAAAGCTGGAAGAACTGTTAGGTTTCACTTGTTTCACGAGTTTCTTTATTTCTGATACTGTTACTTGGGGCAATTGCATCTCCTCAAATCTATTTGGGAAAGCAGTCTGAAGAAGCCTTAGGACACTATGTGGGGATTACTTTTCTATACCTAATTTCTCTACAGCTGAAGTAAAATGTTTAATGTTTGTTAAATATTTCCCCTACTTCACTATGAACAGATCCATTTTGTTCAATTTTTATGACTTTAAAGTGATTTAGAGTTTTTTATGTTTCAGTTTTTGTTATATATCAAATAGTTTCCATCTTATTTCTTGGATTCTCAATTTTCTCTTATTTAACCTGTTCTTGGCCTTTCTTATTACGTTTCTTGGTATTTTAGAATAAAGTTTATATTGAGCTTTCAGTATATAGTTATGCGATTCTCTTACTTTTATGTAAAGGTCCCTTTTTGTTTTACAAAATACTCTAATACCCTTTGATATCCATCCCTTACACAGTTCATTGTTTGGAGTATTGACAACTTTCCTTTTTTTGAAACTTCCTTGAAACAATCTTAGTAATATATTGAAAAAGGAATCAAAGTTTTCATTAACACCCTGTGCATTGTACACTTCTGACCATTGTTCATTATTTAAGGAATCTATGAATTTTTTAATATTGTTTTCATTAATATTTCTTCTATATACACAGCTTTTCTTTATCTGTTTAATAGTGTTTCTGGACTTGATACATAACAGCTGGGCATCTGAGATACAATTTATTATTGGAGTGGGTTGTAATTGTTGTACTGTGAAATATCCATAAAAAAAATATATCAGTTGCAGTCCTGCTATTATTTTGTATTCTAGTAGAGAAATTTACAAGTGCCATTAAGTTAAAAGACCTCATACCTTCCATATCTAGCCTCTCATTGCTATGATTGAGAAAGTCAACATTAAAATCTCCGTGTAAAACTATTTGTTTGTTATCTGTAAAACATAGTACCAAAGACTCTGAGATAAAAACAGTATAAAATTCCTGAGGGGGCCCTGTAAATTGCTATTACTATGAGCTCTTCCTTACCATATTCTAGTTTAGTAACACAGCATTCAAAGAGTTGTTCTATACAGTACTTACTTACACCTACACTATTGCATTGAATATTATTTTTAACAAAAATGGCAACTCCCCCTTTCTCCATTTTGCATCTACGGAAATGAGAACTTAGTTTATAATTTGGGATGGACAGCTGAGATATTCCTGTGTCCGACAAATGATGCTCAGATATGCAAAAAACATCTACATCAAAATTTATGGAATTTTGAATCTCTTATAGGAATAGGACAATGTCAGCAATTTTACTAAATGTTCTTCTTATATTTTGATGGAGAATAGTGATCTGAACACTTTGATTAATGAATTTAAACTGTTTACTTTGTTAGTACACACTGGTATGTTGGTTAGTATTTCTAATTTCAGTAAGTTTTGATCAGGAGAGACATTAATTTTTCTTTTAGACATCTTAACACCACTTATAATAGGAATACCTCTTTCACTCACCTGGGATCCCCCGATCTCATCAGCAATAGGAAGCAAATGCTTCCTTTTATCTCTGAAATTCAGATGGAGTACATGGCGAGTATAACTGTCCCTACCAATGCAGGCCCCATCTATCTATGTGTGAATTTGCTGGTTTCCAGAGAACCCTTTCCAATGATGAATTTGTAGGCCTAATCTTATACCACATCCAGCGTTTATCATAACGCTCAAGTGAACCCACAAATCCCACATTCGTCTGACGTGTATTCCTGTAAATGTCTTCAACAATTGATTAATTGATGGCCTTATCAAGACCATTTCCTGGTCCCCCCAAAATTACAATACAGTACTGTACAGATTGTTTGTGGTTTAATTAATATTATTAATAACTAGTCCACGATACAGTTCAGTATTAACTTGCTTTTATATTCATAAATACGACATCAACGATACTGTTTACATGCAAACATACAATCCAGAGATTGCATGCAACACTTCTTCCACAGACAATATATTCCTTGGCTGTCGTAAATTGTGTCGGTGAAAACTGTTTCTCTGTCTCGGATGTTCGCTTTATATAAGCTACATTGAAATTTCTAGAACACTTAAACAGATTCCGACAGATATTTCTCAAACATTAACAATAATTAAACAATTTAAACATATTAAAAACAATCATAATTAATACATAATCATTTACCATCATTACAAAATGGTCAGAAATGGAAATTAAAGTTATTAAACACAAAATTATCAACAGAAATCATTTTTAAACTGTATCAAATTGTCCTTTAGGCACCATAACTTGCCTTAATACTTGGAATTACAAATATTTAAGCAATTCTCTTGCATAATTATGTCCTTAAGGACAATAAATGGCTTCTAAATAATTTCTTTCCAAAAACTAAGTCTATTTACAGGAAATTTCAAAACGAACATACCAGATCATATTCAACCAAACTCTAGCTTACTACTAATGCTTCATAAAATACAATTCCATTTAATTTTTGGTTTGAGGGCTGTTACAACCCCTCCCCAGGATTCACTTAATTTTACATAGTTAAAATTGATTGAATCCGCCATGAAGTTAAGTGGGTTGTATGTACACGTAATGCCAACATAAACAGATTACATTCAACCATAGTAATATTTAGACTTATACAATGTGCATATAAAAGTCTTCATTCCATACATCATCTGTACATAGTTTATGACACTGATTCTGGTTACAATAATTTTGTCTGTTTACAGATCCAATCATTTTCTCAGTTACTGTTTTACACAACAAACATTCAATTCCACCACCTTAAGTTGCAAATTAATTATTCACTACAAATTACACACTTGATGTCTGCTTGCTTACATTTTAGAGCTGATCATTTATCACCACAATGCAGCAGTTCCCAACATCATGAAAACACCAAAAGTTTCTAGACAAAACTGTTACAAATTGCTTTATACACTGTAATTCTTATATCTTAACCATTCTATATCCTTATATCTACATCTGAACTAGAATACTAACACAAACTATCTATATACATCAATTGACAAAATCTTATTTACAAAATCAGATATTTACAGCTGGTGACCCCTTCCCAAACCATGCATTCCAACAACTAATGCTCTTAAAAAAATATAGCAGACATTAGGGCACCTCTCCCAAGATTTTGGTAAAGGCCCCTACATCTTACTGTAAAAGTGGGTTCCAGGATTTCCCTGAAAACCCAAAACTATGTAAATTACTTTTTACAATCTATCCAATTTTCTTCTACTTTTGAATAAACATCTAATACTACGTTTCTATATACACAGAGCTTCACTATATACTGACAGGTACACAAACTTTGAATCATCTGAAACAGCAGACTCTAGCATAGTCACAGAACAGCTGTTTTTACAAGTTGATTGTCCCTTAACAGCAATGTTGCTGACTCAACTGGTAATACAATTTCACAGTCATCACTGGAGTTCAGTCTGCCATTACTTCCAATTACACTATCCATTGTCTGATTACTACCTACACTTAACAAACTATCCGAATCAGTACCTACAACTGTCCTAACCTCTGTCCATATGACTTTCTCCACAACTTTATAGTTTTTCTCAGCAACTACTAGTTCACTATCACCTATCAAATTTACGCATTCAATCTTATTCTCAAATTCAGAAAATTGGTTGTCAAATTTACTATTAATTTCCGAATCTTTACTGTCAATACCTTTCTTTACCTCACTCTTAAATTCAGAAAATTTGTTGTCAAATAAACCATTGATTTCAGAGAATTTGCTGTTCAATGAATCATTGAATTTAGAGAGATTTCTACCATGTTCAGAAAATTTGCTGTCCAGTTTAGCATTAAAATTGGCTACAAAAGATTTTAGAAATGTTTGTAGATTCTTACTATCAGCCATTATCAATTAATAATGAAATCAATTTGAGAAAAAAAAAACTTAAGGAGAATTAAAAATTTGCTAACCTGCCACAAACGTACATGCAAAAACAAATATTTGAATATTCAGTATTTACTGTTTTTCGTCAGTTTGGTACCACTCAAATACTTTTCATCACCTTATATTTCTCCTCATTGCACTTTTACACCACTAAACACCACTTTTTTCACTGATTATAAACACTTTATCACCACACTTCTCACACAAAACACACCACTGTCGAACACACGTCGCCTTTATACCGGAGTAGACTTGTATCCCGGGCCGGAAGATTCTTACACTTGCTGTCGGAAAGGCCTGGTCGACTTCCGCTATCGTCATACCTCCAGATGTAGTTGCCGATTATATTACTCGTCTGAATGCTCCAAACTCGTTATGAACCAACAATGATTTCAAACGTAATTTTTCAAAGCGTGATGCCCTTAAACCCCTTCTATCTGTCTTTGCCAGGCGATAATCTCCGAAGATTTTATTTGTACATAGCAAAATGTATGCAAACTCTTTTAGGGAATTAGCATGTCACAGATGTTCATAATCCCTTGTCGCTCTAAACGGTCGCCATATTAGATTGTTCATGGTTTAATAAATATTATAAATCACTAGTCCACGATACAGTTCAGTGTAAACTTGCTTTTATTTTCATAAACACGATGTCAACAATACTGTTTACAAGCATACATACAAACCAGAGATTGCATACAACACTTCTTCCATACACAATATAGTCCTTGGCCATCTTAAATTGAGTCGGTGAAAACCGATTCTCTGTCTCGGGTGTTCGCTTTATATAAGCTACATCGAAATTTCTAGATCACTTCAAAAGATTCCGACAGATGTTTCTCAAACATTAACAATACTTAAACAATTGAAACATATTAAAAACAATCAGAATTAATACATAATCATTTACTATCATTACAAAATGGCCAGAAATGGAAATTAAAGATACTTAAACACAAAATTATCCACAGAAATCATTTTTAAGCTGTAGCAAATTGTCCTTTAGACACCGTAACTTGCCTTAATACTTCGAATTACAAACATTTAAGCAATTCTCTTGCATAATTCTATTCTTTAACATATTAAATGGCCTCTAAATAATTTCTTTACAAAAAACTAAGTCTATTTACATTGATTTAGAGCAAATTGCAAAACAAACATACCAGATCATATTCAACCAAACTCTAGCTTCCTACTAATGCTTCCTAAAATAATATTCCATTTAATTTTTGGTCTGAGGGCTGTTACAACTCATTTGAAAAATCTTTCCCTAAATCTTTCACATTTGCTACAACACTTCTAAGATCTGCATTTCGTTTGAAAATATTGCAGACTTCATAATCTGGCCCCAAGTCAGAATGAACCATCTCACTGATTTCCCTCCCATGACTGCTTCCAAGTAACAGTACATTCCTACATTCATATACCCCCTGAAAAGTTCTCCCTTTTACTTTACAAAATCCCAGATCATTCAGGCCATCCTGATGGTCTTCAAGGTTACAATCTAGATCCTCCAATGGCTGAAACGCATTGGATGTCTCCAGCTGGATACCATCAGGCAGACAGTGTCTCCTGCCTCTCCTGCCAGAGCTGACTTCTCTCCACTGATGGTTCTGCCTAAACCTAAAAACAGTTTTTTTCTACCTTCAGGGCCTTTAAAACCCTCTCTGCAGATGTCAGATATGACTGGGTCTTCCGAATCTGCTGCTCCTGATCATTAATTCTGCAGGAGTGGCAGTTACAGCCAATACTGACACAAAAGTCACTGTTAGCAACATTGCTGCACCTCCAGTGAAAGTAGGGCCCAAAATCCTGGCATGTCACACCTTCTCTTACCAGTCTTCGGCAATTTCCACACTTAGTATCGATTACAACACTTCCAGAAAAACTTAAGAACTTAGGAGAATAAAAACTTTAAAACATTTACTACTTTAAAAACTTAAGAATTAAGGTGAAAACACTTTAAAATGTTTACTTTTAATTAACTAAATGTGTTTCAGTTGCAGCAGGATTCTAAGGAAAAATATAATGTAAATCACTCAAACCTTTTCCAAAATGTGAATTGAAACACTTATCTACTACAAGACTTACAACAAAACAAACAAATGATATCAAAATAACTTTTAAAATAATTACAATGAAATTTTACACTCTAGAACTCTGATTCTGACCTAACATAAAATGTAAACAAGTAAAACTTGTTTATATTGTATTGATTTTCTATTTAAAAAATGTTTCACTATCACTTAATAACTTAACAATTTACTGCGAAACTAATGCATCAAAACAAACTTACAATGAAATTCTGTTATTCTATAATAAGAATATTGATACTAGACGTTAATCAGGGATGTAAATAAAGGTCCAATATACAATTATACACGGCCACGCTGTAACTTTAACACTACTCTTCCGGCAGCCAGCTACTGACTCCTGCAGTGGCCTGCTACAGACTGACTCAACAATTACAATTTTACACCACGCTCCTCTGCACTTAACAATGCTTCATGGTGACTTTAAACTTTACAAATAAGATAAATGGCTTAGTATTGTCTCGTCACAACACCCCTGGGTTATTTATTTATATTTTTTTTTTTTTTTTTTTTGCTACTTGGAAGTACACCCCTGGGTTATTTATTTATATTTTTTTTGCTACTTGGAAGTGACAGTTTTACAATAGCCAAAAAATAAATCCAACAAAAGACAGTTAATCTACCCATTAATTCTTATTCATACCAAACCATTACTTTAATGGTGATGAAGGGCTGATCATTATAACTTCCACGACAATACAATGTCAAAAATAACCTTAAATTACAACACAAGTGACATATCAAAATAATGTCCAAAAACACACAATCTCACTTGCATCTGCAATGTCCAAAATGACACCAAAATTCATTGTCCTGTAATGGTGCCACATAACTAAATAGTAACATAATGATACAAAAGTTAGTGCTGTTGTTAAAAAAATTGGTGCTCACACAATTTGTCAATATACCATCTTTTCATTCTTCGAGAAACATATTTACAATGCCACAAACTAAAAAAATAAACCATTAGTGGTTTAATGCTGTGAGGTACAACCGCCCTAAAAAAAAAAAAGTCTTGGAAAGTAAACAGCATCTTATGGGCTTCGTAATGTGATCTCCTCACTTTAATTAAATTACATAAATTCTGTAATGACTGTGTTGTGGCACATTTGCCAAGTTAAACACACAGACACAATACTTTGGAGCTATTCTGCATCCAAAACTTCCATCTGAAATGCATTATTTTATATAATGCTTGAGCTAATTGAATGTGATTACTATGGATGTTATGCCCTAAAACACACACATACATCATCATTTAAGTATTTCATGGTAGGAAAAATCATCATTCGTAAAAAAATCATCACTGACACATGTTGGCATAATAGACATCATCCCATCATTAAAACAAGTTATGGTGAAATACATCATCATTGAAAGCTGTTATAATATTATTTTAGTACACTTTATCTAATCCACTCTTTTCAAACATGACATAGCATACATTAATTCAAAACTCTATGTGGCTTGGCTTGTAAACAAATCATCATGCATTGATAATCTCTAAAATTACACATGTGAAATTGAGCAAAGATACATGCTCACCCTCCCTTCTACTGAAGTACAGTGAGGAAAAGGATAAAAACCAAATTACTCTGTTTTACAATGAAATGTGAATCAGCAACAGCATCAATGAAAGGCATAAGTGCCTGGATCTTGGTTTTGTTCTATGGGAGAACCAAATCTGGAACTATTTCAATTCCTTTGAAGATAAAACCTTGACAAGGCCCCATCCCACAAGAACCAATTCCCGATAACTGCTGTGATTTGTGGATCAAAGTTGTGATATCCTGAAAAAAAAATGATGAACCGCAACAGCATCAATTAAAAGCGTTTCCACCTGGATCTCAGTTTCAACTGTGGGAAACCAAATCTGAAACTTTATGGTTTCCATTGTAGGTATAACCTGGACCGGGCCTCCTCTCACAGGAAACTGAGTCCTGACAACTGCTGGGCTCTTTAAACGTTAGACTTATGTTCATCAATATAACCACCAGCAAAACCGACAATTAAGTTTCAATATGTGTGAGTAAGAAATATTGTGATCAAGTTCCATTTAAATAGGAAAGACAAGCCAAAAAAAAAATATCCCTTTCTGGTATTATGTGACAAAAATACTCCACATCCGGTAATCGACCAACTTAATGGAGGGTGTGGAGAATGTGGTTGTCTGTCCTATGCTACAAGAAAAATGTTTGTTCTTAAACTTAACTACATTGCTGCCCTCATGGAATGAATTCAGCTTACATCTGTACAGGGGTGATTTGATTTGTTTCATCTTAACATGTACATCTGGTTCTTCTCTTTTAGCACTTTTCTTCTATCTGTGTTTTGTACCTTGCCGAATGGTGTTAACCCTTCTCAAAGAAACAGGTGAACATTGGAGGATAGGGTCTTTCATTAGGTTGTCTGAAAATGCAGTATCATAATATGGTTTATTGCAAAGAAACTCGTGATAGTGAAAAAATTGCTGAAACTCATCACAATGAAAAGCTTGTTTGTCCCCAATGTGACCATTATTTGCAAATATTCTAGGAACCTAATGAGAAGAGAAAATAGTATTTGTTCCAAAAGGGAATATCAGGTTGTAAATATAGTCTGGAAACATCATAACAGGAGTTAGTCTGCGATGTTTGTTAATGGATTCGGAAACGCCCTGTTTGTTCCTAACCATAGAACTTTTTGAAAAATTGCTTTTTGATAACATTGCCGCCTGTACCAAAACAATATTGGGGTTAACTGTTACACTATTGTCAACTGTCTGCTGAGGAGCTATAGAACTTGTAATAGGCACTAAGACTGGAGTGTTATCATCTGGTTGTGTATCTAATAATGCAGCGAGGTCAGAAGGATGTGTAATATCACTCTATGTCTGAATCTGTTGTGGTAGCCGTTTCAGTGAGGAAATATCCTTATTAGACTCATTTAAATCATTTGCATTGAGCTCATTCCTGTTCCTCAAGTTTGGAGCCAGTGTGATTGATCTTCACTTCATGAGTATCAGAAGATTTGGATTTCTTATCAAGTGTTACATCTGTTTGTTTGGTTTATGCTTCAAATTTTGTATCGAATGATTTGAATTCCCGGTGAAATATTTGCTCCATACGTTTGTTGTGTGCTTCCAATAACAGTATGACTATGGATAGCTGGCTAGAACCTGCAGGTGCTGATTGCACTATGTGTTGATAATTTGTGTCAAAACCCATGACGTCATCATCAGATGACCTAGTCGAGAGCTCCAGTTGGTCGCAAGACACCAACTGTCTTGGGGTACTATCCGTTAACATCTGAAAAGTATCTTGTCTAGTGAGAGGTGTCAGACCGGTATTCAATTCTAGTGATGTCTCCTCCCCCTGTGAAAAATTATTTTCTACCTCTTCAATAGCAACCCTGCTTGTGCTCACAGCCTCATCAAGGGGAGCATTAGCACCTTCCATACTTAAATATGTTTTCTGTGCAATAGGTTGAGATACAAATGGATCCCCACAATAATCGAAATTGCAGACAAATTATTCCGTAATCAGACTTGTTGAGACTGTAAAACTACGGCAGAGAAAATGTTAAAATGAACTAAAACTTTGGTTCCAAATTTATATGCTTACACTCCCCCCCCCCCCCAAAAAAAAATCATTTGGAAACATCAACTGCTAGGGCTAGTCAAAGATCAAAGCATGTAATGTCAACAAAATAATAAAATCTTTGCACCAAAGATCAAAGCGTTCATTGTCAACAAAGGATTAACATCCTTAAAACAAAGAATTCAGAGAGGCAAAGGTCGACACCTGCACTGAAAACCATTGAACCAAATCTTTGCTTCATAGTACTCTTTCTTTGCTCTTACCATGTTTGACTGTCTTGCTCATACAAGAAAAATATGGCGCCGCTCTGTAATTTGGAATGTTGCAAACACCAAATACACAAAGCTTAAAGTTTTTGACTGAACTTTTGGTTGCTGAAAACGGAAATTCGCGAATATTTAATATTGCAATATCACGCCAGGCCACAGTCGTAACCAAGTTTCTTGTCATGTATATGTGTAGTCGATATCATCACGTAACAATATGATATTTTTCTGTAAAGTGCAACAAAATCTTCTCGGCTGTCCAGCCGGATGGTGGTGTAAAAACACGACATTTCGACAGCTGACTCTGCTGTCTTCATCAGGTATCTTGTGGTTGTCCTCAGCTGACTGTCTCTGCCTCGACTGATACCTGATGAAGACTGCAGAGTCAGCTGTCGGAACGTCGTGTTTTTACAACACCATCCAGCTGGACACCCAAGAAGATTTTGTTGCATTGATATGCCGGGAAAGTCTCCACTCACACGTCTGTAAAGTGTAAAATTATTCTTGGAAAATTACAATTTTAAAATTTATGCAATTTGAAAATCTTTATTTAGCAATACCGCAGCAGAAAAATCAAATACTGTGGTCGTCTACATGGTGCTAGCAAACATTCAGCAAGCACGTGTTTGGTCACACTCACTATTAAGGACTAGTGGCCAAAAAAAACACCAACTTCTTTCTCCAAAATGGGACAAAACGTTTGCACCAACCAATGAATTTACAATTTTGTATAGGAAATCCTCTGAACACTGTGAAAACTACACAATTTTTGTGGCATCTATATAGCACTGGAACTTCGCGTAAAAAACGCAATTCTCAAAAGAATACGAACAACACTTATTGTGGCTGAACTGCGTGCCTGTAATTCCATTTTGTGAAACTGCATGGTGGCAAAACTGGTGACAGCAGAGTGAAGTCTTGCTGCTCAGAAAACAGTGCCTCGGAAAGCAGCGTGGAAATCCATGTCATGTACGATGTAGTGACCAGCGTGTTCCCCCATACACACTGTAGGTTGTCGGACATGGCTTCAACGAAGTCGGAAACGTGGTTTTTGCAAAGACGAGATAAAAAATCCATCTTCTCCGGTCTCTACACAGAGGCCATGCAACGATTTAGCTGGCTTGATCGTTTAGGTTTGCGGGTTCGATTTTCTACGTCACTTCACAGGTAGCCTTTTAGTTAACATCTGATTTATTTACCAAGCTCATATATCTATCCCAATTACCACCACTATGCTTATTCGCTCTGACCATGGATAAGGGTATACAGTACTTCATTTCCTGTGATTACAAGTTCTGACCACCCTTCTGACTATCGAGTCTACGCACTGTGTTAACACTTTTCACTTTTGCAAGCTAGTTGTTCGTCATGAATCGCTTCCCCAAAGTGATTAGTGGGCAACATTTTTTTACTTTTAGGTCCACTATACAATTATACAAGGCTGTGTTGTAACTTTAACACTACTCTTGCGGCAGCCATATACTGACTCCTGTGGCGGCCTGCTACAGACTGACTCAACAATTACAATTTTACACCACGCTCCTCTGCACTTAACAATGCTTCATGGTGACTTTAAGCTTTACAAATAATATAAATGGCTCGCTGTGGCATAACGTGGAGAAGTTACATAAAAAAAAAGGAGTTGGTTGCTAGGGAAACAGCAGCGTAACAAGAACCAACGGGCGAGCAAGAAGATTTAGTGTGAACGTTTGGGGTTGAAGATGTATAGTAGCTGCTTATAGAGGACCTTCGTAATCTTGGGACATGAAATAGTAAAGTGTAAATGAAATAAAGATCAATGAATTAAATGGAAGGTTATCGTCACTCAAATGTTGAAGGATTAAGTTTGTTTTGAAGTTTCTACCCAAGACTTGGGAAGAATATTTATTAGAATAGCAACACGACGATAACACATTAAAATACGATGACGATAATCCTAATAAAATACGGCATCGCCACAACTGGTTCTATTCGAACAACTTGTCCTGTGTAGCAGGGAGTAGTTACATGTTATTAGATGTATTGTGGCTTAAATAATATATTAAATAACTAGTCCACAATCCAGTTTCAAATTTTTACTTGTTTTATTGCTAGTAAGCCAGCGGACTTCAAAATACAATTCATATATAAACACAACACTCTAATGATTACAGTCTACACTTCTTCTAACAATGACACTACCAAAACTGTTCGTTCAACACTGTCCTTGGCTGACATAAACTAATGCCAAGATACTGATACTCAGTCTTTGCTGGTCCTTTTATATAAGCTCCATGGAAAGTTCTAGAACACTAAAAAGGCTTCTGACAGTTATTTCTCGATCATTTACAATACTTAAACAATAGAAAACACTTTAAAAACAATCAGAATTAATACATAATCATTTACAATCATTACAAAATGCTTAGAAATGGAAGCTAAAGATACTTAAACACAAAATTATCCACATAAATCAAGTGAGAATGAAGGCTTTCATGGCGTATCAATGATATGAAGTCTTCACAGGTTCTTCGCCGTATGGTGTTTAAGAAAAACAACAACGAGCCTTATGCAGGGAGCATCAGAGCTGCTCTGATGCTCCCTGCATAACATCAGACCTGAAGATTGTGGCAGAGCCAGCCGCTGAAAACTCGTTTTTCTTCAACATCATATGGCGGAGAACCTGTGAAGACTTCATATCACATAAATAATTTTAAACTGTAGTAAATCTTCCTATAAACATTGTAGCTCACCTTAATACCTACAATTGCAAACATTGAAGTAATTCTCTTGCATAGTTCTGTCCTTAAACATATTGAATGGTATTTACATAATTTCTTTTCACAAAACAAAATCCATTTACACTGATTTACAGTAAATTACAATACAATCATGCAAAAATCATATTCAGTCAAACTGTAGCTTCCTAAAAATGCTTCATAAAATGCAAGTCCAGTTAAAGTTTAGGTTTGAGGGCTGTTACGATGTCTTACTTTATCATGTTGATATCAAAAAGAATTTTTTAATAGTAAGCATTAAGACTGTAACGATAAAGAGGTGGCTTGCTTGCTTTGTAGCTTGGTGTGGGGTAATTGTTGTGCGTCTAGTTTTCACTGGATTACAGGTTCTTTTACCATTGACTCATAAAGTCGCCATATGAATAATCTTCCGATTTCTTATCCAAATATACACATACAAGACCACCACCACCAGTGATATAATTTGACCATGTATAAAAGCTATCCAGCACTTCTTCTCCTCCAATTGTCAAATTCTGAACTACACTATCCTCACTTGGTTCGTATACCTTATTTTAACCCCCACAAGTTCACCAATATTTACGAATAACTGCTGTTTATCTGAGTGCAGGCGGCATTTTATAATGTTTCGTAGGTTCCACACAATATTGCCGGGCGCACAGCCAAACAATTAACGGGCGGGCAACCGCTCATGACCAACCTCCAAGACAGTGTGCCACAGACTGCCTTCAACAATCAGACTCGCACCGCGTCACACTCTCAACAATTGGTTTCCGAATCACTCGCTCAACACAAACACACACATGGCTTTAATACTGTCTCGACACAAGACACTTCAATGCTCATTTTGAATTAATCCTAGACCATTCTTCTATGATGCATGTGAAACAATGGGTTCTAAAGCTTATTGATGCTGTATAGTAGTAAATAAGAATGGATAGGGAAATTAAAGCCATCACTCACAACAGATTAAGGTTGGAGGATTCTGAAAAACAAACATGGACATGCTTTACAATATTTCTGTACAGTTATTAAAGTTGTTAGAAGTTTGACATATGGCAAGGGAATGAAATGTGTACACATCAAAACCTATCTTTTTATCAATGAAGCCAGTGACGAACAAGGGAATAGTGGGAGGAAAATAGACAATCAATTTATTCATAATAAAGTATAATCTCTGCAAAGGCTGTGCCAAGAAATAAATGAATTAAAAACATAATTTTGCATCAGTAAAACTATAGTACAATATAATATACAGATGAAACAAAAATAGCTATTATAAAAGTAACTGGTAGATTTTCTAGTGAGTTCTTACCAGAAGAGGAGGCCAGGAGGATATCTGTTGTCAATTTTGTTGGTTTGCATGCCCTTTCTAGTTGATATACTTTACCATAATTATTGATTGTCTACTTTTTCCTCTATCACTGCCATCTCCACCCCTCTTCATCTCTCCATTCATTTATATGATATGTCTTAATGGCAACACATTCAATCCCATTGCCATATCTCACATTTTATAAGATTAGGATTTGTACCATTATATTTTTAAGTGTGTTCACATTTATTTATTCGTCACTGCTGTCCTGCCCTCATCTGTCATGATCCTTCATTATTTTCATCACCTAACAGCATTTTTCACTTTCACTGTATCAAAACTATTTGTAAGTAATATATTTGAAAATAGTAAAATGATTTTTCCCATAGTAAAATAGTTTCTTGCCAGTTTAGCTGCTTGTATTAAGGAGCCTTCAGATTAAAATGGGAAATTATAACAGGACTGAGTTAGAGTCCTGGTCCCCACATTCTGGACATCCTGATCGTCGTTTTTAAGTGGTTTCTGACAATCATCTTGACAAATACTGTGACAGTTCTTCAGTGTCCCCCCATAATCTATACATTCCACAAAATAAAAATACACTTATCATAAAAACACAAGATACATATCGTGCAGACAGATAGAAACTCATATGGTTTAATACTGTAGACTTAACAAGTCTGATTCTTGCCATGATTCACACTAAGCTGCCACAATAATCTAACTGCTGGTTTTAATGTGGTTCATAGTGGTCCTTACTAAAAAAAAATGGTTCCAATTATGTTTTTCCAAGTTTTAACGTGCTATTTGGACAATAGCATAATTGGGAAAGAGAAAATCAAGAAAAAATTGTTGCTGAATATTGATTAATGGTGGTATGAAATAACAGAAGATTCCAATAATATTTTATTACAATTATTACTCATTCTGTGACTTAACAGTTTACAAGGAAATGTAAATGTGTCATTAACGATGTATACTATGTGGATTATAGAATATTTTAGTAAATTATAAATTTTACAGAAAACATCAAAAATTACTCTATGGCACAGATTGTAATTTAAGTTCTTAATTTTTAACTTCAATTTGTTAAAATTATTATCAATTTACTATACAAAAAATAGCCGTTAATGACAGAATTAATTCATGATTCAGGTAGTTTGACTAATGATCACATTTCCCCTAACTCCCTGATCTTTAGTTAGTTTTTCATTGAATTATAGTACAATTAGGAACTAATGTTATAGTAAGTTGTCAATTTTTTTTCAGGATACTTGGGTAAATTAACTCAGAAATTCAGATATAATACGGCATTACGGACTGATGATAGAATGCGGATAATGAATGAAATCATTTCTGGAATACAAGTTATCAAGATGTATGCTTGGGAAAAACCTTTCTCACTTCTCGTTGCAGCAGCAAGAAAGCAAGTAATCCTATTATATAAGAATATGTAGTGGTACTTAAGTATCCTTGATAATACATTCGTGTTTTTTAGCATCGAGTCTTTATCATAATGATGTAGTGTTTCTCGGCGTTGAGAATATAAATATTGTTCTCGGGTGACTAGCCTAATTATAGGAGCCTTTGTTTTCGGATATCCTCTTCGAACGATCGATGACTTTCAGCCCGTCCGCTATATGTCATGTAAAAAAAGGACATTGAATCCAGCTGTAACTCCATCTTAGCATCGATTCAAGTCACAACGAGATTTGACCCCTGCTACGACTGGTTCCACAGCCGACCAATCACAACGTAGCACCGGGAATCTGGTCTAGCTCAGCAACTTCGCACGTTCCTGACCTCACTTCACCAGAAGATGGCACCAACAATTGAGAGCGCCGAAATATTGTGTAGTACTCCCTATAACTCGGCTAGTCACCCGAGAACTATATTTATATATCAAGTCCTTATACTTCGTAAAAAAAAAAAAAAAAAAAAAAAAAAAAAAAAAAAAAAAAAAAATAAAAAAAAATAGGTTTTGTTGTACTATTTCTCTCCACACTAGCATAAAACCTTAGACTTCAAACATTTGATCTTATGGCCTTAATATTACTTTATTTCTTCCAGAAAAGAAATGAATGTTGTGAGATCAATGCAGTACATAAGGAGTGTAACTGTGTCAATGAATATATTTGTTACCAGAATATCGGTATATTTTTGTGTGTTGACATATGTTCTGCTTGGTGAAGATGTAACAGCTGAAAAGGTTTGTTAAAGGAAATTAATTTTTATACACTTTATTTTTTCTTAGTTTGCATAAGTGGCAAGAAGTTAAGAAAATTCCACTGTAATTTGAACTCCCTTTCATCATTTTTTTTAGTTTATTTTGTTTGTTTATTTTCAAAATAAATATGTGTGCATGTTTATTGGAATAGTCATTGTACATTATGCGACACATAAAGATCCAATATAGACAATTTGTATTTGCACAGGTGAATAAATTACCACAATTAATCTACAAAACTTATCTTACTTTGTTTGGAAGCTTTCTTTGCCTATATGTTATGCTCGAAGACTAAAAACATTCAGTGAGTGAAAAAATGACCACAGTGTGTTGTGGTGTCTTTGAAATGGCCACAACAGCTTATTTACGTTATGGAATTGACAAAAAAATCGAGAACGCTTTGTGGATATCTAAAAAAGGCCACAACATGAAATTAGCATTGTGTCTCTAATGATATTTGACCACTATGCTTTGTGGTTACTAAGAAACGCCACAACATGTTTTGAACATTAGCTGATGCAACCACATTATGATAGGCAGGTTGTAACTACACATTCTGAATGTTAATAATGAGGTGATACTAAGAAAATAAAAAATATTTTTCGTTGCTGTTTCTTTATCATTAATCATTGTCAGATATAAGTTGACAGCAACATTTTTAAAATAAATATACTTGGTAATGAAAGTACCAATAATGTTGCAGAGTCTTTCGCTTTTACAAGTACTGTTACCATGACATTTGAGTTACATTTTAATTTCTTTGAGCAACATTTGCATTTTTTACCAATACAGTAACTTTTACAGTGACACATTATAAAGCCTAGACGACTTCCAGATGGCAACATAAATGCTTAGCCAAGTGTTAAATGAGTCGAGAGATGTCATGATTGTTAAAGTTACTCTCTGCAACCATAAATTCATTACGATCATGAAGTTGATTGAGAAGGCTTATCTTGTTTACTAACTAATAGAAACCTGATAATTAATGCTTTTTTTCTGTCATCAGTCTTTCGACTGGCTTGATGCAATCTTCCATCTCTTCCTATCTTTTGCTAACCTCTTCATCTCTACATATCCCTTACAACCCATGTCCTCAATTATCTGCTTCACATATTTTAATCTCTCACTTCCTCTACAGTTCTTACCTTCGACCGTTCCCTCCACCAGCAAATTAACCAATCCAGCATGTCTCAAAATATGACCTACCAGCCTGTCTCATCTTTCTGTAAGCTTCTTCCACAAACTTATTTCCTCACCCATCATTTCCAAAACTTGTTCATTTCTTACTATGTCTGTCCACTTAGTTTTCAGCATTCTTCTCTAGCACCAAACTTCAAATGCTTCAATTTTCAATCTTTCCAGTATTCCAAAGTCCATGTTTTGCTACTGTAAAGTGCTGTGCTCCACACATAGTTTAAAAAAGTTTTTCTCTAATTCCTGGATCCATATTTGAAACTAAAAGATTTCTCTTTCTCATGAAGGCTCTTTTTGCTAGTGCTATTCTGCTTTTAACATCATTCCTCCTTCGGCCATTGGTTGTATTTTTGCTTCCCAACTAACAGAATTCACTTGCATCTCCAATTGCATCCAATCCTATTTTTTTATTTAATCTGCAAGTATTGGAACAATTTCTACTACATTTAATCACTTTAGTCTTGCTTTTATTTATATTCAGGCCAAAATCTTCCTTCAGTATTTTGTTCATGCCATTCAGTAAGTTCTCAATATCACTAGCCCTTTCTGCAAACAAGACAATATCACCATCAAATTGTAGCATACCATTTTTTTTTTCCACTGAACACTTATGCCACATGGAAATTTTTCTTTTACTTTCTTTATTGCTTACTCTACATACAAGATGAAAATTAATGGGGATAGACTATAACCTTGTCTCACGCTCTTTTTAACTGATGCTTGTCTCTCATGATTCTCTACTTTTATTACAGCCACTTGATTCTTATATAGTTTATAAAGTATTCTTCTATCTCGATACTTTAGACTTGACTTCTTTAAAATTTGTCCCACCTAACATTATCAAAAGCTTTTTCTAAATCAACAAACTCCATAAAAGTATCTTTGTTTTTCTTGATCTGCCCTTCAAGTATTAATCTTAAAGCCAGAATTGCTTCCCTTGTACCACGATTTTTCCTAAACCCAAAATGATCTTTACCTACTATGTCTTCTACTACCCTTTCCATTCTTATTGATATTATTTTCATCAGTAATTTTGAAGCATGTGATGTTACACTTATGGTGCGATAATTCTCACATTTATCGGCTTATGCTTTGTTCAGAAGTGTGAAGATGATATTTTTATTATAATCAGTTGGAATTTCTCCTGTTTCATAACTTTTTGATATCGACTTGAATAATATTTTGATTCCTTCTTCTCCTAGGGATTTAAGAAGTTCTGGAGGGATCTCATCAATTCCAACTGTCTTATTTGCTTTCAAGTTATCCAGAACTTTATTAAATTCTGTCCTCAAAACATTATCTCCTAACTCATCAATGTTGACATCGCCTTCCTTTTCTATTACAATATTGTGTAAGTCATCTCCATCATACAGTTTCTCAGTGTATTCCTTCCATCGGTTAGTTCTATCGTCTGAGCGTAAAAGAGGTTTCCCATCGGCGGCTGTAATGTTCACACCTCTTTTCTTCATTTCTCCAAAATTCTGTTTGATCTTCCTATATGCAACATCTACTTTACCTGTTACCATATCCTTTTCTACTTCTTCACACTTTTGTTCTAGCCATTTTTCTTTTGCTTTTTTGCATTTTCTGTTTATTTGATTTCAAAATTGCCTGTATTGCTATCTGCTTGCTTCATCCTGAGCATTTTTGTACCTTCTCCTCTGATCCATCAGTTCCAAAATTTCTTCTGTGATCCAAGGTTTTCTGGCAGCTTGTTCCCTAAGCCTAATGTTTCTTTACCAGCTTTCATTATTTTGGTCTTTAACGCACTCCATTCGTCCTGGGTTGAGCTCCTTTCAGAGTTATTTCCTAGACCTAAGTCTACCATTTCTACAAACCTTTCTCTGGTACTAGATTGTTTCAGTTTATTCACTTCCAGTCTGTTCTGCTTATGCTGCTTCCTTATTCGCTTGAATAACAACAGCTGAAACATTGCTGGGAGCTGCACCTCCTCATCAACTGTGTGTAACCTAATTTAAACAGTCGAACCAAATCCAGCTGCAGGAAAATTTTAGCTGGACATTGAAATCATTTTATGTGCCTGTTTCACTTGGCTTGTATTAGCACTTACCCTCTCAACATTGATGATGACCTTTCTTAAACAAAATTTACATGCAATATTTGCACCAAACCTCTCATTCTTGTTGCTTTCTCTACAGATAACATTAACAAGTTCATGACACTTATAAGCTTCTGAGGTGTATTTTTCACAAATAACACAACTTTTTATTAAATTTAAATTTTTAGTTTTTCTAAATTGGTGTCAATATAAAAAATGCAAAAAAAAGGCAAGTTTTGCATAAAGAGATTGAAATGTAACTCAAAATGTCACTTATTTTGTATAATTATTAAAATTATGGTTTTACACCATGTCGATGTTAAGGTCATTAGAGGCAGGAAAAACTGGGGGCAAGGAATGGGAATCAATTCAGCCTAGGTCTTTTTAAAGGAACCAACCTGGCATTCACCTGGAGTGATTTGGGGGAACCATGGAATACTCAAATCGTGATGGCTGAACAGGTATTCTAAGCTAACTCTTCCTGAATGCAAGACTAGAGCTTTCCTTCCTACCAACCACACTTGGTTAAATGTGATGGTAATATTTTTTTGTAAAAATGAATACTTGAAACATTCTTGACAACTGTGTTACCAACTTTCTTTATATTGTATAAACTTGTTATAATATGATATCGAAATAAAATTGTCTTAGGCTTAGTATCTATGCTGTCCATGGATATTGTATATTCTCTGTGGTGAATAAACAGAAGATGTGCTGTTGCATTCTTGCTTAACCGTTAAACGGACGTGTTTTAATAGGTTATGGGCCCAGACTGTGACCCAGAGTTATTTTCTTCGCTATTCCAGTAAACAGAATACGGAAAAGTCGTAATCTTATAAATAATTAGTTACGCGCTTGAAGATGGCTTCGAATTTTGTAGTTAACGTGCCTAAGCTTAAAGGCAGAGACAACTACGATGTATGGGCTTTTGCAGCGGAGAATATGTTGGTGTTAGAAGGCATGTCCGGCTTAATAAAGGAAGAAGGAAGTACTAGCACTGCAGCCGCAGATGATGCAAAGGCGAAAGCGAAGCTGATTCTTACAATTGATCCAGCGTTGTATGTGCACGTAAAGCAAGCTAAAACAACGAAGGAGCTATGGGCGCAGCTTAAAACTATGTTTGACGATTCCGGGTTTACACGAAGAATAACCTTACTTCGCCATCTTATATCAATCAGGCTTGATAATTGTGATTCAATGACGTCGTATGTGACAGATATTATTGAGACATCGCAAAGATTAAGTGGAACTGGATTTGATATAAACGACGAATGGATTGGCTCGTTGTTACTGGCAGGTTTACCAGAACGATTTTCACCAATGATCATGGCGATTGAACATTCCGGGATTCCTATTACGGCGGATGTTATCAGGACAAAATTGATCGATATGGAGATATCAGATTCGAATGAATCAGAGACAAAAACCGCTTTCGCTTCCAAAGGTTGGCAGAACCATAGAAGCAAGACTGCTAACAGACAAAACAAAAGCGGAAACTACGTCGCGGAAAAGTCAAATGTCAAAATGACAGGAGTTAAATCCATCACTTGTTACAGGTGTAAACGAAGTGGACATTACAGGAATCAATGTCCTTTGCTGGTGAAATCTGATGAACCTAAACAATCCAATGTGTTTAGTGTTGTTTTTCTATCCGGCAAGTTTGGTAAACAAGATTGGTATATTGACTCCGGTGCAAGTTCTCATATGACGCCGAATGAACATTGGATAAAAAATGCATTGTATTCGTCAAGTGAACCAGAAGTTATTATCGCTGACAAAACCAAAGTACCTGTGCTGTGTACCGGCGATGTAGAAATAACTTCAGATTGTGGTTATGATATTAATGTGAAAAATGCATTGTGTGTGCCAAGTCTGACGACTAACCTCTTATCAGTGAGTGAACTCATAAAGAACGGTAATAAAGTTCATTTCGATTCACAGAATTGTTTCATACATAATATGAACGGTGAATTGGTGGCTATAGGAGAACTTATTTGTGGTGTTTACAAGTTGAAGGTAAAACATAAAATGAAAAGTGAGCACAGTTTATTGGCTGCTCCTGTGTTAACTGATGGTTATATGTGGCACCGAAGACTCGGTCATATAAATAGTGCAGATATGAATAAAATGAAGTCTGGTGTGGTTGATGGACTTAGTTATCCTGATAATTTTCAAACGGGAAAAAACAGTTGTATCGTGTGCTGTGAGGAAAAACAGTCAAGACTTCCGTTCAAAAATATTGGAGAAAGAATGTACAGAGACATTGCAGATTATACATGCTGATGTGTGTGGCCCAATGGAACATAAATCCTTAGGTGGTGCACGATATTTTTTATTGCTGGTGGATGACTTCAGTCGCATGGCATTTATTTACTTCTTGAAAGCTAAAAGTGAAGTATTTAGCAGATTTAAAGAATTTAAAGCCTTGGTAGAAAACCAAAAGAATAAGAAAATTAAAATATTTCGCACTGATAATGGCTTTGAATTTTGTAATAATAAGTTTACAGATTTTCTGAAGAAAGAAGGTATTATTCATCAGAAAAGTAACCCTTACACGCCAGAACAAAATGGTCTGTGTGAAAGACTGAATCGCTCAATAGTTGAGAAAGCAAGATGTATGTTGTTTGATGCAAAGCTGGATAAAAGATTTTGGGGAGAAGCAGCAAACACAGCCGTGTACTTAAAAAACAGATCAATTGCATCAGGAACTCAAGACAAGACACCATATGAATTGTGGTATGGCAAGAAACCTGATGTAAGCCATATTCGTATATTTGGCAGTGATGTAATGGTCCATGTTCCCAAAGAAAAACGTTTCAAGTGGGACAAAAAGTCACAAAAACACATTCTTGTTGGATACTCAGAAAATATAAAAGGTTATAGAATTTATGACTACAAGAAGAAGAATATATTAATATGCAAGGATGTGGTTATTGTGGAGAGTAGAAAAGATAATAAATATGAAGAAATAAGTGTTTCAGTGGGGGTGTCTGGTCAAGAAGGACAATTGACAGTAACAGACACACCAGAATTACTGAAATCAGTTTCAGTGGGGGAGTCTGCTCAAGAAGAACAGTTGACAGGAACAGGCAAACCAGAATTACTGAAATCATCTCAATCAGACTATGCTGAAGTAGGTCAAGATAACTTGGAAGAAAGTACTGCAGCTGAGAGTGTGGAAATTAAGACATTGCCTAAAAGAAAAAGGAAACCGCCTCAGAGATATGGTACAACTTTATTAAGTGTGGCCTGTAAAGAAGAAGGCAGCTGTGTTCCAGATGATATCATCAGAGAATTCCAGCAAGTGATGCAGAAGATGAAGGCAGTTATGGTCAGACAGGAGAATCGCATCCAAGCCCTGGAGGCAAAGCTGATGGCTTCAACAGCAAGTGCAGTGCAAGTGGGTGTTTAAATAATAAAGGTTTGAAAGTGATGATAAAGTGTGATACCGTGCTAGGTCAGTGTCTAAAGGTTTTTGCCAAAAAGCAGGTATAGTTTATCATGAAACTTTTTCACCAGTAGTCAGACACTTTACATTGTGACCTTTATTTGCAATTGGTGCACAATTATGGTTAGGTATTTAAATGTAACTTTTTTTTAAAGGGTATCTGAAGGAAGATATTTCCATGCATTTACCTGAGGGTTACAAAGTACATAATTGTGATAGAATGTTTTGGAACTGAAAAGGTAGAATTACAAGGATTTGTAGATGCTGACTGGGCAACTAACACTATAGACAGACGGTCTTAGAAATCTGTTATTTGAAATCACGGGCAATTTGTGTATGATTACTATGCCAGCTGCTTTGCTCACTAAAGCTCTTTGTGCCTTCAAACATTACAAACTGATGAACAAAATAGGATTATTAAGTAATATATTGTAATGTTCTGTGAGGCTGTAACTTATTTCGATATAGTGGGGGTGTTATAATATGATATCGAAATAAAATTGTCTTAGGCTTAGTATCTATGCTGTCCATGGATATTGTATATTCTCTGTGGTGAATAAACAGAAGATGTGCTGTTGCATTCTTGCTTAACCGTTAAACGGACGTGTTTTAATAAAACTGCTCTCGGGTGACTAGTCAAGTCAAGAGTGCGTTGCTACACGATATTTCGGCGACTAGATTCATTGCCGCCATCTTCTTCTCAACGCCGAGAAAGACTTCGTTCTTATATTTCTTTATATTAATAATATTACTGTCATCTTATATCTGACAATGATTAAAGATATATAAATGGTAATAAAAAAAGAGTGCTTTATTTTTTTAATATCTTTTGATTATTAATTAATATTCAGAATATGTATTTACAACATAGGCATTGTGCCATGGTTGTATCAGCTAACATTCACAATGTGTTGTGGCTTTTCTTAGTAACCATAAAATGTGGTGGTCAAATATCATGAGAGCCATGATGCGAATTTTATGTAGTGGCCCTTTTGAGATAGCCACAATGTATTTTGACTGTTTTTTTTTTTTTTCAGTCCCACAATGTGAGTAATGTGTTGTGGCCATTTTAAAGAAACCACAACACTTTGTGGTCTATTTTTCCCACTCACTGAGCATTTTTAGTCTTTGAGACTAACATATAAAATATTGTGTAGAATTGTTATAATTTTTAACTATAAATCATATTTGTTTGAAGTACTCCTTTTATACCTTCCATAACTTCAGTAAGTTTAATATATATTTTTTCCCTGGTACAAAATTCTGTTTACATTCATACTTTTTGATTTGATTAGGTATGGAGTTATTTTTTTGATGTTGGGTAACATGTGTAGTAGGAACCTTCTGTGCCAATTTCATTTAGGTTGCTATCATACACTTTATACATAATTAAAAAAATATCGGCCTCTGATAATATTTTTAATCTCACTGATTTTAATTAAATAAGATTACTTTGAATAATGGATGGCCAGATCTCACAAAAACATACACAACAGTCACAATTTGAATGTATGCTGTTTATAATATTAATTTGTATCAGATCGCTCATTGTGAACTGAATATTGAGCGCTTAATTGCAACATTTGATTTTGCCGCGTCGCACAGCGCATTGTACTATTCGTTCGCAGCTGCGTGTCCGATTTTCGGTGACGTCACAGCCACGTAGCTCCGACCGCTTCTCGTATTTGATGTATTTACATAAATATTGTCATTTTTGGTTAGTTATGCATGGGTGTTTTTTACTAGGACGCAGTGAAAAATGTGATTGTGCTGGTGTGTCGAAATGTAATGCAAGTAGTGGTTTATTTAGAAAGATAAATTCATTCTCTTACAAAGAAACCTAGGTTTGAGATTGATAAACACCCAAAATATTTACTTATACTGAGCACTAATGTATATCATATGTGTGCTGCCGATGCTTCAACAACTACCTTAACCTTAGATGAAGAAGAAAATATTACTCCTGCTGAAGCTGTTCTATGCTTGCCGATTTCGTGTACGTCGACTTCCAGTTCTAATCAGATAAAGTTTGCTTTCTCAATCGACCCCGCAGGGGCCTGGTACGCAAGTGCCAGGTACGGGTTTGGCGAACCCGCGGTGCCCGAGCTGGAAACTTGTGAGCGCCGCAAGTTTCCCACACCGTAAACTCCTACCATGCTTCAACGACCACCGTAAAGCGTGACGGTGGAACGTTATGTGCCTAGGAGAATGGGGATCTTGGCTTCATCGCCCGGATCGCGAGAACGGTACAAAACCTCTATAAAAAAAACCTCAACCTCAAGGTCGGACACGTGTTGAGAAGGTGGATGAGTGGTGAGGCAAACCACCCACTAACGTGCAACCTCAGGGGCACCTGCGCACCCCTGTTGGATAAGCATTTCTTTTTTAAATGGTTTTTACTCGTGGGATGAAAATTCCTTCTCACAAAAAAACCAAAGACCCCTGCGGCCCGGGTGTGTCGCAGGCAAATAAAAATACACCCAGTTCAAAAAAGCGGGCGAGGGTTGAAAGCCCTCCCCCAGAAATAAATTACAGTAACGGGAAGGGTTGTTTAATAGACAATGCCTTCGTTGTCATGACAAGGGTGGAGGGATCTTTTGAGAAGGTCTCTCCATTTTATGTAAACAAAGGTTTAGAGGGTATTGTGGGTACCCTCAAATCGGTAAAAAAAGCTGAGGAACGGGACTCTGCTTTTGGAAACATCCACCCAAAAGCAGGCTGTCCTACTCCTTAAGTGCGAGAAGCTCGGGGAGTTCGCAGTAAAGTGCGAACTCCATAAAACTCTAAACTCTAGTAAAGGTGTCATCACATGCAGATACCTCATAGATTTAGAGACCGAGGAACTCCTTAAGGAGTGGTCTACAGAACATGTGGTCGAGGTTCGTCAGATTAAACGAAGGGTTAACGGCAGTCTTGAGAAGACAGCCACCTTCGTCCTGACGTTCGACACTCCGACGTTGCCAAAAAACATCAAGGCAGGATATCTGAATCTGAATATTCGCCCGTATGTGCCGGACCCAATGTGCTGCTTTAAGTGCCAGCGGTTCGGCCGTACGACGGCGACCTGCAAGGGTAACCCCACCTGTGGGAAGTGCGGAAAGGCGGCTCACGAGCCAGGCACGAGCTGCATGCTCCCACAGGTGTGTGTCAACTGCTCCAGGGCACATCCAGCCTGGAGCAGGGAGTGTCGATTGTATCTGGAGGAAAAAAAGATACAGGAATTGAAAACGAAAGAGCGGATTTCGTATGGCGAAGCCAAGAAGCAGTATAAGGCTCTGGCTCCACCAGTCTTCGCTACCAGCTATGCGAAGACGTTATCAACTCCCGTCAGTAAAGAAAGTGTCGCTACCCAGACGTCCATTGCGGACATGGGCACAAGTCCAATGTGCTCATGTCAGTGCAGATGTGGTGCCACACCCATCAAGGTCATTACACCTAGGACCTCGGACGTCGGTAGCAACACTCTGACCAACTCGACCATATCGACAGCAAGTCCACCAACTAAGGCACAGCCATCAGTTACAATAGCAACGGACGTGGGTGCCTCTGCAACAGAAAAAAAGAGCACCCATTGCAGAAGCATTACCTGCAGCAGGTATGGCAACGGCAACGCCATCTGCCAGTAGCGGATGGCAAACTGTGCAGAAAGTTCGGGGTCCGAAGTTTAAATACACGTACCCCACTATGTTCTTGAAGTCCCCTTCTACTTCTCCTCCCAGTTCCCCAACTGGCAGGGAGAAGGGGAACAGGCCTCGGTGGAAGAAAAGTCCGCACGACTCCAAGGCCTTAGAACAAGTGTCGTCTTCGGACCCAGAAGACGACATAATGCTGGTGGACGAACATAGTTCCGTTCCTCAGCAATTGCATGCGCAGGAACCACCCGACCAGGGGCGGGTGGTTTTAAATAGGTAGAATGGCTCCCATACTTCAGTGGAACGTTAACGGCTTTCAGGCTCACAAAGAGGAAGTCCAACTCTTAGCACGGTCTGATCCTTTGTGTCTGTGTCTGCAAGAGACACATTTCAGACCACTACACGAGCCAGTGCTAAGAGGAAATGACATATTCCGAAAGGACGATTCCGAGGGTGATCGAGCTAAGGGAGAAGTGGCGGTGTTGGTCCGAAACACTGTCCACTCCGAACCCGTTCCTCTCACCTCTACATTACAAGCAGTTGTGGTGAAAATACATGGTCCTCCAACTGACCGTATGCTCTGTCTATCTGCAACCCACTGTGTCATTCGGCTACGACGACCTGGTTGGCATTATACGACAACTCACTCGGCCCTTTCTCCTTTTGGGAGATTTCAACGCCCACAGTGCGTTGTGGGGCTCCACCACCGATTGCCCCAGGGACCGAGTGGTTGGTAGATTGATAGAGCAGGAGGAAATTTGTATCCTGAATACAGGGGAAATGACTCATTTCACCACTGCTACCGGTACGTCTTCTGCCATTGACCTTTCCTTGTGTTCCCCCTCAATTGCGGACTCCTTGCAGTGGGACGTGGATCGCGACCTACATGGTAGCGACCACTTCCCAATTTGGATGCACGTCGAGTGTGAACGTGGAAGAGGAAATAACCGACGTAAATGGAACGTCAGTTGTGCAGATTGGCAGCTTTACTGCCGTGCTGTACAACTGCAACCCTGTGGCAGTATACAGGAGAAGGTGAATCACTTGACAGAAGTGATTCACAGTGGAGCTGACGTTTCCATGCCGAAGAGCTCCAGAACGCTGCGAAGGACGCCCGTCCCCTGGTGGAACGATGAATGTCGTTCCGCCATCCAGGGTCGCCGACGGGCGTTGCGTCGTTTTAGGTTGTGCCCAACATCTGACAACCTAGCAGCGTTCCGTATTGCCAGAGCTAAGGTGCGTCGAATTATTAAGGAGAGCAAGAAGAGGTCATGGCAGAACTTTGTGAGCAATATAAATCGTACCACGCCTTCGTCGAAAGTATAGGAGGCACATTCGCCTTATATCTGGAAGGTACTCCCACCAGTATCTGGGTTACTGGATCATAGACAGATAATTAGTGATGAACGAAGCATAGCGCAGCTGATGGCGGAGAACTTCGCCGCCATCACTTCGTCCGCTAACTTTGACCCTCGGTTTCAGCGACGAAGAGTAGCTGCCGAGGGGCGCCCGCTGTGCTTCGATTCGTCGAATACAGAGGCCTACAACTTTCCATTTACATCTTGGGAGCTGGAGTCAGCGTTGAACAGCGCATATGACACTGCTCCAGGGCCTGATCTGATCCAGTACCAGATGCTGAGGCATCTCAGTAAGGATGCTAAAAAGTACCTTCTAGATATTTTTAAACATATTTGGACCGGAGGACACTTCCCCGACTCGTGGAAAGAAGCAACACTTATCCCTATTTTAAAGCCTGGTAAGGACAAATTGTTGCGAGGTAGCTATCGTAGTATCGCCCTTACAAGCTGCGTGGGTAATACACTGGAGAGGATGGTCAATCGCCGCCTCGTCTGGTGTCTAGAATTCCAAAACCTTCTGAGCCGCTTTCAGTGTGGATTCAGAAAGTTCTGTTCCACCTTGGACTACCTGATCCTCCTGGAGGCGGCAATACAGGATGCGTTCATCCGCAGCCAACACCTTGTGGGTGTCTTTTTCGATCTTGAAAAGGCCTACGATACTACTTGGCCGCATGTTATTTTAAAACAGTTACATGAATGCGGTTTTAGGGGTAACCTGCCCCGTTTTTTAAAATCATTTTTATCTGGTCGTTGCTTCCGGTACTGAGTCGGTAGTGAAGTGTCTGATCTTTTTATTCAGGAAAACGGTGTTCCTCAGGGGTCAGTTTTAAGCGTGACCCTATTTGCTATCGCAATCAACAGTATATCTATGGTTATAAGGAGTCCCTTTCGGTTCTCCTTATATGTGGACGATTTTTTAATTTTTATTGCATCGTCCAGCCTGAGAAGCGCAGAGCGGCAGCTGCAACTCGCTCTGAACAGGCTGGATGAATGGTCAGTGCACACCGGTTTTCGATTCTTTGCCGAGAAAACCCGTTGTGTACTTTTTACTTGTAGCAGAAGTCTTTTAGCTGGGCCTCACCTTACCTTGAGGAACACAGTTTTAAGTTTTACTGAAACAGTTAGATTTCTGGGCCTCATTTTTGACACCAGGCTTAACTGGCTTGCGCAGCTAAAAGATGTGAAAGCCAGGGCCTTAAAAGCTCTTAATATTTTAAAATGTCTGTGCGGCAGGTCGTGGGGCGCGGATCACTCCTGCCTGCTACAGTTTTATCGAGCCTTTGTACGGTCGCATCTCGAGTATGGTTGTATCGTATATGGTTCGGCACAGGACAGTTATCTTCGGATACTGGATAGTGTCCACCATGCAGGAATTCGGCTTGCCACGGGTGCATATCGCACTAGTCGTATTGTCAGTATTTGTGCTGACTCGGGCGAGCCGCCACTTACCATCCGCCGGCAACTCCTCATGGTGCGACACTACCTGCACGTTGCTATAACACCTGGCAGTCCCGTGCACGACATAGTGCTCCATACCAACTACGAGCGGCTCTATACTAACCGGCATAGAGCCACTAAACCGTTCAGCTACCGTATAAAGACTATTTTAGAACAATACGGATTAGAGCTTCCCTCTTTTTATCACCAGGGTTGGAGTAAATCTCCTCCCTGGCTTTTAAAGAGGCCCAGAATAATTTTAGACCTGTCTCGGTACAACAAAGTTTGTACCGCTGACAGTGTTTTTAATAATGTTTTTAGAGACATTCTAAATGAGCATCACTCTTTTACCCCGGTGTATACGGATGGGTCTAAGCAGGCTAACGGAGTTGGCTTCTCCGTCGTGTTCCCTCGAGCGACTTACACATATAAACTTGACGGCAGGTGCAGCGTTTTTATTGCCGAGTGCTATGCCGTGCTAAAGTCGCTCCAGCATATGAAAGTAAATCGTGATAAGTGTTTCATCATATGCTGTGTATTCAGGCCATAGGAAATATGTATCCAGCAGATCGTCTAGTCCAGGACATCCAGGGCGCCCTCCTTTCCCTCCAATCTCATGGAAAGGAGGTATTATTCTGCTGGGTACCGGGCCATGTGGGAATCAGGGGGAACGAGGCAGCTGATGTAGCTGCCAAGTTAGCCTGCGACAAGGTCAGAACCGACTTTGAACCGGTCCCAAAGTCAGACCTTGCCTTGACGGCGAAGAGATTTGTTTTTGATGTTTGGCAGAGGCAGTGGCTGGAAGTTGAGCATAACAAGCTCCGGCTGGTCAAACCGACCGTTCAGCCGTGGAGCAGCTCCTTCCAGTGGGCGAGGAGGGATGAGGTTCTCCTTACTCGCCTCCGAATAGGGCACTGTCCTCTGACCCATCGTTTGCTTCTCTGCCTAGAGGACCCTCCGAAGTGTGATGCTTGTGGCGTACCTTTGACGGTACGCCACATTTTAACCGAATGTGTATTATTTTTAGATTTAAGGGCAGACGTTGGCTTAGCCAACGATCTGTCCCTTATTTTAAACGATGACCGTGACAATGTGGCTAAGGTTTTAAAGTTTTGCATCTTGGCCGGTCTTGTCCCAAAAATTTTGGGCAGATTGGCCTAGGTTTTAGATTGGATTGGTGGCCGTTTACAACCACCAATCCAAGTACTGATTTTACTTGTGACACTGCTTATACGGCTGGCCCTTTTACAGCCAGCCAGCTAATCGTTTTTTAACTGGTTGGCCTTTCTACAGCCAACCAGTTATTGTATGTAATTTTGTATTTTGTATTCTAGTCTCAGTTTTATATTTTATGTTGCCGTCTGTGTGGGCGATCTCTTTACAGTCGGCCACGCAGACGGTTTTTTAGTTAGTATGTTAGTATTTTATTGTGCTGTCTCTGTGGCCGACCCCTTTACAGTCGGCCACACAGTCGGCTATTTTGCCACGTTGTCACGCCTGGTTTTTGTTAGGGCACTAATGACCCCGTCGTCGATGCGCCCTAAAACCTAAACAACAACAAAAGCTTTCTCAATCGAAATTTTCCTCAGATATTGGATGGTTTGTAAGAAAATACCTAGAGGTTTCAGCAAGAGCTATATTGATCGACAAACATTAGTTGCCTTCTCAAATTTATATTTTCCCACACTGTATATATATATTTTAGAAGTCGCACATTGACAACTTTCACTGGCTTGTTTTATCTCATAAAGACCAAGACCTTTACAGAAAATATTATGTTTTATTTGTAGTAACGCTCTTGAGTTGCCACACAGACTTGAAATGTAAGTATCTTAGTATTACATTTGATAACAAGCTTAACTGGGCAGGACACATTGGACAGGCAGTAGAAAAAGGTTTCAAAATTCTGCACTTGTTGGTAAGAGTGATGAGGGGATGTATGAGAGAAGTAAAGGAATTGGGTTACAAAACTTTGGTCAGACCATTGCTTGAATATGGTGGTATAGGAAGGGACCCACATTTTGAGTATCAAATACAGGAGTTGGAGAGGATGCAAAAAAGGGTTGCTTGATTTGTTTCTGGAAAAATTTTGCAGAACGCAATAAGTAACAGATATGATAAAAGAGCTGGAATGGGATTCATTGCAAGACAGGAGGAGGGTGAAGAGGGTCATGGGAGTCTACAAGGTGTATACTGGTGATGAGGCATTGAAAGGTATTGGCATTAGAATTAAAAGTAATGCATGTATGGGAAAATATAACCGTGACTACAAGCTGACACTCGATTTCAGGCACAAAGGTGTAGGAAGATTCTGTTTTTAGGTAAGGGTGTCAGGGATTGGAATAAGTTACCAAGAGAAATGATGAATAATTTACCAAAAAAGTTGAAAGAATTTAAAGTTGAAATTTGTAGAGGGCAAATGTAGGTGGGTGCATGAAAAGACTAAGAAGGGTGCGTAGGGAAATTGCTACCAGAGCGTGCACTCCATTGCAATCAAAATTAAATTAAATTAAGCACCTTTGAATTTTGAACGGCAGTATTAGTGGAGGTTGTGGTTACTTTGAAATGTAGCCTGGACAGAAAGACTGCTGCCATGTTTTGTTAATGTATAAGGCATGATGGATTTAGTTCTGTAATTCGCGTGATGGAGCATAAGATTTTAGGATTCCTAGATGATTTTTTTAATTTCATTTGTTCCTTATTGCTTTTGTCAAATAGTATGTAAGTAATTCGAACTTAATGACGATTTAAACTACAATCTAAAATGTACATTACAAAATCCAGGTTATGAACGTTACTTAATAACAACTGCGACTGCAACTGCGAAAAATAAATTCCCTGGTCACTGTATTCAAACCTTCCTTTCAGTCGGGTTTTGTATCACGCTTTTAAACAAATTGCATCATTGAATATGTAATAATGTTCTTGCTCTGATCTCTGAAAAGCAATGAGTAAATGTGACAGTATTGGATAGGAAGTTGAATGTTTTTAGTGCTGGTAAAATGCGAATTAATAATGACTTTTCCCAAACTAACTATTCATTTTAAGATTCTTTTTATGTTTAAGATTTTTACCACATTTGATTCACGTATTATGTTTATTTTAGTGTACAAAACTGAGAACTAAATAATCGACGTGAAAAAATAAAACAAAATCTAAGCATGTTTGTAGTGTGATCTTTTGTCAGTGTTAACTGAATGCTTATATCGAATACAGAGTGATCTGCGCGCTTATTTCTCCTTCTAGAAATAGTTATAATTTCATTCTCCATTCCTCAGTACATACAAGTCGCATGCTGTAATCACAGATTTTAATGTGGAATATAAGCTCTTAATATTTTAAAGTACCATCTTAATTGCTAAAGAATTTTTTGCGTGATGCCATTTCAAAACATCAGGCACACGCATGTTTCTTACAGATTTATAATAGTATACATAGATTTTATTAATTACTCAGTTAGTTAAGAATATACCTTATTTTATTTTTCAGGTACTTGTACAACTATATCCTTAAGCATAGTATTGGATAAAGGAAACGAAGAAACTGCCGCGAGGCACTGAAAATAAGATAGGATAGGGAAAATAAACAGTTACCCGTCACTTACAAGGTCTTTCTTCACAATCCTTATCCCTTCTCACCCCTCAAAATCCCCGCACACCTACTTTGTACCTTCTCCCCAAGATACACAAGGCTGGCAATCCGGGACGACCTATAGTTGCGGCCTATGGTTCCCCCACTGAACGAATTTCAGCCTTGGTGGATCAACACCTCCAACCTTTCGTGCAGAACCTTCCATCTTACATCAAAGACACACCACATTTTTTGGAACGTCTGTCAAAAGTCCCCAGTCCTCTACCACCAGACTCCCTCCTTGTTTCAATTGACGTAACCTCCTTGTACACCAATATTCCCCACCTTGAAGGCCTCAGTTCCCTTCAGCACTTCTTGGATATGCGCCCTCCAAACAGTCTTCCCAGAACATCCTTTCTCATATCCCTTGCCAACTTTATCCTCTCCAAAAACTATTTCTCCTTCAACTCCCAGATTTACCACCAGATACGCGGCACTGCCATGGGTACCCGCATGGCCCCGTCCTATGCTAACCTTTTCCTGGGCCGTCTGGAAAATATTTTTCTGAAGAATTCCCCCCTCAGTCCCCTCGTGTGGTTCAGATACATAGATGATATATTTATGATCTGGACCCACGGGGAGGACCACCTCCTAGACTTCCTCAACTCATTAAATGATAATCACTCCATCAATTTCACATGGTCATATTCCCACACCTGTATCACCTTCCTTGACGTAGATATCACCCTACGACAGGGGACCCTCCATACCTCAGTACACATTAAACCGACCAATTTACAACAATACCTACACTTTGACAGTTGTCACCCCTTCAACATTAAACGTTTCCTCCCATACAGCCTTGCAATCTGTGGCAGACGCATCTGTTCTGATCATGAATCAATCTCCAGTTACTCCCAAAAACTATCCCAAGCCCTTGTTTCCCGCCAATACCCCCATGATCTGGTGGAAAAACAAATTTCCCGTGCCATCACCCACAACCCTCGTTCTGCACCTCCTAAAGCTGACCGTGGTCCAACACTTGTCACCCAGTTCTTTCCTGGCCTGGAATCTGTCAACCAGATACTCCGCCGTGGGCATGATTTCTTACGTTCCTTCCCTGAAATGCGTCTACTCCTTCCCAAAATCCTACCCACTGCTCCCCACACTTGCTTCAGCAGACTGCCCAATCTGTACAACATCTTGGTCCACATGTATTTACCTGCCGACTCCCCTAGACCTCCACAGGGATCTTTCCCGTGTAACAGACCCCGCTGTAAAACTTGCAACATGCACCCTGCCACCACTACTTACTCTAATCCTGTCACAGGCAAATCTTTCCCTATAATTGGACATGCCACATGTGCTATCACTCACCTTATTTACCAACTCACCTGCATCCACTGCACTGCCTCTTACATTGGTCTCACCACTCAACAACTTTCCTACAGAATGAATGGCCACAGGCAAACAGTTTATACTTCCAACCCAGACCATCCCGTGGCAATTCATGCGAACTTCCATAATTCAAACAACCTCAACACCTGTTTCACAGTCAGAGCTATTAGAGTTTTTCCAAATACCACCACCCCTTCAGAACTCCGCAGATGGGAACTAGCCTTATCAACATATCCTTGACACCAGACACACCCGTGGCCTAAACCTACGTTAAACCTGTCACTTGCCATCTCTCATTTCATTTTACAGTCGGTTATTTATTTTTTTTTTTTTTGTATATATATATATATATATATATATATATATATATATATTTTAAATTCTTCTATCTCCCTTTATTTTCAATTATAACTTTTTGAACTAAGCTGCACAGAGATTATATTGATTTGTTTCACTTTTATCGCTGGTCAAGCCTATTCCCCCCCCCCCCCCTCTTCTTCCACTACCACGCATTTTCTGCCTGTGCTTCATTCATGTGGCGGGCTCGGATGTGACCGCATCTTTCCCCCTGCCATATGTCTCGCCTCCTACATGAATAAGACTTAAGTCGAAATATTGTGTAATTCTTTTGTTTTTGTGTTTTTACGTGTCTCGCCCTCCTGCCTTCATCTGTGGTAAGTGACGGGTAACTGTTTATTTTCCCTATCCTATCTTATTTTCTTAAGCATAGTATTGCAGACAAACTCAGTTGTCTAAAAAAAAAGTTCTTCTGATGCAATAAATGTTACACTGAGTATTCTGACATAAAAAATGGAACAAATGTTTTGAAGAGTCAGAAGAATTTGCCGAGAAATTTGCGATGGAAATTTAATGCCCCAGAACAGTGCCAATATAAATGCATAGAGCCAATAACGAACCTGTTCAATCAGTTGAAGAGTATTTCGGTAGGGCTGTATACATCATACTTCTAGATTCTATAATAAATGATCCACAAGACCATTTGTCTCCTGAAATTCTTTATTTCAACTAGTCGTTTTTGTTCCGAAAGTCAATTATACTAATGAAGACGTTGAAACAATTAAGCAACTCGCATTCGATTATAAGCAGGTAACAGATGACACTGCATTATCAGTCATTATAAGCGAATATTGGCTGATAATAAAATGGCAACGGAATCAGAACATTCCGCAAGTCGATTTCAAATCTAATATAAAAATGTCATGCTAAAATATATCCCATCATAACCACATATTTCTGTAAACTTGCCACACTACCAGATAGTGTCCCATTGGCAGAGAGATCTTTTTCTGCTCTCAGGAGGCTCAAAACTTGACTTCGAGCATTACTGGCAGAAGACCACCTAACTGGACCGGTACTTCTTCATGTTTACAAAACCATACTCGTTCAAGTGGAGGAAGTCATAACAAGATTCGTGAGAGTTTAGAAGAGAATAATTGATTTTGTTATTTTTGGTATAATGCAATTCAATTAATTTATCTTTTATTTATATATAGGTACTATTATAATTTTGAAACATGTCCTAGTTAGACCTCGACTACGTGACCCCCCCCCCCCCCGACCCAAATGCTGCATCCGCCCTTGGTCAATGTAAGTTCATACACATACACATCATGGTAGGTGTGTCAATTATTAGATTTGTTATTCTCTGTGACAGGTAGAATGGCTACCAGAATTCATGTTTAGTGTGGTTGCCAGATCTGGTAGGGTATATAAAATGGGTAAATAGCATCAGTTGTTGAGTGCCACTGTGAAGTACATGGAGATGCTACATACTCTTGTGAGACAGTGTTATCAACACCTGTCTGGGTTTAAAGGGATCTCATTGTAGTTATCCCTTTGGACATTTGGTCAAATCATGCAATATCAGATTATGGGGCAATCAGAAACATCAAAGGCCCAATATTGGACAATATGGGAATGGAAGGGAACATATACTTGTCTTCAAGATTCTGATTGATCACTTCTGACTACTACAAGAGAAGGTCACTGTTTTATTCACAAAGCATATCGCAACCTCTTCAGTTCTTCACCTGCCATATGGGAACAAGTAATGTACTCTCTACAACATTTTGTGTTATCCTGCTGTCAGGCCAAGATGTTACTGGCGGATTAACAACACTTTTGCCTTAACTGTGAACAGCTAAGTTCATGACCATGTGTAGCCTTCTGGTACCTATAATATTAAATAGATTGGCCACCACACATTCGTATCAAACCCCAAATGCGAAAGGTAATTGAAATAAAGTCACTTGATACAGTTTCAGAGTAACACAATACTTATATTCTTGATAATAGTTCACTCGTACATTGTCGATAAAGCATCGAACAACACTTTCTTTGAAGAGTACAGATTAAGCACATTCGTACGAGAAGACAAAAACTCGCAAAGTCCCCGTAACATTAGTGAGTACTACGGCATGTTAGAATTTGCTACTGCTTGAAGTTATGCGATCACTTTCCGGCGAAAGAATGAGACTACATATTACGAAGTTACTTCTTTGAAAATCTAGCGTGGAGTGAGACAATCAGAGCTCTCTGCAAGATCTTTTATAGACTTCTCAGATCCAATGGCATCAGCAACTTTTTCTTTAATTAATATCTCAAAAAGTACTAAATAGTTTAACTTGAAATTTTTACAGGGACTTCATATTATCATGATCTATCTGTTTTTATTTAATTTAATATTCAAAAGGGTTTCTATAATCTTAAAACTGAAGTCATAATGTGACCAACTTGGCAGAATTTTTACGCGCTTCAGCAACAATCCGCGACAATCTATCTTTAAAAACTTAATTATTCTGACAAATGCTTATACTTTTTACAAAAACCAACATAAGTTCGTAACCGTCTCAATTTGGGCTATCTACTGCTATAAATTTCAAATTAATACTCCTTTAAATTAAAAAGTTCATTTTTTTCTTAATTGAAACCACTAATTGAACTTTGCCAAATTATTTAATTTTACTACCAAAATCTCCGGAACAATGCTGACTATAGCTGGTGATAAAAGTTCAGCAGTAGCTTTACTCGATTCAAAGATATTTCAAATCTTAAATTTTTACTTTTCTGATCGCGTGTTTCAAAACGTGAACAAACTGGAATATCTCTTAAAATAAACGTTTCCCGATATAATAAATATACTTTAAAATGATTCTAATGATGAGTTTTAACTGTGAAAATAAATACAGGGAAATTCCTTATAGTTGACAATTCCTCTTCTCGAAATTTTGAAGTCCAGCATAAGCAACTTTACAATCGATCTATAGAATATTTTACTTCTGGGGGTAGCTAGTGGGAGTACTTTTAGTGAACTAAAGAGTACCTACCACTGCACCAGTAGTCAGAAACTAACAGCATTTGGGCCGACCCCATGCGTAGGCTGAGGCTGCCTGCGGGTGGCTGCATTTGGAATGGTGCTATGAGTGTGAAATCTGGACTGCTGATGAATGGCTTTTGTGAGGTCCCACTCACAAATCATTGCTGGAATTGTAAATAGATTAGCAAATAACAGAGTTTCACAGCATAAGTAGTATGTATAGATATTTGGATAATTTTAAGTCTTTGGTAGTAATGTAATTTTTTGTAGTTGGTACTACTGTATTGTTCGTCGATAAAGAAGGTAAGTGTTAAAATGGTGCAGAGAGACCATGAGGGAAATGTTTTAACTGGACAGTGACGACTATGTATTGTGTTGTATGAGTATATGAAGTCTTAAATAAATTGTGCAGATAAATGAAAATAGTGGTAGATTTGATTTAACATTAACATCCATTGCGCAGAAGTGTGTAATTTGAGAGCAGTTTATCAAACAGTAATAATATGCTGGATGATAGCACTACCGCAAGAAATAACGCTTGGGCCATGTGTTGAAGTTGGCAGGCTATCTACCTTCGACTAATTAATAGTAAGGAGGACCTAGCAAATTGTTAACCCGTAAGCCAGGATTAGGCAATGTATCACATTGCTTACAAGCTGGAATTATTTCGTCGGAAGCAAACGACGTGAGGAAGATATCGATAACTGGTGGCAGGTATTTTGAAGAAAGAAGAATTTTGGTGCAGTGTTGGCAAGTACAACATACTATTTATTTTTCTGGAAGAATTTCAACATTATCAAAATCACAATAATTACAGGAAAGACTAGCAAAATTAACTTGGTAGTTTTGTCGGAACAGTTTTTATAGTTGTTTTGTAGAAGAAGTGGTAAAGATATCAGCAAATGAAGAACTGAGTTAAATAGAACTGTTCAAAAAATAGTATAAAGTATTGGAGAACTGCTTATTAAAATTGAGAATTTGAAGTCTTTAAAATTATCGTAAGAATATTTTTGATAAGGAAGAAACTGTTTAAACTAAAATTAAATGCTGTGAAAGCCTTAGTTACAGTAATAACGAAATCATGAAATACAGTTGGGAAGGGTTTTTAATTAAGTAAGCAAATATAAAGCAAAATCTGTATATGCATATATGTCAGCCAATGTCATTTTCGATGTTATAACATGTTATTTGTACTTGGTTTCATAAAATTTATTTTACAGGAGTGCAACTATTTCTTGGCACAGTAAGTATTTCTGAAATGGGTTTCTGTACGCATTTAAAAGTCTAGCTTCATTGTATTACTGCATTGTATAATTTTGAAGTGATTTTATAATGAGTTATATTGTCGTGTGACTTGGTGGAATATTTTAATAGTGGACTAATACTGTGTTACTGTATTTTATGTCAATTTTTAATCAACATGGAGGCAATTAGTGAGAAATTAGTCAACCGTGATGCTGAATTAAGCATTAAAGAGGGGCAAAATAATAATTCTAATTTTGACAATGAAGATTCCGGATTTAGTGCGCACTCAACTGAAAGGAACGGAAATGGAGTTGTTGACTTTCATATTGTAGTTGAAGTTAGTAGCACTGAAATCTCTGACAGAGTGGGGGAAGTGGAGTTGAACCGTTGACCAGTGATGATATTAGTGTAGATATAAAAAGTAGTGATATCTGTCAGAGGGTTACATGATAAAAGTTACACCAATACCAGTACCAGTCAATCAAGTTAATATATGAGAAAAAGAGAGAGGTAATGAACCAATTGATGCTCAGAATTAGAAAGGTGGTGAAGTATCAATGTTAATTGCTTTAATGGTGTGTATGGGAAGAAAAATTGAATTAAGTCGGAGAATAACAGAAGAAATGAGAGGAGAATCAAAACAAACAGCAAAACAAATTCAGGAGGAAGTGTGAATGATGAGGCAGGGTATGTTGTTGAAAATAGATGGATGTATTCGGCAATCAGAAGAGAGGAGAAGATAGAAAACGTGAAAGAAATATTAAAAGAGGAAATCGATACAAAAATGGAAAAGGAAATAATGATGGTGTATGATTATGTGGAAAAGCATGTGGAGACTACCAAACAGAATGCAGAATGTTTAGTACAACAGAAAGTTGAAACGGAAGAGAATAGCAAATGGCCATGTGAGAAGAAAATAAAATAATTTATGAAAATCAGAGGGATTGTGCCAAAGGGATTGAAGAGTTGAAGGAGAAGGCCAAAACCAATTCCAAAAGAATTTCTCGATTAGGAGAGAGATTAATGGTTATGGACAAGGAGGCAAAAGGAGTGACATGTAAGGTGGTGGAAGTAGCTAACCAGATGGACATGTAATTGAAAGTAGTTAAAGAAGATGTGAGGGAAGAGATGGTACATTAATTCAAAGAGTTGAGGAAGCAGAATGGTGAGGTGTGGCTACTATGGGAAGCGGTAACATCATTATGAATCATTTTAATTTACCGGAACTGAAATTTGAACCAGAAAGAGAGGTGCATCCTATAGAATTTGTTAGAGCTTATAAAAATGTTGGTTTACCTTGTGAGTGGTCGGATGTTGACAGTACCGGATTAACCACGTAGCAGGAGGTAGTAAATGCTACGGGCCTCGCGGCTAGGCTAGATGGGTGACCTTTTTTTTTAGCAGACGGCATTAATCAAGGGCCTCTTTTTCACATTTGCTGTGGGCCCTGCTCTGTCTTAATCTGGCCCTGGGCATTGACAAGATAAGATATTATGTTAAAAACATGTTATGAGGGGATGCTTTTGCATGGAGTTGTTAGAATGCACAGGAGTGTAAGAACTATGAAGATTTTTTTAGATTTTTTCGGAGCAAGTATTGATCGCAGTGGAAGCAAAGAAGAGTGAGACGAGATATTTGGAATTGTCGATATTATAGTAGGCATGATGGTAGTATGAAATACTTTTGTTGAACAGTTTGAAGGAATTACATTATCTGGACCAAGAAATAGATGATGATTAAAAGATAGAAGTGTTATTGCAAAAATTGCCTGGACCTGTTCAAGAGAAGCTAATCATAAATCAATGGAATAGTCTGGAAGAATTTCTTGAAGCAGTTGAAAGATTGGATCGTTGGAGTAGTACCAATGAACATGGGCCAAGAGATGATAGTAGGAATGATTTCCGAAGTTATAATATATAAAACTAGGTGCTGTCACAGGATAATTTTACTAGAGACAGAGGTCATATGAATGGTCATCACCAAGAAGAGCAGTTCAACAGGAATTCAGGTGATAATAGGAGAAGGGAACATGAACACACAAGCCATGACAATCAGTGGTTGCATCACAACAATAACCAGATTGTAAGAAGGAAGTCGGCATGATCCTGGGAGAATGATAGGAAGCTCAGTGCCACAACTGGGGCAGTCGCACAGGACCAAATGATCAAGAGAACATGACCAACCTGGATGACACTGACAATTGGTGTAAAACTGAAAGTATACGGGAGGAAATCTCTGGGTGTGATATGCAAAATGTGAAACACAACAATGGAGGACAACAGAAAAAGAGGATGGCCGAGTTTATGAAGAGGAAGAGCCACTAAGATGGTTGGAATGTTGTAAGTTGTTGAATGAAGTGGAGTCACAGAACATTACAAGGATAAGTGAATATAATTGGCAAGAGGAAGAGGTACAAGAATTGGCTAGAATCAATATGGGAAATCACGACGATCAAGAGAACTGTGGGGAAAGGATAAGGAAAAAACACTGCAGTGGAAGAAATGTTACCAGATGAGCTTATCTCAGAAGGGTGTAAGACACTTATTTGGTAATTGGTAATATGTGATGATGGATAGATATAGTTCTTACTAATGCAAGACTGAACTTCGTGCTTACTAAAGTTCTCAAATTATTAATACACAGCACTAAAAGCCGGTTAATTGAATTTTATTTCATTCGTAGGTCGCCAGGTAGGGTCCTCAACCAGTCCGACACAAGAGGTGGATAGTTAATTTCATTATCTTATACTTGAAGACTTTTCTTAGTTAAGTTCTCCACACATTTATTGAAATAACGTACAACATCGAACTGGTTGGCCACTACCAAAATTTAGATGTTAAAGCTATCGAGACTTCTTCAACCGTAGATTGCTAGATTCTTGGATAAAAGGAAAGTTAATAATCAAAATCTGTTTTACACCAAACTACTTGTAACATCACATTTCACTGTTCTGCTATATTCTTACACTCTTCAACTTTCTGAAAAGCACACATTGTTCTGGCTAAACAAATTCAGTCTTCTTCACGATGCTTACTATGCTGCACTGTTCAAATAGCGTCTAGTTAGTGCAATACATGACACAAGCCGTCCACTACCATAGTTCGGCTACGACTGACTTGAAACAATGTATTCATGTGCTCATTTAGGCACTACTTGCGGGTCGGCGGAATGCTAATGTTTTGTTACAAGGGGTAGATGAAAATCTGTACGAAACTACGTCAGTGGGTAGTGATGGTACTAATGACAATGTAGAAGAAAGAAGTGAGAAATTGTGCAGCGATAAAGATGATATTAGCAAAGAGGAAGAAAATAGAGAAGTAGAAGAAGAAAATGGGATATTAGACAATGAGGAAGCAGAAGAAGTAAGATTTTTCCTGGTGAGGAAATACACTGTTAATGATGAAGAAGAAAGTATGATCCCGGAAGGGGCAAATATTCGAGCTTCAGGAGAAAGTGGTCATGATATGAGCTTAGTTGTGGGAAACAATGAATCCAATGCGGTAAACAATTTGTCTGGTCGAACAGAAGAAGAAAGAGATCTGGTAGGAAACAACAGTAGGTGGACAACAATAGCCAATATAGCAGGAGAAAAATAGACTTACAAGAGTTGTGTCTAAAAGTTGGAAGTAAGTTAGAATTGTTGAAGTGGTCTCAGGAAGAATTTGAAAGGGACTTATTACAAGAAGAGTTTTTAAAGGAGGAAGAGGAGAAAGTGAATCATCTGGTGAATTTGGTGAAGCTATTTGTATTGAACAGTGAAGCATTAGCGGACACTTGGTAGTGAGTTGACAGCTATATCACATAAGTTATATGCCCGTATAATGAAAGACAGTAAAATTATCGAAATGCCAGTGTTCAAAGTACAAGTTATTGGTGCTACTGGAAAGTTAAGCAGAAGAGTGAAGATTCAGATATTACTAGAACTGGAAATAGATGGATTTGCAATGGAACACACTTGCTTGGTAGTACCCGAACTGAGTATCAATTGTATATTGTGAATGGATTTGCTCAGCAAATTTAAGGCTTTAATTGATTGTTACAAAGGAGAAATGGATGTATGGAAAAATGATGAAAACTATAAAACTAAATTTGCTAGCAGATCGGAAACAGCAAGGAATGTAGGGACAGATATAAACATACGAGTGTTTTATGACATAATCACAAAAGTGGAAGATGTAGATGACCTAGAGATGGGAGAAGGAAGATACTAAAGTGTAGTGGAAATTATGATATAACGGTTATTGAAGCATTGAATGGAATAACTGGGGAATAAAAAGAAGATTTGAAAAGAATTTTAAGACGATATGAGGATGTATTTTCTGATTGTCCTGGAATAGTGAAGAATTATGAATGTATTTTAAAGATAAAGCCTCACACCCCATTTTTTGTGAAACCATACCCCATACCAATGAAGAAAGCCATAGAGCAGGAGATTGAAAAAATAAATCGTTTCGGCATAATCGAACGAAGTAGTAGTCAGTACAAGAATCCCTTGATATTAGTGGGGAAGAAAGATGGATCAGTGAGACTTGTGTTAGACACTAAAAGGGTTAAAATTCTTGGGACATGAAATAGATTCAGCTGTAATACGACCAGACTCAGTGAAAAGCCATTGCTGAATTTCCAGTTCCAAATAACAAGAAGCAGTTGAAGTGATTCTTTGACTTGTGCAGTTTTTATAGGAAATTTGTACCAGATCAAACCTTCAATGACCTGCACTTAATAGAACTGAGGAAGAAGAATGCAACTTGGTTATGGACAGAGCAGTGTCAGTAAGCCTTCGAGAAGTTAAAGAACAAGTTAGAAAATAGTAAAATATTGTGTCATCCGAATCTGAGCCTACCTTTTAGCATGGAAACCAATAGTTCTGACTATGGATTAGGTGTTCATTTGTTTCAACTAGTGGAGGCTGACAGGAAGGAAGAGAGCCGAACAATTGCATTTGCTAGCCGAGTGCTTAATAAGCATGAACAATCATACGGAATAACTGAGAAAGAAGCCCTGGCTATTGTGTGGGGATTTGGAAGATTAAAATACTACCTATGGGGTCATAAAATAATAGTGTTACTGACCATAAAGCGTTGACATTTTTCCATGAATGTAAACTCATGAGCAGCCATTTGACGGGATGGGTTCTATTTTTTTAAAAATTCGATTTTGACATAAAATACAATAAGGGCAGTAACAATAAAGTGTCTGACGCACTATCACCACTGCCGTTGGGCATAAGCAACATGGATGAGGGTATCGGACCAGGAAAGGCAGTTAAAATGTTTTACATTAAGGGAGTAACTCATGAAAAAAGTATCAGGGAGATTTGTAAGAATATGAGAAGTCGGCAAAATAAAGACGAATGTTTGAAATTGATAAAGCAAAACCTTTGGGATCCGACGAATACAAAGTTGCCTAGATATTATAAAGTTAACGATGGAATCCTATTTAGGAGAACAGAAGAGTTATCGGACAATTGGAAGATATGTTGGCCAACAAAGTATATTGACGTAATTGTACACTATCCATACTTAAGCTGTGGTCACTATGGAGCAGCTAAATGTACTCGTAAGTTAAAGGAAATAGTGCTGTTTGACAAAATGAAAAGTGGGGTGGCACAAAGGATAGCCATTTGTGATCATTGTCAAAGGACAAAAAATTTTGACAGTAACGATTAAAGGATTGATGCAAAGTATATTGTCGGAAAAGGTATTGGAATTGGTAGATGTGGATTTGTACGGACCCTTAACAAAGTCGAAGGGTGGAGTTGCCTATATTTGTGTAATACTGTATGTGCTTTAGAATTTTGTATATTTTAATGCAATCAGAAATGTCACTGGCAAAGTATTAATGGAGAGATTTGAAAAGGATTATTTTAGGAATGTGGGATATCCAAAGGCAATACTGTCGAATAATGGGAGCCAATTTACCTTGCGGAAATGGGTACAATGCATGGAAACGAATGGGATAAAACGTATAAGAAAATGGGCGTATCACCGTTCAAGCAACCCAGCAGAATGGGTTATGACAGAGATTGGTTGATTGTTCCAAACTTACTGCAGCAATAAACATACTACTTCGATAGAATATGTAGCTGATTTTGAAGACATCATAAACAGTGTACCAAGTGAAAGCATGGGTTACAGTACATATTTTATAATGTACAACAAGGAAACTCCTAATTTAGTAAGAGAAGTAGTGAATTTCCCAGTAAGTCAAGAGAAATCCCAAGAAGATATATTCAATCAAGTAAAGGAAACAATGAAGAAAAGACCAGAAGAAAGAAGGAATAGGCGCGACTGAAGATATAAACCTGTCGAATTTAATTTGGGTGATTTGGTACTGGCGAAGACTCAGGAGAGGTCCTGCGAAATAAACGCAGAGATTAGGAAGTTTTTTGATATTTACCACGGACCATTTAAGATACATGGGAAGCCACATAGGAATGCGTACTGGCTAGTGTATCTGGTAGAAAATTTGGGTTAAGAAACATAACAGACTTGAAACTCTACAAGGTTAGAGAAGATAAGTGACAATAATGTGTTTTTGTGGAATCTTGTGACATTGTATAAAATTAACTAGAAAGGGTGTAGACTGAGAGACAGTGAGTGATAATTGTTATGAATCCAGGAATAAAACTGGACAGAATTGTGGAAAATGTATGTAAGAGCAATGACTTGTGAAAAAGGTTGGACCTTATAACAATCAATTATGTTCAAAGAAATAAAGTGTCATAAAGTGGGGGCATGTGTGAGGCCCTCCTCACAAATCATTGCTGAAATTGTTAATAGATTAGCAAATAAGACTTTCACAGCATAAGTAGTATACACAGGGTGTAAAAAAAATATACGACAGAACTTGCAGGACACATTCCTCACATGTAGATGAAGAAATTATCTTATATGAACATGGGTCCGGAAATGCTTTCGTTTCCATGTAACACCGCATTTTCTTCGTTGCATGAATATTGGCAGACACACAAGAATGGAACATACCAGCTTTATACATCCAGCTCTTTCTCACAGGAGATGTTCAATATGCCCTCCGTGCACATTGATGCATGCATCATCCCGCCTTTGTAGTGATTCTCGAATGCGCTGATGTATCCCTGGAGTACTGCGTATGATTTGGGAGCCGTCCATAATCCTAGCATGCAGACTCTGAACATCTTGTACAGGGGTTCGATACAAAAGAGCTTTCAATTGACCCCATAAATAAAAGTCCAGTGGGTTTAGGTCCGGAGAGCATAGAGGCCAGGCAATTGATCCACCTCTACCTACCCATCTGTCACGAAATCTGTTATTTAGAAGTCGACAGACATTAACACTAAAATGAGCAGACGCTCCATCATGCATGAAGTAAATGTTTCGTCGCACAGCAAGAGGCACATCTTCTTAACAGAACAGGTAGAATATTCTCTACGAAATTATGGTAACTGTGTCCATTGAGCCTAGGCGGAAGAACGTGAGGCCCTACCAAATAGTCGACCACAATGACGGCCAAAACATTGATGGAAAATCTTTGTTGATGACTTGCTTCAACAATTGCGTGAGGATTGACGGCAGCCCATAAATGCTGATTGAGAACAGTATCGTTGCACTAAATTTGGGGTTGACACTTTGTTGAATAAACCATTCGCAGAAGTGTACCCGTGCAGGAAAATCAGCTACTGTTAGTGCCTGCACTCGCTATAAATGGTATGGATACTGCTGATCCTCGTGTAACACTAGCCAGACGGTCATGTGGTCGACATCAATTGCTGCAGCTACTTGACTTGTACTAGCAGTAGGGTCGTCGTCAAATGCATAAAGAATTGCCGCCTCCCATTGCGGTGTCCTTGTTGTTCTAGGCCTTCCCCGGTTGTGAGTATAAGGCTGAAATGCGCCATGTTCCCTCAGGCGACGATCAAGGGCTTCGTACATTTTCCTGTTGTAAGACAACTTGCTTGTGCTGGGGTTGGTACACAAACTGCATCTTAACTTTGATCGTGCAAACCTAATGAATTGCAGTACTAAGTTCTTCACACAGTCGCCACCATAGTTTTGACCAGAAACTAAGGAAAAGGTTCAAGTTCAATGATAAAAGTTCACTTCTGATATGATGAGTATATTCTTCAAAACATTACAAAGTTAAAGTACTGCATAGGCATTCAGACAACTTTTCCAAATTTAATTTTACAGATTCGACTGACCACTCGAGCACGACCGAAACCCCACGTTACTATTACTTCTCAATTACATGAATCTTCAGAATAAAACTTCCCTAAGCTGACAAAATTTCTACTTGATGTTGAACAAACTAAAAGTTTGCCGCGCCACGAGCCAAGAGCTAGCCACCCAACATAACGCGCTTACATCGTCTCACTGCTGCTTCTAGAATGGGCGTTCACGAATGGGCGCGCTTAGGCTAAGGGGGAGGTAAATATAGAATCGGACCGTGAGAACTTCCTTGTCTTGACTTTCCCAGGGGTTTGATACGATAGCTGATCAGTTTCTGACAACTGTTGCGAAATCCAATTTGATCATGACAGTAAAATTAATCCTAGCTCTCTGAAATTTTGATAGTAGCAAGATATTATTACAAACGTCGAATTAAGTTATTATAAAAAATGTTGTTACTTTAATAGTTTAGCCAGAAAAGAGTCGTAAAGATGTGATTGCCATAACTTCCAAAATATTGCTCCTATTGAGCTGAAACAAATTTAATTCTATTCTCCTATTGCTCATCTATTACCTGATTTCAAATAAAGAATTTTACCTATTTTTTAAAATGGTCTAAAACTCGAAAATAAAATTTAATGTCTTGAAATATTTCGAATATTGACTTGAAAATACCTCTAAACAAATTTCCCTAATGAAAAACTATTACTGTAAAAATTTGGAATCTCTAAGTTAATTCCCTGATTTATTACGAATTTTTGTAGATATCACCCTCGGCGAATGTCGAGCGATTGCATCATTGCTTACTCGCGCCAAAACACATTTTACTTTATTACTATAAAATGCTTTAATATTTTGAAATAGAACTTTTACAGAAGTCTTTATATTTAATAAACTTTACTCTGAATATAATTTCTTTTCATGAATCCCCGAAAAAGACTGAAATATCGAACTTTTACCTAAATCACATGTCTGGCTATATCAAATTATATTCAAAAACGATCTTTAGGTTACATGAATCTTTCTAAAACTTTAATATGTTATCTAAACCGAAATTACGATACTTTATCTCTATCACTTGACTTCTTAACTGTTTTCCTGATAGCTAAATGCTTCGTGTTTAGAGTGGAAAAATTACGTGATAAAATTCAAAACCGGCAAATCACTTTCAAACATATTCAGACTCTAAGTAAGATCTTTTAATAACAAAACTAATTATCTACTGGCTATATATCTACCTAAACATCTTTTAAACTAACGAAATATCTTGGTTTATTGAAACTAAATGAAAGTCAAACACTACCTATACAAATCTGAGGTTAAGTTTCTGATCAGCTGTTTAAATGAATTTAACTATTGAATTTACTGCTTATACTTGAACAAATACTTATTTAGGACATATTACTGGGAAATATTATCAAAAATTAACTATAAAAATGTCTTTAAAAGGGTGTTCCCATATACTTCAACTGAACCTGCTATCTCAGCAACTAATTTCGTTATGCGAAATTCTAAGATGTGTTACACTGTCCGGGCACCTTCGTCCTGGAAATCTCTCCCGGTACAAACGTTGAGCGCGAGCGCCACTGCCGTCTGCTAATCCTTAGATCAAATGGGCATCGGCCATCGCTGCGTTTATGTACACTGCCATGGCACAAGTTAAGTCTGTGATGAACTCGACGTAGTAACCCATGTGCTTGCCAAGGTTGTACTGCTCGCCGGAACAGTTGTTGTTACCATAAGCCACATGGCAACAGGGGCATGTCAAACAAACCAATGGCGGTGCAGCTACGATCATGCCAACGTAACCAGACGTAACCAATGGTGCATGTTCCCCATGCTTCGAGCATTTTGTTCTTCATGCGTTGGGTAAAATGCGGTGTTACATAGAAATGAAGCGTTTCTGGACCCATGTTCATATAATATAATTTCTTCATCTACGTGTGAGGAATGTGTCCTGCAAGTTCTGGCGTACATTTTTGTTACACCCTGTATAGTTAGTTGGGTAATTTTAAATCTTTTGTAGTGATGTAATTTTTTGTAGTTGGTACTACTGTATTGTTGGTCAAGAAAGAAGGAAGGTGTTAAGATGGTGCAGAGAGACCACGAGGGAAATGTTTTAACTGGACAGTGATGACTATGTATTGTGTTGTATGAGTGTATAAAGTCTTCAATAAGTTGTGCAGATAAACGAAAATATTGGTAGATTTTATTTAACATTAACATCTGTTGCGCAGAAGTGTGTAATTTGAGAGCAGTTCATCAAACAGTAATAATATGCTAGGTGATAGCACTACCACAAGAAATAACGGCCATTGGTAGATTTGATTTAACATTAACATCTGTTGCGCAGAAGTGTGTAATTTGAGAGCAGTTCATCAAACAGTAATAATATGCTAGGTGGTAGCACTACCACAAGAAATAACGGCCATGTGTTGAAGTTGGTGGACTATCTACCTTTGACTAATTAATAGTGAGGAGGACCTAGCACTTTCCATTGTGACCAGCGATGTATTGTGGTTCTGCACTTCCTGGGATGATCTTTGCAAATTAGGATGGCAAACTGGCAAGATGTACTATTCTTCCAATGTTTTGGAGAAGCTCAGCAGTGTTAGTATGGCGTTATGGTAGGGGAGCCAATGGGTATGACTTCAGGTCATGTCTGTTAATGATTGAGGTAACTCTGATGGCACAACAGTACATCAGACATCCTGCATCTTCATGGTGCCATTTTTGAATACTCACATGGCACAATTCTTTATGAACTGTGTGATTTTGTGGTACTCCTACATTTGGTAAGATCATCAGAACATTCCCCTATAGGACATTTCTGGGATCAGCTCAGACCTTGCCTCCATCTTAGTGGCAGTATCCAGCATATCAAGGAGTAGTGACAAAAACTGTGGGGCAGCTTGCTGGAGGAGAGGATAAAACTGCTCTATAACATTGTTCCCAATTGAATCAATGCATGCATCCAGGCCAGATGGGATACTACATCACACTGATCAGTGGATTTTTTGGTCAAGTTCTGACTTTATTTTGTAATCACTCTACTAATGTCACATATTGTCTCCACCTGTGTAGTTTCCTTTCATTTCTTCCTCCCCGTCTGGGCATGCCAGTTTTTTTTTTTTTTTTTAACCCAGTGTAGTTCTAATAATAGTGAAATTGCTGTTAGACATAAAAAATAAGGAAGGTTAAAAAAGTAAACCATCACTCACAACGGGTGAAAGCAGAATGGTCAATACGAATACACTCAATTTTTTTTCATAAACATTAATAGAGCAGTATACTTAGACTCACATTTCCCTAAAAACACATTAAAATTGTAGCCTTTTTTTAAATCTATAATTTTGGCATTCACATTCATATCACCACATTGTGATTTTGTTCTAGGATCCACCTTATTTAAAATGCAGTTTTGGTTTGAGTATACCTAGGATTAAAGGTATGATAGTTGTCTTTTTCAGAAATATAAAAGTTTTTGCATTAACTAAATGACTTATAGGGTCTTATCTTCAAGATGCTTAAACAGCTAAGCAAGTATGGGAGTTTCATAGTTTTAAACTAAGCGCATCCCTGGTTTCACCCATAATACTTTAGAGCGTTCTTTCTCAATGTGTGGGCTGCACACCACTAGTGGCCTGCAAAGATGGTTCAGGTGGTCTGCAGTCAGAATATTATAAATTTAGATACCTTATCCATATCTTTTAAGGCTATTAGTGAGCATAAGCTACGTCAGTGACCACATGAAACTCTGTCATTTTCGAAATGAGCATAGAACAGCATTGTTTTACAATAATCTGTTCGTTTCCAGTTAGCAACATAAAGAGCGCTGTTTGTCTAAATCTTAAGTAAATGCCAGTTTTCTGTGGACCCTGTAGTAGGTGTTGGTACCACAGTACGTGTTGAAGAAAACAAAAATAAAAACTTTAAGAAATAGTGTATTTTATTGTTTGCATGTAGTTCGGTGGTATAGTGTAGTATCCAACCTATAGTAACATTATTATTAATTTGGTTTCTAAATAAGAATAAACTGACCAATACATGAATAATTTTTAATGTTTCACTTCCAGTTTCATAACTGTGTATGTGAAGTAGTGTTGCAAACTGAAAAAAAAACCTTTTTTTTCTGCTTTGCGAAAAAAAAACTAGCACCCTTGATTTTTTTGTAAATTTGGTTTTTTCATAAAATAATGTATTTGATAAATTATAGTTTTATTTATGGAACTTACATTTTACAAGTGTGTGTTACATCTTATTGAATCATATAATTTCTTAAATAATGATTGATAAATGTATCTATATAGGTAACATAATTTTATTCATCCTCTGTCAGTACCACATTCACTAGTATCAGTACTACCAACACTAGTTCGGTCGGTGTCGGAATTTTCTGTTTCTTCTTCTGTTTCCTCCATATCCATAATTTCAGAAGTAGTTACATTTTCTTTTACTGGTTGTTCTTGTATTGTGCGCAAAAGATTTTGAGATTGTACTTTTAAATTGTGAGCAAAGTTCACACTGTGCATAAAGACTGCACCAATAGTTCTGTATTACGGTCTTTTAAGTTTGAATTTAAATCTATTATCATACAAGATAGGAGCTTTATTTCTTTTCAGTCGTTGGTTTATACCAACAGTTGCAAGGATATGATTCATAATTACTGAAAATTTAATGAGTCAGTACCACTATACGCTTGAGAGTTTAACAAGTATAAGAATATAAGGAAAGCACAATAATAATAAAAAGAGGCAAAAAACTGTAGATAAATTTTAAACTCCTAATTTTTGAGAAGATCTGTAGATATACAGATAAATTCGTAGGGCTTCAGCACTAGTTCAAATAGCGAGAATCAATCCAAACAATGGGGAATGGGGATTCTTTCTCGTGCAACCTATTATCTTCAGGAAGTCCCCGTTCATAAAAGAAAAAATTTCAGTCAATGTTGCCAATATTTTTGTAATTTTTTTAATTTAAAAATTAAATCAAGTACTTAGAATAAACTCCAAAACATATTAAACGATAAATGGCTTACAAATTTGAGATTCAGTAGTTATGAAAAGAAACGTGTCCCAGAAAAAAAAACCTTTTTTTGATAAGTTGGTTTTTTTATAGTTTTTTTTTAATAGTTTTTTTATAGGTTTTTTTCATGTTTTTTTTTTCAAGCCAGAAAAAAAAAACATTTTTTGGCAACAATAATTTGTAGGTATTCAAAACCTTTTAGGTATGTTATAATTGTACAATAAAATACATTATATAATATATTATATACAATATATTATAATACACATTTTGGTAAAAAATTAGGTCCAATATAGGTTAGTGATCAGTGGCATTAGTTTTGACAAATTACTGGTCTGTGCATTGAAAAACGTTGATAAACGCAGCTTGGTAGTCAAATGTTTGACCATCCTCAGTTTTAATAGATGTTTTTGATAATACTTACTTCTTTTTATTCCAACTACGACTTCTTTTTATTTCATTTTATCTCTTTCGCCAGTGTAGTATCTAACAATGGGTATGATCAGCAAGCTAATGGCTATTGCTTCATGCATTAAAATCCTACATTATGTTTCCATATCTCATCATCTTATTTTTTAGTACTACTGCCAGTGACTTGCATATTAACAAAGTTGATCTTCTTACCCATGTGTTTCCCATGAAATGGCTTTATGGAATTTGTTCTGCTTGTTTCTGACTTACTAAAGCGATTGGGAGCAGCCAAGTTTGCAATTCGTACAATTTCAGCTTTAGGTGATCTCCGTATGAGGCAGCTAGTTTATTTTGCTTATTTTCACTCCTTATTGTCATATGGAATAATATTCTGGGGAAATTCTACCCATAGAGAAAAAGTGTTCAGAGCCCAAAAGTGTGTAATAAGAATTATGTGTGGGGTTAGCAATAGAACTTCATGTAGAGAGCTGTTCAAGAAGTTAGGGATTTCAACATTAGCATCTGAGTATATATACACATTAATGTCCTTTGTAGTCACAAATTATACTTTGTTTGAAACAAATAGTAAAATACACAATTATGGCACTAGAAGTAAAAATGATCTTCACAAGGCTTACAAGTCATTGTCATTTGTTCAAAAAGGGGTCCGATATTCAGGGATACATATCTTCAATATGCTCCCAACACATATTAAATGTCTAGTAGATGATAAGAATAAATTCAGGAAAAAATTGAAAGAATTTTTAATTGACAACTCCTTCTACTCTGTCGAGGAATTTATTTCTAAGGTATCTAAAAAATAACTGCCAGTATCTTGTGTAAATATAGTTCACATAATTAATTTACCATGTATGCTATGACTTTACATCTCCTGGTGTATGTATTTAGTTTGTTACGTAATTGTTTACGGTACCATATATGTTATGATTGTACATCTTGTGGTGTATGTACTATTTTGTTATGGAAGTGTTTAATGTACCATGTATACTATGACTGTACATCTAGTGGTGTACTTATTATTTTGTTATGCAACTGTTTATCTGTAAATTGACAACTTTCCACATCCCACAGAACCAGTCTCTTATATTGGGATCAATGGAAAATGAATTTATTGTATTTTATTGTATTGGAGTTACTACCATTGAAAATTAATAATGTCTTGTTCATTTAGATGCACAGATAGTAGTTGATTATGGGATAAATATATACAAGTGATAGTTTGGGTTTTCCATCACATCCTTATCCAATTATCTTAGTGTCATACTTCTATTTCCAGTTTACTTTTGTAGTTTAGTGTATTTCACATTAGATTAAATGATTGGTTTTAAAGCTTATAGAGAGAAACAATAGAACCTGCAAAACAAAACAAAAAATAATAATAATAATCGATAAAAATTGCGATGGAGTGCATACTCCAGTGGCAATTTCCCTACACACCTGTCTTTCTCCTCTCCTCTCCTCTTCTCACCTACTTTTGCATTCCACTAATTTTTACTTTAAATTCTTTCGTTGTTTTCGATTAAATTATTCATCATTTCTCTTGGTAGTTTATTCCAATTCCTTACAGCCTTTCCCATGAAAGAAAAATTTCCCACACCTTTAAGCCTGAAATCAAGTGCCAACTTGTGGTCATAGTGATCATTACTCTTCCATGCACCTCTCTTAATTTTTCCATTAATATCTTTCCATCCTTCATCACCAATATATGCCTTATTCACTCCCATGACACTCTTCACCCTCCTTCTATCCTCCAAAGAATCTCACTCCAGCTCTTTTATCATATTAATTACCGATTGTGTTTTGCAGTAATTTCCAAAAACAACTCTGGAAGCCCTTCTCTGCACCACCTACAACTCCTATCTTTGATACCGAAAATGTGGGTCCTAAACTACACCACCATATTTCAACAGTGTTCTGACAGAAGTTTTGTGCCTCAGTTCTCTTACTTCCCTAATGCATACCCTTATCACTCTTTCGAACAGGTGAAGGATTTCGAACCCTTTCCATACTACCTGTCCAATGTGTCCTGCCCAGTTAGTCTACTTAAAAATGTTATGCCAAGGTATTTACATTTTGAGTCTTCAATAAGTAGCTCTTTCCCACTTTATTATCGTAATCAACCTTTAGCTTTTAACCATGTACCTGATAAGCTGGCTCTTCTTTGCATTTATCTTCATCTCATGTTGATTCATCCAACTAAATACCCTATCACCCTGCAGCTGTTTACAGTCTTCTACTATTTTAATCTTTTTAAATAACATTATTTCATCTGCAAACAATCTAACTTCTGACAGTAAACCACTAACACGACCATTCATTAGAGTAATGAATAACAATGGTATCAATACTCTACCCTGTGGGACACTGTGTTCTACTTCTTTTGTACTGCATTTCCTACCCTAACTTTTTGCTTTCTATATTTTAGGAATTCTTCTACCAAACAAATTACCTTTTTATCAGCTCCAATTGTTTCTACCTTATTTAGCACCATTTTATGGCTCATTCTGTCAAAAGCCTTTCAAGGATCTAGTGCTACACTACCAACCTGAACTCCCCTGTCCATTTCATCCGAAATATTTTGCTTTTAGCCTACTAACTGAGATTCACAAGAATATCCTTGTATGAAGCCATGTTTCCAACTTGAAAACCACTTAGGTTCCTCACAGACAAGACTGATATGGTTCCACCACTGATGTCAAGCAGATTAACCTATAGTTTTCAACACTATTTGCCACCCCTTCTTTATGGACCGGCACTACTACAATCACACTTTTTCAGTCATCTGGTAAACAAGTATCCAAGATAAGGTACATTGTCACATCCTACTATCTTTACGACATCCATAGTAATATTATCCACACTGGTCTCTTTACATTTGTTTAGATTCCTTAGTTCCTTCATGATATCTTCATATTTAATTTAAAATTTTCTAATCTGGCTCACTTCCAAATGTGCAGATAGGCTCGTTTTCTGACATAACCCCTAATGTTCCTGAATTATTGTCCCTAACAGTCTCACTGAACCAGTTAGTTAATAACTCTGCCATTTTTAAATCCTCAGTTACTTCTTCTCTATCCTTATCTACAATTGACCCAACACCCTCTCTTCCCCTCATTTTCCTGATAATAGGTACAGAAAGTTCTAGATGCATCAGTCAGTGGTCTCCTTGCACCCTTAGCCAGTTTGTTTCACATTATGAATTCCTTGTTAATTGTTTCAAGAATTCCCTACAGCCTTGCTGTTTCTTAACTCTGTTTGTTCTCATCTCACCAACCTCTTTAATCTCCTCACCACCCTATTATATAGTATGTAGGTTTTGTGATTGTCTTTATTTTCTGTTTTGGAATAAACATTTGTTCACCCTTTTTTTAATGATTATTTCCTTGAACTTTTCCCACTTCTTCTCCACTATAGTTGTGCCATTCTTTCAATTAATAAAATTAGCCCTGAAATATCTTTTTAGTTAAAGAATTTGTGCCTTTTTTATAATTGTATCTATTTTCCCCTTCAATTCTGGTTTACTGAATCCCCTTATATCCTTCAGAATTTCACTGTGGTAACTTATTCCTTCAGTTACTTGATACCTGACAAGGTTATCATCAGGCTTTGTTAGTAAGATATTCAACATGTTTCGTCCCCTTCTTTTCTGCTCAAACACTTGTGTAAAGCCTCCTCCTCTTACTAAAGTACTTGTAAATCTCTGTTCCTTTGTGTTATTAATCTTATAACATACCCAGTTAACACCTGGTAATTTTAAATCCCCACTAATAATGACTATTATATGATCATGTCTGAACTCTGAATATGAATTTAGTTTCTCCCCATGAGTCTCATCTTCAACATTTGTTCTTCCCTTCGGTATATAGCCAACAGTCTGACTTTTTCTTTTTTCTTTTCCCGGAAATTTATCTTAAGTACCCATGGTCATGATCTCTGAACACGAGTGAACTGTAGTAGTCTTGGCTAACCAGTATTAATATCCCTCCACCAGTTGCTCCTCTCTCTCTCTGTGGTACACTCTGTAACCATTGGAGAAAACCTCAATGTCTGATACTCGTTTTAACTAAGACTACACCTAAAATTACTTTAGGTTTGTTTATCTCTATTAGGTTTTCAAACTCCATTACTTTGTTCATTATACTTCTACAGCTTACCAGTAACACTCTTATCACCAGCTTTGTGATATTTTCAGCACTGACACTCGCCTTCACAGATCTGCCTCCCTCTGTTATTGTTTCAGAAACTTCATCTATTTCTTTAGCATTAGTAATTATATGGAAAGTACAGATAAAATACACCCTTCATTTACCAAAATTGAAATGAGGAAGGCAGCAGCAACACAAAACAACACACAAACAATGAAATACAATATTATGCCAGTACTCACAACACCCACGACCTTAATAACTCCTTCACATTCAGAGCCATTAGAGTACTTCCAGACACTACCTCCCAATCTGAACTTTACTGGTGGGAATTGGCATATCAACACATCCTGCAGACTAGACATCCCTCAGGCCTTAATTTCCGTTAATATCTTCCATCCTCACCCTCTACACCCATCACTGGCCAGCACAATAGATTCATATTTATTTATGGACCTTATTTCAAAAAATTTCAGTTATATTTTTATTTATTTATATTTTTTATTACTATTATTTTTTTCAGTGATTATTATTATTTCCCATTTTAATATTTCTTATGATTTATACTCGCGGTTATATTATCATTGCTCCCTCCACCACCTCCGATGGTCTATTTCATTGTATCAGTGGCTGCTTTGAAATCACGGCTCTGTTTACTTGAAAAAGGGTTTTACCCGAAATATTATATTTCCTTGTTTGTTGTTTTGTGTTGCGGTTGCCCTCCTCCCTTCAACTTCAGTGAGTGTTGGGTGTATTTTATCTGTCCTTTACATATAAATATTGCCTCGCGGCAGTTCTTTCCTTTCATTGTTACTTCTTTAGAATCAACGATTTTTATAATTAAGGATCTACACTCGGTATCCTTTTGATTAAATATTTTTATCCCCTCACCAGCAGCCCCTAATCTAAAAAAGACACAGTCCTGACCCCATCATCACCGGAAGAGTCTGTAAGAACAAGATATGCACTAGGCACAGCTGGGCACAAAGAGTTAATCCGTTAATCGTTAATGAACGAAGTTAAAAAAATTGTGAAAATTTAACTTTTAAGTTAACCAAAAAAATCATTAACGGTCTTCTTAACTTCCGTTAAATTGGACTTCCGTTAACTTTAGTCCGTTACATAGGTTGTTGACGTCATTTCTTTAGTTTGAACTGTGCGCCACGCCACCACTCGTATGCAGGGCTGCCAGATTGTATAATTGGATACAACACTTGTATAATTTGGTTACCTCTTGTATCCCGTTTGTATAACAGATTGCCTTGTATAATTGGATACAAAAATGAGCACTTAAAAGTAAAGTACATTCCAGCACCTTTTTGAAAGTGTTTGCCCTTTGTTTCATTGAGTTGGCAACCCTTCCTGCATATCTATTTCCTTTTTGTTATTCAAAATTTATCAATGTATACATTGTTTACTTTTCGTGGACTTTTTTTGCTCCCAGCACTTTCACTCACGTATATAATCAATGGATTACCCCTTTGTATAATTGGGTTTCATTCTGTATAATTTCAAAGAGACAGCGGTATAATATAAGTTGGCTGTACTGGCAGCGCTGCTCGTATGTTCGGTGTAGTAGTGGGCACCGCCTGCTAAAATCTTGGCGGCGGCGCGCCGAGCATTTTCAGCCGGCGGCGGCGTGACTATTTTATATTGTGAATTCTGCAAACGTAAATAAACTAAAAAGCGTCATAACCTATCTTATTCACAAATCAACATTATTATCTGTAATGAGGTGTATTTATTATTACAAAATGTATGTCGTTATTATACGTTTAGTAAAATCATCGCTTTCAGTTGGTGTTGAAGCAACAGTGACGGATCGGCAGTGTATGTCGGAAGAGGTTAATCGGACAAACTGTTCGGCCGTCAAATCGGGCATTACTCGGACGAAATTCTGTGACAGTGGATGACCGGCCGCCTGATCGATAGTTAGTATCGCACTGGAGTCTGCAAACAGTGTTGCAGATCAGCAAAAAACTCAACTTTCAGTAACCAGTACGAAAAAATTCAAAGAATTAATACATAAGTTACGAAAAAGGTGATGTGCAATTTTAATTCGAAACATTTGTGTGTCTTTTTTTTAAAAAAAAAAAAAAAAAAAGTAGAAGCTAGTTTGGCAGTTTCGGCCGTGTAATGTAAAAGGATGTCGCTGAATAACTTCCGTTCTATTTGTTCACGTAAAAACGTGCAGGCCGTGATTTAGTGAAACCAGGCCGGGTCGTCTAAAGGGGTCTTTAGGTCACAGGTAGGCCGTGGCACCAAGGTAACCGTAGCAGGCATTGGTCGTAGATTTTAGGTTGGCCGCAAATTTCACTGGTCGCAGTTTTCACATATTCTGGTGTCCCAGTCCAACTTGTTTTCTATAATATTGTTGCTTTTCATTCTGCATTCATGTTTTATATATATATATAAAGTCACGAGTACCTTAATTGTCTCTCGTAAGACAATTTGCATGTGTTATGTTGATCACAGTCTCAACAAAGATAAAAATAGACAGGAATACCACTTCGTTGTTGTGGCGATAGCGTAACCACAGTTTGTTAATTTTTATAAATAAATCCACACTTGCATCATGGTACATAACACCTTGAGATAGAGAGCAGTTATACCTACCGTACTATAATACTAATACATCAGTACAACTTTTGACTAGTTAACTTTTAATGGATAACTTTAACTTCCGTTAAATTTATAAACATTTAACGCTTTAACGATTATCGAAGTTAACTTTTTAAGTAGCGGAATAATGATTAACGAAGTTAACGTTTGGATTAACTGTGCCCACCTGTGGCACTAGGGTAGGTGAAACAGGCATTGTCTTCACTTTCACCATGTGTAGCCTTGGATATGGCCAGCTATTGCTTTACTAACATATAAGATCGCCATTTAGCTTCATTTTTTACCTCAAGCTAAGGAAGGGTATAGGCAACTAATGTTTAAGAGTCAGTTGTAGTTAAAAATTACTATATTCTTGAAAATGTTGCTAAGTCATTAGCTGAATAGGCATCAGACAAAGTCACAGAAGGAAAGTTTGCAAATTCGATTAACTGACTCCAGCCAAACCACACCCCAAAGTACAACTTTCTACTGTTCACATGGCGTAATACTGTCTTACTAAGTGATATGCTACTGCGCGAGCCTACATCTTATCGCGCGCACGTTCGCTGGACGACTGAGTGAGCTACATGTTATCACTCTTGCTATTCCTGAAAGACTGCTCTTATATCTCGTTGTGATTACAGTTTCTGGATGACTGACTGAGCTAGCTGCTACTGCGAGCAAGGAAAGTTCTGGTACTCGCGAACCGTGGGAAATTGCAAAGCTATCGCTTAACATGAGAAATGTCTGTAAAGCTGATCAGGTATCAAATTTCATGTCAGAAAGGTTTCATCATCCAATTTCGACTCTGACAACTTAAAAAATCCTCTCTCTCTGAAATTTTGTAAACCGCTAGACCTTGTAGCAAATGTCAACTTTAGTTATTATAAAAAATTTCGTAACTTTAATGGTTTAACCAAAAATAACTAATTTTGATACGAATTTTCGAAATATTACTCCAGGCGAATCATCAAAAGTGATGAAATGCAAAATAATATCTTGAAAACTGTAAAAACCTGCTTTCTAGCTTCAATTAACATAGTAACTAACTATTAAAATGATATACAATATTATACAAACTAACTCACGGTTCTGAGAATAAAATTTTTCATGCTGTTACAAAATTAATGACACACCTGACAAGTGCTCCCATACATCCTTTGCTAACAACTCAGAAAGTATTCCCTTGGCCCTCCTATTTAGGTGTAGGCCATGCCTAGTGAAATACCACCTACTAATGGTCTCCACAGGCACAACCCCCATGACAGAACTAATGCATTTCCCAAGCAGCACCTCCTTTCCACATTTACCTGCCTCCCAGCTTGGGTCAATTGTGACTTAGGACTCACGTGAACTGCACCCTAGTGTGCTGTGCCTCCTTCAACACTTTCTTCAGGTCACTCTCTATACTATTATAATGATTTCTATCAATAGTGTTGTCCGCATCTCCCACTATCACTACCCTCTCCTCCTTAGTGAAACTCCTACAAAGTGAACCTATATCTTATACTAGCTGGTACCCACGACTTCGTTCGTAATTGTAAAGAATTCATATTGACTGCTAGAGACATCTAGCCACCATAGTGCACGATGGGAGACTCGATACTATTACCACACACAAATACCAGTCTTCTGCACTATGTAGTTCCGGCAGCAAAGTAAAATTTACGGATACACACAAGTCTTTGGATGAAATACGAAAATATTCATGATCGACCAATTTCAAACACCATATCTCACACACTCCCACAGTTACCGAATTTCGGCCAATGTTGTGATCGATGGGAGACTCTGTGTTACTACCACACACAAACGCCAGTGATCTGCGATTGATAGTTTTCACTTAAAAGTGATACACCGTGACACATGAGTCTTTGGCAGAAATATGAAATTGCCGCAGGTCGACCATTTTCATCCCCCATTTCTCCCACACCCCCATAGCTACAGACATCTAACAACCATAGTGCACGACAACAGACACGATTCTACTACCAAACACAAACACCAATGCTCTATGCTATGTAGTTGTGGCAGAAAAGTGACATATGCGGAGACAGTCGAAATACGAAAATATCCTTGGTCGGCCAAATACAACCACCATATCTACCACAGTACCACATTTTCTGAAATTCGGCCGCTGTTGTGATCGAAAGGTGACTCTGTGCTACTACTACACACAAACGCCAGTTATCTGTCATCTATAGTTTTCGCTGAAAAGTGATACACCATGACACTTTTGTCTTTGGCAGAAGTATGAAATTGCCAGAGGTCGACCACTTTCAACCCCCATTTCTCCCACGCCCCAATAGCTACCGACATCTAACAACCATAGTGCACTACATGAGATACGATTTTACTACCAAATACAAACACCAATGCTCTATGCTATGTAGTTGTGGCAGAAAAGTGACATATGCGGAGACAGTCGAAATACGAAAATATCCTTGGTCGGCCACTTACAACCACCATATCTACCACAGTACCACATTTTCTGAAATTCGGTCGCTGTTGTGGTCGAAAGGTGACTCTGTGCTACTACTACACACAAACGTCAGTTATCTGTCATCTATAGTTTTCGCTGAAAAGTGATACACCATGACACTTTTGTCATTGGCAGAAGTATGAAATGCCACAGGTCGACCACATTCAACCCCCATATCTCCCACACCCCCATAGCTACCGACATCTAACAACCATAGTGCACGACAGAAAAGACGATTCTACTACCACACACAAACACCAAAGGTCTATGTTATGTAGTTGTGGCAGGAAAGAGAAGTATACGGAGATACGAATTTTTGGTCGAAATATGAAAACGCCCTGCACTGACCAACTTTAATCATTATATCTCCCACATCCCAACAGCTATCGGCATTCGGCCAACGTTGTGCACGACAGGAAACTCCATGCTACTTCCACCCACAAACATCAGTGATCTGTGCTAGGTAGTGGTGGCTGAAAAGTGAAATATAGGAAAAAACACGTCTATTTTTATATATATATAAGATTACCTGACCTAAAGTTGAAATAGGTTTGAAAAAAAAACTTATGAACTTATGACCTGGTAACCTGTGCCCAGCTGATCCTGCAAAAGAGGGCCTACACCTCTCCCATGATGACTACCTAGCACCAAAACCCTCATCTTCCTCTTTCTTTGCAAACCTCTATTCCTAAAGGCCTGCTGCACCTTACCTACTCCTACATCCACACGAGGCTCCTCCTCCTCTCCTGATTCTGGTAACAGGTCAGACCTATTTTTCCCCACAATTTCTGGAGTGTCTGGCTTCTTCATCCTGTTTACCATATTTCCCCTATGACCTGTTATCAGCTCCCAACCATCCTTCTTGTCCTCTTCTCCATACCCATCATCTCTACTTGCTGCCACTATAGGCTGAGCCTCCAGAGGCTTAAGCACCATAGGCCAAGATTCAAGGGGCCTGACTCTTTCCTACAACTCTCTGATCATTATGTCTATGGCAATAAACCTTCAATTACCCTAGATGATTGCTGTATGGCACTTACACATGAACAAGACAGAGTTCAGCTAATGGAAGTATTGCCCAAGTACAGTGGAGGGAAAATGGGAAGAATTTAAGGAGATTTAAAAAAAAAGGGATGAGGAAATGTTTATTCCAAAGCAGAAAATAAAGTATAGAACCTACATACCACAATAGGGAGGTGAGAAGGTTAAAGAGGATAGTGAGACAGGAGCACAACAATGTTAAGAGACAGGAAGGCAGGATGCCAGTAGGGAATACTTAAAACAACTAAACAAGCAATTACTAAGAGCAAAGAGAGAGGCAAGGGATGGGTTCTTGAAGAATATTATTGGTGCAGGAGGATCACTGAATGATGCATCTAGAAACTTCAATGACTGTTTTAGAGAACTGAGGGAAAGGGAAGGTATTTGCACTATTGTAGATAGGATGGAGTTGATGTCACTGAGGATTTTAAAATTTCAGAGATATTGAGTGGCTGTTGTAGTGATACAACTAGGAACAATCATCCTATAATGGGAGGTAATGAATCAGAGGAGAGTCCCCCTAAAAGTATAAATGAGGAAACCACAAAATTTGAAGTAAATTCTCAGGAAATTATGAAGGAACTCGGGAAGCAAAAAAAAAAAAAAAAAAAAAAAAAAAAAAAAAAAAAAAAAAAAAAAAAAAGCAAAGGGACTGGTGTAAATAATATTACTACAGATTTATTAAATATTGGGGGATACGATATTTTACCTTACCTTGAAATTTTATTTAAAATGAGTTTTGAGCCTTGCTGCTTGGCACAGGATTGGAAAAGAGTAATAGTAGTACTGGTTCATAAAGGAGATGTTGCAAATAGGGTTGATAAATACAGGCCAATTAGTTTGACATCAGTCATATGCAAAATGATGGAGAGATTGATATGCAACTATATCAGAAATAACTGTGAGGAAAGAAACTGGTTTTCAGATTGACAATATGGCTTTAGGCAAGGATATTCATGTGAATCTCAGATGGTGGGCTATGTGCAAGATATTTCAGATGAATTAGACAAGGGAGGCCAAGTTGATAGTATGGCACTAGATCTTTCTAAGGTGTTTGACACAGTGAGCCATAAAATGGTTTTAAATAAACTGAAATCTCTTGGATTGGATGAAAAAGTTACTTGCTGGGTGGAGGAATTCTTATAAACCAAAAAGCAAAGTGTTAGATTAGGAAATACATTATCAAAAGAGATGGAAGTAAATATGGGAGATCCATAGGAAAGTGTATTGGGACCGTTGCTGTTCATAATTCTAATGAATGACTGTGTTGACGGGTTATGGTCAGAGTCTAGGTATTTTTCGGATGATATAATGACATTCAATAGAATCAAAACGGGTGAATACTGTGAACAGCTGCAGCATGACCTGGACAGAATATTAAAATGGGTGAGTATGGAATGAAGATAAATTAGGCACACAGATAAAAAAACATAAGGTTAATTATGATTATGAGGTGGGGTTAGAATTGCTTGTTGAAAGTTTGAAGTGTAAATATCTTGGCATAACCTTTGATAACAAACTCAATTTGGCAGGTTGAAGGAAAAGGTTACAAAATCCTTCCTGGAGAGGGTGATGAGAGTATGTATCAGAGAAGTTAGGGAGTTGGGTTACAAAATTTTGGTCAGACCATTGGTTGAATATGGTGGTGTAGTTTGGGACCAACATTTTGTTTATCAAATACAGGAGTTGGAGGATGTGCAAAGAAGAGGAGCTAGAGTTGTCTGTGCAAATTATTGCAGGATGCATTCAGTAACTGATATGACAAATGAGCTGGATTGGGAGTCATTAGGGGAAAGGAGGAAGGTGAAGAATGTCCTGCAATGTATAGGGCATATGTTGGTGATGGGGCTTGGAGGAATATTGGTCAAAGGATTAGGAATGCTATATGGAAGGGACCGAGTGTGGTTGGTGAGTGGACCTAGTCAGTAACTGATATGATAAAGGAACCGGATTGGGACTCATTGGAGGAAAGGAGTAGTGTGAAGAGCGTGTTGGGAATGTACAGGGCATATGTTGGTGACGTAGCTTGGAGGGATATTGGTTAAAGAATTAGGAATAGTGCATGGAAGGAGAAAGGCCACCATGACCACAAGCTTGCTGTCGATTTCATGCATAATGGAGTGGGAAAATTTTCTTTTGTTGGTGAGGGTGTCAGGGATTGGAACAAATTACCATGTGTAGTGATGAATAATTTTCCAAAAACGCTTAAGGAATTCAAAATTAAAATTTGTAAATCAGAATACCAAATGGGAGAGGAATTTAACATTATAAAAGAAAAAAAAACATGTATATAAAAAAGGGTAAATGGAAGACTGGGGGAATTTCCTCTGGAGTGTTAGCTCCATCACAATTAAAATTAATAATAACTAACATGGAACATTGTGATTATGGGGCATTTAGCCCCTCCTTTGCAGTAGAACATGGCTTATATTCTTGATAATTGTCCTACATCCAGCAGTCATCCATGGTAAGCAGTGATTATGATTTATATTTTATATGTATGTTATACTAACATTAATATGCTGCAGATCATTGTATTAATTAACTTTTAGTAGAAAATGTTGTAATTGGTTGTAGACAACATACAGAAAAAGTAAAATTTCTTTAACACTATTTTTATATGTGGTTGAAAATTGTTTCATTAGGACGGAAAATATAATTTTCAGTTTTGACAATTTTTAATATTGGTAATCTCTGATATTTGTGACATGTTGAAAATTCAGACATTACTCTGAGGTATATTATAAGTTGCAGACTGAAATGACCCAATGAGTACATCTTGTGATTTACTCCTTTATTAAGCATACTAAATTAATTAAAGAAATAACACGGGATGTTGTTTCTAAGTTAGGACTAATCTTTCACTTAAAACTAGGGGTTGTGATGAGTAGCAAAACTAATATAAACAATAAAAGGAAACATATATTACTTTATTTACTTTACAAAATGAAAATTACTAATTTTATTTACATTAAAAACTGGAATCATTATTTATTTAATTGAAAACAATTACTTCAGTGGATCATTAGTTATTTTATCAAAGAATATTGAAATTACAGTTCTAAGTTCTGGAAAACATTTGAAGCTTGTCTGTCCTTTTGTAGCAATCATACTTGTGTAGAAATTAATGGTATCACAGGATGAGAAGGGCAGCTGCCAGACGATGTGTTTTGTTAAACCCACAAGTGTAGTAGTTCCCGCTGTCAATCAGATTGGCTTGTTTTGTGGTCTTTCAGGCAAGAGCAAATATTGCCACCTGCCATGAAGGAGTTGTCTGAATTTCACAATGCACTGAGCCACTTCAATTATTGAACTTACTATGTCTCTAAATAAGGGTAACCACGATTTTGCTAATCAGTGCCATTAAACATTACCCACTAGATTCATCATGGCCACAAAACTGCTCTTATAGAATAATCAAATTAAAACAGCAACATGAAAATCAAATAAACACACTGAATTTGCAAGTTCTTTACAAATAATGAGTGTCATTATCTGCAAGTCTTGAAGATTTAAAATTTTCGTTGGATTTCCTGATATTCTGTAAAGAATATTTTATAAGTTATCATTTATTCTGTATCATGTATCATGATGTCAAATTAAATTTTCATTCCCATTACTTCATTACTACTTTAATTACATCATTGGATCAAAGCGGTTGCACAATTTATAATAAGATTCTGTTGAATAAGCTGTCACTTCAGATGATTGGAGATATTTGTTAAGCTGTGACCATTGGTGAAACATGTTAATGTCTGTCTGATACCTTACGCTGAAGGATGCAATAATTTGATCAGTCAATCACCAATCTATTCTACTTGTTTAACCTGCAGCAGGTAATAGGTTCGGGTTCAATATAAATAAATTCAAAAGTTGATTGATTGAAAAACTGTATATTCTTGTAAATAATTCTGGAGGAAAACTGATATCAATATGTTAACCTTAGGCAGGCATCAAAGAATTGGGAACGTTCAATGAAGACAGCAGGTCATCACCATACACAAATTCTAATTAACTCCCAGAAAACTTTAACAAGTCCCTAAACAATTGCAAAAGATGTAAATAAGAGTTTAATCTTAATTTAACTTAATTGTGATAGAGCACATGCTCCGGTGGCAATTTCAATACACATCCATTTTTACCCATTTCCTGTGCACTCTGCAAATTTCAGTTTTAAATTCAACCTTAAATTTTTGGTAAATTATACATCAATTCTCTTAGTAACTTATTCCAATCTCTGGCCGCCTTACCTACAAAAGAAAATCTTCCCACACCCTTGTGCCTGGAATCAAGTTCCAGCTTGTGGTCGTAGTCATCTCTTTCCTTCCATGCATTCCTTTTAATTCTTACACCAATATCTTTCCATGCCCCATCACTAATATACAGCTTGTACACTCCCATGACTCTCTCCACCTTCCTCCTGTCTTCGAAAGAATTCCAATCCACTACTTTTATCGTATTGGTTACTGATTCTGTTCTGCAGTAATTTCCAGAGACAAATCTAGCAGCCTTTTTTTTTGCACTCCCACCAACTCCTATATTTTGTACCCAAAATGTGGGTCCCATACTTCCATATTCAAGCAATGGTCTCATCAAAGTTTTGTAACCCAGTTCCTTTACTCCTCTCGTACATTCTCTCCAACTAGGGAAGGATTTTGAAACCTTTTCCTACTACATGTCCAATGTGTCTCACTCAGTTGAGCTTGTAATTGTTATGCCAAAATATTTACATTTTCAACCTTCAACAAGTAATTCTTTCCCCATCTTACAATCATAATCAACCTTTAGTGTTTTATCTGTGTACCTAATAAGCTGTCTCTTCTTTGCATTTATCGTCATCCCATGGTTACTGACCCAGCTAGATATCCTGTCCAGATCACTGTGTAGCTGTTTGTAGTCCTTTACCATTTTTATCCTTTTATATAGCTCTGTCATCTGCAAACAACCTCACATCTGGTAGTAAATCAACACAGTCATTCATCAGGATAATTAATAACAATGGTCCCATTACGATACCCTGTGGCACTCCCAATTTAACTCCCACGTCTTTTTATTCTGCATTTCCTACTTAAATATTTTGCTTTCTACCTTTTAAAAATTCTTCTACCCAGCAATCACAGCAATCACTCACTCATACAATCCAACAGTGTCTATCTTATTTACCACCATTTTATGGCTCACTCAGTCAAAGGGCTTTGAAAGGTTTTTTCTTCATAAAAATTTCTATTTTTGAAGTTCACTACTATTGTTTCAATGTGAATCTCAGAAATCACATCCTACATACTTTAAAATTTTACAAGTCCACATTGCTCGTAGATCATTCAGTTTCTATGTTCTGTATGGCTGAAAATTCTTTTAAGCTTCACTGCACCTACTAATTATTTTGGCACAACCTGATGCAGAGAGTATGTCAGAGCCTAGCTTGCAGTGGGGTTCTGCATAAAGCTTGGATCTTAGCTCTGATTGTGCGTAGCGATGTTAGTTGTGACTGGCCGCCACATAGCTTATTTAACCAAAAGCTATGGAAAGGTATAAGTTCAAATGATGTTCACTAGTCCATTCTTGTTAGATAACTATATTCTTCAAAATTTTAGAAAGTCAGAAAGCTGCACAGACAATCGGACAATTTTACCAAAGAAATGTTTTTGCAAGTTCGATTAACCGTTCGAGCCAGACCACACCCCATAGTTCAAAGTTCAATCTTTTAGTTGTAGAAATTAAATAAAAGAGAATCACAAGCCCCCATCTTTCCAATGTTTGTTTAATGCCGAATTTAGACAATCCCGAGGTCTCATTTGGAAAATTACTATTTCTACACGACATTATAATAAAACTGAATGATCTATGCTGCATATTCACGAGGTTTTCAAAGTGAACTGATTGCTACTACACTAGTTTGCGTCTTGTATCATGCACTGCTACTTGAAGACTGAGCCTAATGTGGTATCACGCTGACTGCTTCTGTACGACCGAGCTACATGTTATCGAGTTCGCTGTTCCTGGCAGACTGAGACATGTTGATACCTTCTTAGCTTCAAGTAGAAGGGAGGAAGTAAATTCACAGTAAACATAAGGTTTGATTGCAAGTATAGGTTATGGGAGGAACGTTTTATGTAGAAGCTGATACTATAACCCAACTTGATAAATAAACCATTTTAAAAGCAGTAAAGACCCACAACACTTAATATAAGCATTAAATAAACTTTGTTTAATAGTATAGAAACTTTTAACTAACCTGGAATATGGTAATCCATTATCATCCAACTTGTAAACAACAGATTTTTTTGCTTCATGAGAATTTCACCATTTCTGAACACTTTTAAATGAAGTAAAGTAACTTCAAAATAATAATAATTCAAAAGAAAGTTAAATTCACTAAAATTACGTAGTTTTAGACCGTGTAAATAATGTAAATAAATTTTTAAACACTTCGATAAATGCTCCGTTTCTAACATTTTTTATCATATGTTCCCAGAAATTTTGCGATCTAAAAAGTAGATTTCCTATAAGAACCAAAAATCTAGTATCGCAAATTTAAATTTCAGAACATTCAATGCGGTGTGTCGGCTATGATGAATTGTTATCATGTCGTGTTAACAGCTATTATGAACTTCCTAAACGGGGTAGGTCGGTATTCTATTCTCTCCACAATCTGCAATTTTCTGGAAATGTTTGTTCGATCACCTACTGAACTGTAGAATGCAAATTTTTAAAAATGTGACTTTTGAAAATAAACTTCAGATTATTATCAAAGTGAACTTTTGTGATTTCATAGTAAACTGAAATCTTTTCTAAGTTTGTGGTTTAAACAAATTTAGTGGCGAACTGTATGCATCTCAGTTGAGGATCCAGACAGGCAACATGGTCATTCAAAATTATTTAGTCAATCAAATTCAACAGAACTTCCATTTCAAGTGAACTTTCATTTAAGGTACTAAGCCTATACTCCACCCCATAGTATAGGTTAGCCCCTTACAACTGTTCCTACAAGACCGAGGCTAACATCATGTCGCGCCGACTGCTTCTGTACGACTGAGTCCTACTAACTGCACCAACGAGTCTATATCACATAGTACTTCCCGCTTCTCGAAGATTCTTGATGAACCTGCTCTCCACGAACTGTGGGAACAAGCTCTTTTCCTCATTCACATGGATAGATCCTAGTGGGCTTATGGGGATACATTACCCATATAAACAATATCGTAATCTACGATTTGTAAGACGAAACTCTTATCATGTCTTTAATGCAATCAATAAACAACACATACACATATGCACGTTACATTAAAATAACAAATCAATGCGAATGTTAATGATACTTAAAGCTTGGCGGCAATGTAGTCTCCGTGTTTAGCACGCCTCGCCAACGGTGTACTCTCTCTCTCTCTCCGGTTGTTTTTATCGTTGTCCCAGTTATGGTCAGCGAGCATCGTTCATACTGCGATAGCAGCCGCCGTGACGACGACGGAACTGCGCTGACAACTGTTAACGTAACGATGTGTTTCCACCACACCAGCCCCCCACGGAGTTGATGAGGCTACGGCTGAAGATGTTTGGGGAACTTTACCCGGCAACCGGATCTTGTGGTTCTCGGGTTATCCATTGTATCGTGATCTGTAGTTTTCTTTGCTTTGCTGATTGACATACTAGGTGGTTCTGTCACAGCACTACGTTTGATATTAGGACAATCGTCATTGAGCAGAAAGGCAGGTTTCACTCTTTCTATGCTGACACGTACTGATTTATCCTTGTTCAAAACAGTTAAAGTTCTGTCCTGGCGATCTAACATGCGGTGTGGGCCAGTGTATGGTGGCTGCAGGGCACCACGTACCGAATCATCCCAAAGATACACGTGAGTGCACGTTTCGAGGTCCTTGAAAACAAAGGTCAAACTGTGACCATGTCTGGTGGCTGGTGTTGGACGTAGTCTGCGCATTTGTTGACGTAGTTTGACCACGAAGTGGGATGTATCTTCCAGGCGTTCTTCCGTCGCATTGCACAGTAATTCACCTGTGAGGCGTAGTGGTTCACCGTACACAAGTTCGGCAGAAGAGGTGCTGAGGTCTTCTTTGTAGGCACTACGAATACCGAGAAGAACGATGGGAAGAGCTTGCAGCCAGGACATACCGGGATGGCACATAATAGCTGCTTTAAGTTGACGATGGAATCTCTCCACCATGCCATTGGAGCAGGGGTGCCAGGCAGTGATGCGGGTTCTTAGCATTCCAGTCAAGAGACCCAGGTTCCGGAGCAGTACAGATTCAAACTGCCTGCCTTTGTCGGTGGTAATATGTAGAGGTGATCCAAATCGTGAAATCCAGCATGCTACGAATGCGTTGGCAATGTCCTCTGCAGTGATGCGTTCTAAAGGCCAGACCTCTGGCCAGCGAGTAAATATACCGATGGCTGCTAGGCAATAACGATAGTTTCCTGACGCTGTAAGTGGTCTGATTATGTCCAAATGAACATGTTGAAACCGGGCAGATGGCATTGTAAAGTTTCCGACTGGTGCGTTCGTGTGACGCGTAACTTTGGCGCGCTGACAAACTTGACAGGCTCGGACCCATGCGCGGGAATCTTTCGCCATGTTAGGCCAGACGAAATGTTCTGATACCAAACAAGTGGTAGCTCTGGTGCAGGGATGACTCAGGCCGTGAACAGACGAAAAAGCTGCTTTTCGGAATGATGTGGTGGTAAAGGGCCAGGGTTTTCCGGTTGAGGTGTCACAGAAGAGGATAATGGTACTGCCAGGTACTGGGACTTGCTCCAGGTTAAGTGATGTTTCGCCATTAATGAAAGAACTGATTTCCGGATCATCCTACTGAGAGTCTGCCAGAGCGGAAAAGTTCAAGTTTCCGTCTGCGATTCCGTTGACCCGGGACAGTGCGTCTGCGTCTACATTGGAAGAACCTTCAATGTGTTCAATATTGGTGGTGAACTGCGCAATGAACGATAATTGATTCAGTTGCACTGGTGGGAGCTTGTCACGACGTTGCTGAAACGCGTACGTAAGTGGCTTGTGATCGGTGTAAATTGTAAACTGGTGGGCTTCCAAGAAGTGCGGAAGTGTTGGATGGCTTCGTAGATAGCGAGTAACTCGCGATAGTACGCTGGCCATTCTGATTGCTTTGGTGAAAGCTTCTTAGAAAAGAAAGCTAAAGGCTGCCACGTAGTGTTTACGTGCTGTTGTAGACAAGCCCCTACAGCTGTGTTGGAAGCATCAGTAAACAATCCTAGAGGTGCGTTGAGATTGGGATGAACTAGGAGCGTCTATTTGGCAAGGCTGGCTTTGCAGGCATTAAACGTGCTTTCCAGGTTCTGATTCCAAGGTACAGGTTGAGAGCCTCGTAGGTTGGATACTGCCGAGGGAAAGATGCCTGGTATTCTGCTGCTGAAGGTAGGAAATGGCGGTAAAAGTTCACCATTCCCAAAAAGCGTCTGAGTTCATGGACTGTCTGTGGAAGAGGGAAGTTTTGCAGAGCGCTGATCCGATCTGGTATTGGTCGAGTGCCAACGGCAGAGACTTCATATCCCAAGACGGTAACACTGGGAGAGGCTAAAACACTCTTACAAGCGTTAACGAGAATCCCACAAGATGACAGCCTTTGAAAAAGTGATCGCAGATGGCGCTCGTGCTCTTCGGGACCCTTAGAGAATACCAATATGTCATCTTCATAGGCGAAGGTGAAGTCTAAGCCAGATAGGAATTCATCAATGAATCGCTGAAAGGTTTGACCGGCATTCCGCAACCCGAAAGACATAAACGGAAACTCAAAAAGTCCAAACGGTGTAATAATTTCTGTCTTTTGAATGTCGTCCAGGTTCACTGGAACCTGAGTGTAGGCTTTGACTAGGTCGACGACAGAGAAGATAGTGCATCCACGCAACTGGTGGCTGAAATCATGGAGATGGTGAGGTGGATACCAATCTGGAATTGTCCGTGCATTGAGAGCTCGATAATCTCCTCAGGGACGCCAACCCTTGTCTTTCTTTGGTACCAGGTGAAGAGGCGAGGACCAAGGTCCCTCTGAGCGGTGCGCTGTGCCCTCCATTAACATTGCTTCGAATTCTTTCTTAGCAATCTGAAGACGGTCTGGAGCGAGGCGACGAGCACGACAAGACAGGTGGTCCAGGTGTTGTGCGAATGAAATCTACGGTAGAGTGCTTTATTTCTCTTGGCATTCCAGGTGGGCGTGTGAGATCTGGGAAATCTCGCAATATTTTATGAAAAACTGTAGTGGCCTTTAGTAATTTCACACTGGGTTGCTTCCAGTTAGCCGGCTGTACAGGCACTGACAATCCTATCAAGCTGTCAATGCTACGCTTGTTGTGAAAATCCGGGAGCAAGTGATAATGTGCAAGGAAATCGGAGCCTATGATAGGAACAGCTACATTAGCTATTATAAATCTCCAAGATAAATCGCGCCGCAATCCGAGGTTTAGCTTGAGAAACAAAGTGCCATAGGTATGAACAGTAGAGTCATTTGCCGCTACGAGTTCATATTTGTTGTGTTGATAATGCCCTTTTAGAAAATCTTTCGGGAAACAGCATAAATCAGAACCAGTATCGATTAAAAATTTATGTCTGCTATTTCTGTCAAAGACAAAAAGGCGGTTACCTCCTGTTGGGCAGCCGTCTACCGCCACCACTGGCTGCCGTTGGGGTTTAACTGAAAGTTACATGGTTGTTGGCATTTGCGAGCTTGGCCGTTAAAACGGCGGTGGTACCAGCAAACCTGAGAGGTGTCAGTATGCAGCGAAGAATCACGGATGTTGTGAGCGTGCCGCGTCTTCGGGGGCTGGCTTCGAGAACGAGAACGTGTGAGAAACGAGGCTTGCAATGTAGCCAACTGCTCTGAAAGTTCTTCTATGTGCTTTGCAAGCTGACTTACCTCGTTATTAGCAGGTAACATGCCGATAGCATTAACACCGGCGTGCAGAGCAGGTGTAGAAACTTCCATAATTTTGTCGGCTAGTATTGCAATTTTGTCTAGTGGTGTGTCAGCTTGAGTTAGCAAGATAGCTTGTACCTGTGACGGTAGGTGCTGGATCCATAATTGCCTGAGGAGATTATCTTGCACTTGAGTGGCACCAGCTAGTGATCTTAAGTGTCTTAAAAACTGGGATAGTTTTCGGTCACCAAGCTCTTCCTCCATTAACAGCTTGCAAACTCTCTGCTTTTCTGATGCAGAGAGGCGACGAATTAACTCGTTACACAAGTGTTCATATGCATTTTCAGGAGGTGGATTTATTATAACATCTTCCACTTCGGCCGCATAGCGGCTGTCCAGCTGTGAAATTATATAGGTGTACTTCGTCAAATCTTGCGTAACGCCCACGATGCCAAATTGTGCTTCTGCCTGTGCAAACCACAATGCCGATTTGTCCGGCCAGAAAACTGGTAATTTCACGGCAAGACGGTTAACAGATGTGCCAACCTGCGAGACTGTAGATTGCGAGGGATGCTGTTGAAGCATTTGCTGTCGCAGAATGTGATTTTGCTCCTGTAGCTGGTGTATTTTTTCTTGAAGTTGGTCCATTATTCAAAAGAGTTCGGGTCTTTCGTCGTTGGGGTCACCAATTATAGGGATACATTACCCATATAAACAATATCGTAATCTACGATTTGTAAGACGAAACTCTTATAATGTCTTTAATGCAATCAATAAACAACACATTCACATTAAAATAACAAATCAATGCGAATGGTAATAATACTTCCAGCTTGGCGGCAATGTAGTCTCTGTGTTTAGCATGCCTCGCCAAGGGTGTACTCTCTCTCTCTCTCTCTCTCTCTCTCCCCCCGGTTGTTTTTATCGTTGTCCCGGTTATGGTTAACGAGCATCATTGATACTGCGTTACAGCCGCCGCAACAATGACTGAACTGCGCTGACAACTGTTAATGTAACGATGTGTTTCCGCTACAGGCTCATCAGATATTAAATGGCACGTCAGAAAAAGTTTCGACATAAAATTTGACCTTGACTTATAAAAATAATTCAATCACTCTAAAAATTTTCAACTAGCTAGATCTTTAAGTAAACGTTAACTTTAGTTATCATACAAAATTTCGCAACATTAATACTTTAGCCAAAAATAAATAATTTAAATATGAACTTCCACTCCAGGCGAATGCTGAAAACTAATGTAACAGAAAATACTATCCTGAATGCTCCTGATTCCCATCTTGAATTATCATAGAAACTAATTTTAGAAATGGAATGCACTAATATCCTATCCAATCTAACTCATGGTTTTAAGAACAAAACTTTGTCACACAGTTACAAAATTTAACAGATACCTGACAAGTACTTGCTTGTGACCGGTGGTAAAGACAATGGGGAGGGACAGTATTTATACTGTATTTACCAACGTTACACAATAATATTTACATTTCTTTTATTCCAAAATCCTAACTCTTGCAATTTTGTGTAATTTTTTGTTAGCCAAATTGTGCCTTAGCTTTTTCCCACGTGGCAAAACTTAAAAATTCAGTATCTCTCTGACTCATTTGAAAATATTCCTTAGCACAAATTACTTTATTTTCTAATAGCTCATTTACATTTCAAAAATCCTTGTTTCTTCAGCTTTTGGGTAAATGAATTTGAAACAGCCTAACAATAAGGATACTAAAATATTACTTTTTCCCCCCATAAATTTTAAACTTTTTCTAAACCAGTTTTGTAATCTTGTTCTCTAAATTGTTCTATATTTTGTGAACCTAATTTTGCCCTTCCAACTATTTTACTCAAAATTTAAATTTTCTGTTTATTTACGATCATGCATAGATTTCGAGTTGAATGATGCTTTATTATTAAGATTCTGTTTACGATGGTGGTTTGAAAAGTTCTCAGAATGTATTAGAATTAAGTATCTTACCTCAGTGGAACTGCTTTTATTTTTCAACATAGTCTCCCTGTAGACTAATGCATTTTGTCCAGTGATGTTCCAATGCCTTGATCCCATCTCGAAAATGAGATTCCTCCAGGCCTGCAAAATACCTCTCCAATTCGGCTGTCAGTTCTTCCCTTGTAGAAATCTCCGTCCACCAAGGAAATTTTTCAGCTTGGGGAATAGATGAAAGTCTGATGGTGCCAAATCAGGTGAATAAGGTGGATGTGGCAATAATTTGTACCTCAGTTCATGAAGTTTTGCCATGGCAATAACACTTTTGTGCGGCGGAGCGTTGTCCTGATGAAACATGATGTTTTTCCTTGCCAAACCAGGCCTTGTTTTGCGTATCTTTTCCTGTAATTGGTCTAGAAGGATTGCATAGTATTGCCCCGTGATTGTTTGGCCAGTAAGAAGATAATCTATCAGCAGAATGCCTTTTGCATCCCAGAAAACTGAGGCCATGACCTTTCCGGCCGAACGCACTGCCTTTGCCTTCTTTGGTGGTGGTGAATCAGCATGTTTCCACTGCTTTGACTGCTGTTTTGTCTCTGGGGTATAGTAGTGGACCCAAGTTTCATCTGTAGTCACAAATCAGCGCAAAAAATCTTGTTGGTTGCTCTGAAAACGGGCCAGGCTTTGTTCAGACATTTCCAATCTAGTGCGTTTATCGTCCAGTGTCAAGAGCCGCAGCACCCATTATACAGATAATTTTTTCATACCCAATTCTTCGGTTAAAATATAATATACCCGTTCAGAAGACATCCCTACAGCTTCAGCAATCTCCCACACTTTCAGTCGACTATCCTCCATGACCATTTATGCACTTCTGCGATAAATTCTGGGGTCGTAGCACTTTTTGGCCGTCCACTATGTGGATCATCATCCAAGCTCTCCCGACCAAATTTAAACTCACTGGTCCACTTGGCAACAGTTGAAAATGAAGGAGCAGAGTCCCCTAGTGTGTTCTGAAAGTCGGCATGCATTTACTTTGCTTTCATACCTTTCTCTACAAAGTATTTAATCACTGCTCGAAACTCAGTTTTTTCTATTGTCACAAATCACTACGTGGGAACAACAGCAAAGAGTCTTCACTACCACACTCCTGCAGCTAGAGCACTGATGCGCCACGTGTTCACTCACAAAGGATGTGTGATTATTGCGCGGGAACCTCGTTGCTCTAGCACTGACATCTAGCGGTGATTCCGAGAACTTTTCAAACCGCCCTCGTATATTATCTACTTGCTGTATTATGTACTTTGAATAACCCCTCTTTAACTGGTATTGGGAAAATTATTTGTACTTAACAATACCAAGTTTTCTAGTATAATTTTAATACTTAACTCTGATTTTGATTCTGTTCCAAAGTTTTTGTAGTTTGTGAGTTTTAAATGTAGATGAATTTCATTAGTTTGGCATGATAAAATATTCCCTCAAACCTGTAATATTTTTTCAATGGTTGTAGCTAAAATGTCAATTATTCTACAAGTAACCAAATAGCCAACAGAATGATATTGCTATACCTGTAAAATCCTTTTGGATTTATTCTGAGAAATGATAGCATACTTAACTTTACTTTTTATCTGAAATTATTTCACACAAAGTTTTCATAGACCATTGTCTATTGGTTATATGGTTTTATTAAGTTATTGGAAAGAATATTATTAAAGTCCACCAGGTTTTCTGTGCTACACTGTTTTCACACCTCATTTTCTGAGACATTTATTATGAAGTAAATCATGATATGTTGATTAACTTTATGCCTTTACCATTTGTGTGGAATCAGAATATTATTAGACATTTTATTGTCTTGGAAGATCATAATGTATCTTGTGTTAACTTAAATGGAATTTGAAAGTTGTATACAGCTACAACATTTCTATTTGATGGCATCCCCTGTATTAGAAACATCATTTTCATCCATAAGAGTTGCTTAACTTTCATGTATCAGATATCAAGGAGAAATGTACAACCCTGTATGCTGGTTTTACCTCATAACTTTACAAACATTCAATGATTCCTTAAGAACAATACCGTGGTGTATGTTTTATTATTTTATGCCAATAACTTTTTTATTATTGTTTAATATTTTTCTTAAATACAATTTTTAGGTGTTTGTTGTCACAGCATATTTCAATGTACTAAAAAAATCAATGAGTGAATCTTTTCCTAAAGCAATTGGTTTTTTTGCTGAAGGTCTTGTTTCTGGGAAACGTATTGAGGTAATACTCGATTTTTGTTGTAATATTGCTTCAAACTTTAAAATTATCCTTCGTAAATTAATTTGAGCTTGATTATTTATATGTAGAATTTTCTTCTTAATGATGAAATGGAAAATGCAAAGTTGCTGAATATTCACCACGATGTCCTTAAGGTGCAAGAGAATGGCAAAGAAGACTTGCAAAAACAAGTTCCATGCTTAAATTTAAACAATGTAACAGCAAAGTGGCAAGATGATTTATTGGACAATACACTGACAGGAGTGACTTTCAACATTGATCCAGGCAAACTGCTTGCTGTTATAGGTCCAGTTGGAGCTGGGAAGGTTAGTATATATGAGGTAGAAAGAAATACGGTATTTATATATTGTGGTACAGTGTGGCCTTGGAAAACATACTCTTCTATTAGTTCTGTTAACTTATAAATATAACTCTCATGGTTTTGCATAGTTTTTAAAGCTGCAACAGGTTGTAAGCTATTCATAATGGTGTCTTATAAATTATAGGAAAGCGAAAATGACTCATCACTCACCAAAGTTGAAAGCAGCGACAGGAGAAGAACATACATCACTAACACAAAAAAATACACACAATACTTCAGTCTTAAACCTTCTTGAGGTTGAAGAGAATGAATAGTGTGGTTCAGGAGGTGGGAACACACTGAAAAATCCTACATGACTGGACATGATGGTGTCTGAAATTAATATCTGTTTTTGACGTATGGCTTTACCCCTTAAACATTGATGAATGAGGGGAAAGTACTGGGGGCAAAGAACAGAAAGAATTTTGGCCATGGTCTGCCACCTGATGTCGCTAACAATTTCAGTTTTTGCTCTTGTGTGACACTGTCTACTTTCACAGGGACCGTACAATGGAAAGTGGTTTAAAAATACAATTTAAGCACAAGGCTGCTGGTCTTAACTGGAGATAATATACAATGTTTTTTTTTTCTCTCCAAATTTTTCCTCGTTTCACAGCCCATCCTTATTTTTCATTTCATACTAAATAACTCACTTTGTCCACCCATGTTATCATCAACTGTCACAAATGTATACTTTGCCAAATTTAAAACTTTCTCTTCATTATTTTTAATTTTTTTTGTATATATATATATATATATATAGGAATCAAATTAGGATAGGGAAATGAGCCACCACTTACCTTTAGATGATGGATGTGGGGTGCGAACACACATAAAAGACACAAACACAAACAATAAAGAAATTTTCGGGAAAAAAACCCTTCGTCAACAAGAGAGCATTATGAGAGGTGGGTGCAGCCGGAGATTGCCTCACAGAAAGACTGCCGGTTGAGAAAATGGTGGGGGTAAATTCAAACATCGGAAAAGTAGAGGGGCAGTGAAAAACAGCTAATACCCAAGCAAAAATAAATATCCAAACTGATTTCTGGTTGGTGGGAAGATCAAAATATAATTAGAACTAAATATATATTGAAAAAAATATAATAAAAATAAATAAATAAAAATAATATATATATATATATATATAAATAATAATAATATTTATGAAGTAAACATCACCTCAGGTTAGTAGTGGTTCAGTATAGGTAATGGAAAGGAGAGGAATAAAAAAAGGTTAAACATATGTGCTACTAATAATAATGACCGGGTATTATCTTAAGTTGAGACCAGGTGGTTGCCTTGTGCCAAGTTTGTACTGGTAGACAAGTTCCCACCTTCTGAGTTCAGAGAAACTGCTGCTATTAGGGAGAACTCTGATAGCACGGACTGTGTAACAAGAGTTGAAATTATTCAAGTCGTGGGTTATGGCATGGGCAGCAACTGGGTGCTTTGGGTTCTGTGTGAACACCGTCTGACGGTGGCCATTCATTCTTATGGAGAGTGCATTAGTGGTCAAACCTATATATGAAGCCAGGCAGTGGTTGCATGTTAACTGGTATATTACATGCGTGGTTTGACAGGTGGCGTGTCCTATGATAGGGAAGCTTTCCCCTGTGACCGGGTTGATGAAAGTGGTGGAAGCATGGTGTATGTCACACATCTTGCAACATGGTCTGTTACATGGGAAAGAGCCTTGGGGTTAACTGTTAGGAAGAGGAAGACTGTGTTTGTGGACTAGAAGTTCGCTGAGGTTAGGAGGTCTGCTGAAACAAGTTTTAGGAGGATTTTAGGAAGAATGGATCTCATTTCAGGGCATGTTTGTAAGAAATCATAGCCCTGCCGGAGGATTCTGTTGATGGATTCGAGGCCTGGGTAGTACTGTGTGACCAAGACTGGATTGTGGTTGGTTTTTGCGGGTCTAGGATGATTGATTGGCAGCCTAAACTGTCTAATGCAGTCACATTTATCTGTAACATGGTCCTTACTCTATGAATGCTACCCAGCTACTGGCTATAATAGGCCTTTCGGCGTGATCAAATTTTGGTCAGCTAGTTGTAGCTTGCTTTGCTTGATTTCTTCCATTACCACAAAACTAAAAGATGCCACTGTCCAATTCATTTTTTTTAATAAGGTAAACTTATATTAAATTTGTTTGTACACTCTAAATATGTAATAAATATTCCTAATTTTCCTGATACGCTAATTTTTGTTATTAGGTTGCTAAACCCGTAAAATTTGTAAATAGCTTCATCTATATATTCGCTATAATGGCCAACTCTTTGTCATCTACAAAATTTCGTTGGCAACTTCAAATCATTAATCAAATGTAACATTAAACCTTACTAATATTACTGAAATTACCAGCTTCTGAACCGTCATGTCCATAATATTATAGCTTGATCTTCTTGCAATGATTTTTGTCTAATTTTTCAGTTAATAAATTCAAAATTACTTCTTAATTTTTTTTTGTTTTTTTTGTTTTGTTTTTGTAACAGTTTAACGTCCCTTTTTAACAACGTGGTCTTTAGAGACAGGAAAGGATGGGGGCAAGGAATGGGAAGGAATTCGGCCAAGGCCTTTTGAAGGAAGCATCCCGGCATTCACCTGGAGTGATTTGAGGAAACCATGGAAAACCCAAATCTGGATGCCCGGACGGGGATTCGAACCGCCGTCCTCCCGAATGCGAGGCCAGAACGCTATCCGTTACACCACCACGCTCGGTTACTTCTTATTAATACAGTAAGCAACCACTATACTGATACAAACAGTGCTATGTGGCAATTTCGTTGTCTGTTATGTATATATTCCTTTATAAAGGTCATGGCCAATCTCCTTCTCTTTCATCATAATCAAACACAAAACTTCCTCAATAGCATACCTAAGCTTTACCACTCGGCCATCTTATTTAATGATTGTGTCAATTTCTGTGGGAAGTTAGGATATGGACTTGCTGTTTGTATTTACATGCAACGTTCGGTGATAATAGCTATGGGGCCCAAATTGTGGCAGGGGTTGTCCACAGGATACTGCAAAAAACAATTTGTAGGCTTGTATGTTGTTTGATTTTTCCTTGCTGTTTTTCTCTTTCTTATCTTTATTGGACACTTATAGCACTCTAAAAGCTTAAGCATCTTTGAAAAAAATAAAAACAATACAGAACACTAACAGTCGTCATGAAATAGTATGTGTCAAAAAATATATGTTAGGGTATTTTTACTTTACTATGAGGAAAACAATGTTTCCTCCTAACTACAGTTAAAGTATTGCAGACAATACCAGTCTTTCTAATTGTTTTTCCTGCTAATTGATTTTTTTTAATTTAATTTAATTGCAACGGAGCACAGGCTCTGGTGGCAATATCCCTACACACCCATCTTCCCCCTATCCTGCAACCACCTACATTTGCCCTCTACAAATTTTATCTTTAAATTCCTTCAAAGTTTTTGGTAAATTATTCATCATTTCTCTTGGTAACTCATTCCAATCCCTGACACCCTTACCTAAAAAAGAGAATCTTCCCACACCCTTGTGCCTGAAATCGACTGCCAGCTTGTGGTCATAATCATCTTTTCCCTTCCATGCACTACTTTTCATACCTATTGCAATATCTTTCCATGCCTCATCACCAGTATATGCCCTGTACACTCCCATGACCTTCCTCATCCTCCTCCTGTCTTGCAATGAATCCCATTCCAGCTCCTTTATCATATCCGTCACTGATTGCATTCTGTGATAATTTCCAGAAACAAATCTAGCAGCCCTTCTTTGCACCCTCTCCAACTCCTGTATTTGATACGTAAAATGAGGGTCCCATACTACACTACCATATTTGAGCAATGGTCTGACCAAAGTTTTGTAACCCAATACCTTGACTTCTCTCGTACATCCCCTCATCACTCTCTCCAACAAGTGCAGAACTTTGAAACCTTTTCCTACCACCTGTCCTATGTGTCCTGCCCAGTTAAGTTTGTTATCAAAAGTAATTCCAAGATATTTGTATTTCAAGTCTTCAGCAAGCAATTCTTTCCCCACCTTATATTCATAATTAACCTTTTGTTTTTTATTTGTGTATCTAATAAGCTGACTCTTCTTTGCATTTATCTTCATTCCATGTTTACCAACCCAATTAGATATCCTGTCCAGATCACCCTGCAACTGTTTACAATCCTCTATGGTTTTGATTCTTTTATACAGCATTATGTCATCTGCAAACAATCTAATTGCAGATAGTAAACAATCAACACAATTATTCATTAGAATAATGAATAGCAATGGTCCCAATACGCTACCCTGTGGCACTCCCATTTTTACTTCCACTTCTTTTGATACTACATTTCCTACCCTAACTTTCTGTTTTGTACCTTTTAAAAATTCTTCTACCCAGCAAATGACTTTCTTATCCACTCCAATGGTTTTTACCTTATTTACTACCATTTTATGGCTTACTCTGTCAAACGCCTTAGACCAGTGGTTCCCAACGTGGGCCCTACCGCCCCCCGGTGGGCGTTAGAGAGCTCGAAGGGGGCGTTTGAGAACAAAGGCAAATTTGGGGGGCATTGACGCACAGCCAGCGCCCCCCTAGCCAACATTGGCAAGGACTTGTCGATAAGATCAATTAATAACAAAAAAAAAGAAAAAATTGAACAAATGTTTCAGTAAGTAATTCCAAACGTCCTTTAAGCAAGATCAGTGGGGATTAAAAGTTGGTGTTAGTACATTATATCTTTGTTGCTAATACTTGCTTCAATGGTTCATGAATGAGTTGCAGCAAGCGCTGTGCACCAAAAGTTGGTATTATTACACAATACTTACAATATCTTTGCTCCTAACACCTGATTCAATAGTTCGTGAATGAGTCACAGCAAGCACTGTGCACCACAGGGATCACCGTTGGTAGTATGTTTATGTCTGGCTTGATCAACGATGATACGTTTACACTGGTCAGTGTTCGAATGTTTGGTAGTGCCTTCAGACAGAGTGACTGTGAACCTGTGCGGTATCTAATTTAATTTAATTGCAATGGAGCACAGGCTCCGGTGGTAATTTCCCTACACCCCCATATTCCCCCTATCCTGCACCCACTTATATTTGCCCTCTACAAATTTCATCTTTAAATTCTTTCAACGTTTTCGATAAATTATTCATTTCTCTAGGTAACTCATTCCAATCCCTGACACCCTTACCTGAAAAAGAGAATCTTCCCACAACCTTGTGCCTGAAATCGACTGCCAGTTTATGGTCATGGTCATCTTTTCCCTTCTACTTTTCATACCTACTCCAATATCTTCCCCTTGCCTCGTCACCAGTATACGCCCTGTACACTCCCAAGACCCTCCTCCTGTCTTGCAATGAAACCCATTTCAGCTCCTCTATCATATCCGTCACTGATTGCATTCTGCGATAATTTCCATTTACACATCTAGCAGCCCTTTTTGGCACCCTCTACAACTCCTGTATTTGATACGTAAAATGAGGGTCCCATACTACACTACCATATTCAAGCAATGGTCTGACCAAAGTTTTGTAACCCAATTCCTTTACTTCTCCCGTACATCCCCTCATCACTCTCTCCAACAAGTGCAGAACTTTGAAACCTTTTCCTACCACCTGTCCAATGTGTCCTGCACAGTTAAACTTGTTATCAAATGTAATGCCAAGATATTTACATTTCAAGTCTTTAGCAAGCAATTCTTTCGTCAACTTATAACCATTATCAGCCTTTAGTTTTTTATTTGTGCATCTAATTAGCTGACTCTTCTTTGCATTTATCTTCATTCCATGTTTACCAACCCAAATAGATATCTTGTGCAGATCACCCTGCAATTGTTTACAATCCTCTATCATTCTGATTTTCTTATATAGCATTATGTCATCTGCATACAATCTAATTTTAGATAGTAAACAATCAACACAATTATTCATCAGAATAATGAATAGCAATTGTCCCAATACACTACCCTGCGGCATTCCCATTTTTACTTCCACTTCTTTTGATACTATATTTCCTATCCTAACTCTCTGTTTTCTACCTTTTAAAAATTCTTCTACCCATCAAATCACTTTCTCATCCACTCCAATAGTTTTTACCTTATTTACTACCATTTTATGGCTCACTCTGTCAAACGCCTTTGACAGATCTAGTGCTACACTATCAATGTGGCCCCTCTTGTCAATTTCATCTGAAATATCTTCCATATATCCCACCAATGATGCAACTAAGGAAAATGGAAGCGGCTTCTAGGCGATATAAATAAGAAAAGAAAGGGAAATTAACCCACCACATACCAAAGTGGACGGATGCGATGAGAGAACACAGATGCTGACAAACAAACACTTACAAATATTTCGGCATGTGCCTTGTTCACAAATAGAAAAAAAGGGCCATTAGGCGCGGAACGTGTGTGCACACCGAACGTTACCTAATGACTAACCGTGCGGTGGTGGTGGGGGGGGGGGCGGATAAGGAGTAGACTATCGATATCGGTATACAATGTCTGAGATAATATATTTAATATTTTGGCAGGCGATGGTAAGATGAGCAAATGTAGTAATGGGGCGGATTAAACATTGAAAAAAAAAAAAAAAAAAAAAAAAAAAGGGTTAAAGGTACTTAACCACCGTTAAATTCCAATTAACCCATCACTACCTTTTTTTTTTTTTTTTTGCAATGTTTAATCCGCCCCATTACTACATTTGCTCATCTTACCATCGCCTGCCAAAATATTAAATATATTATCTCAGACATTGTATACCGATATCGATAGTCTACTCCTTATCCGCCCCCCCCCCCCCCACCACCACCGCACGGTTAGTCATTAGGTAACGTTCGGTGTGCACACACGTTCCGCGCCTAATGGCCCTTTTTTTCTATTTGTGAACAAGGCACATGCCGAAATATTTGTAAGTGTTTGTTTGTCAGCATCTGTGTTCTCTCATCGCATCCGTCCACTTTGGTATGTGGTGGGTTAATTTCCCTTTCTTTTCTTATATATATCCCACCAATTGAGATTCGCATAAATATCCTTCCTAAACCCATGTTGCCTGCTTGAAAACCACTTACAATCCTCACATATATTTCTGATGTGGTTGCATATCAATCTTTCCATTAATTTACATACCACTGATGTCAAACTGATTGGCCTGTAATTCCCAACTCTATTTCTCGCCCCTCCTTTATGTACCGGTACTACTATTGCACTTTTCCAGGCCTCTGGTAAGCAGCAAATATCCAGACCCAATTTAAATAATATTTCAAGATAAGGTGTAATGTCACATCTGGCTATCTGTAAGATATCTGTAGTAATATTATCTACACCAGCCTGTTTATGTTTTTTCAGCTTTCTTATTTCCTCCATGATTTCCTCAGGATGAATTTCAAATTTTTTACTATTTTCATTTCTAATTGGGTTGTTAAGCTCATTCTCCGAATTTGACCCACCCGTTTCTGATTTATTGTCTCTAATGCTTTCACTAAACCAGTTACTTAAAATCTCTGTCTTTTTCAAATCCTCAGTTACTTCTTCTCCATCCTCATCTATAAGCGTCTCTACACCCTCCCTGCCCCTCAGTTTCCTGAAATAGCCATTGAAATTTCTAGGTGCATCAGTCAATGGTCCTCCTCCACTGACAATACGCTTCATAAACCCATCTTTAGCCACTTTCGTTGCTGTTATTAAGTTTTTATTATTTTTATTAAGTCCTTGTTTAGTTGTTTTAAATATTCCCTACTACCCTGCTGTCTCTTAACTCTGTTATGTTCTCTTCTTACCAACCTCTTTAACCTCCCTACTTCCCTATTACACTACATAGGTTCTCTACTTTTCTTAATTTTCTGCCTTGGAATAAATTTCTCTTCCCCCTTTGTTATTATCTCCTTGAACTCTTTCCATCTTGAGTCTACTGTACTTGTGGCTTCCTTCCATTTGCTGAATTGTTCTCTGAAATATCTCTTCAAATTTGAAACTTGTGCCTTTTTATAATTAGGTTACGTGGACCTAGTTACTGAAGATTATTTATTTTGGAATATCTATCTGCCACAGAGGTTAGTACAAATTCATTACTATTATTTGCTTATTATTCTATTTAGTGATCGATATTATGTGAGGAATATGCTGTGAAATTTCAACTAAGTTTTAATCTTTTATTTAATTTTTGTAACATGTGCTAACTAACTCCATTCGATTTTGTACTGATCACTGGTACTATTACTGTCATTATTATTATCAACATCATTTATCATACATCGTAAGGAGGGTTAAGAATCGTATCATTTTTGACATTTCGAGATTTTTACAAAGGGTAAGAGTACCTATGGTTGACAGTGTACCTTGGGTTGACATGAAGTTGTATCAAACTGAAATTTAAGAAACTACTGTGATCCAGAAAACCAGCAATACTGTCAGGTTAATGTAACGTCTCCATGGGTTCGGTGATATTCTCTTCTGTCTACGGTGAACAGTTTCTGTATGTAGTGCACATATCTTGTTAGCGAAATGGCAGCTTCTGGAAGTGCTTTAACTCTCAGTTAATGTAAGTTTGCTTTACTTTGTACTGAACGTGAACATGGGAATGTTATCACAATGAAATAAATAAGTGTATGCATTCGTTGTTTAAACGGGAATAATATTTCTATTATGGTTGGCCTCTCTGTCAAAGATAGTGTTCCTTAAATCGATAAGGGTGTCGAGTTTACGTTCATCAATAATAAATGGGCTTTAATTGCAAACTGAACAAACCATCATACTGTTTACAACATATACTATGGGAGGCGCTAAGGCACCTAAAATCGATATGTGGCATCTGTTTCCTGTACAAACGATGTCATATTTGAGAGCCGACAGCTCTTATATTGCATCCTGGGCAGATATTGAAATCCCTCACTTGCTAAGTACTTCGTGTAAGGCCAGTATATATTGAAACGGGATATTGTTAGTCAGTTTTCACACCGGCAAAACCGGCGCCGGATACAATGTAATCAAATGAGAGCTTTCACACCTAGTCTGGTCCAGCAGATCGTTGGCCCTTTGTTTTAATTGTTTTTTATGCACACTTGTCCACACTGGTGCCGGTGGCGGAGAGAATCTAACCTCAGTCACGACAATTTCCTGTAGTTTTGTAATAAGTAATTACTCGCACGATACTACGAGATTAATTGAATTAGTTGATATTAAACCTTATTTGTGGGATAAAACAGCTGACTATTTCAAAGTTAGAACAGAATGCGTTCAAAGAGATTTACACATTTTTGAAAGAAGGTTTTCAAGTGAAAGAAAAAAATAACAACTGAAAGTTGATCAGCTATACGTTTATTATTAGTTATAACAAAACAGAACAGGTTACACAATTTATTTTGTTAATTTGTGTTGATACCACAAATAATAGTACAACCAGAGTAACAAATTTAAATAAAGTGTAAGTTAATTATTATGTTTGTTAGTACTAATAATAAATATGTAATTTATCATTTTTCAGTTGGTTTCTTTCTCTTTTCATTTCGAAATATTCTTTTAGAAATGTATACATCTCTTTCCATGCCTACGTTTAACTTTACTTGTGCTTATTCCCAATCTGTAGGTCTCATGTAAGTCAGTTCAGTTTGCTCCTTTTAACGAGATCCTTAAAAATCAATAGAAGAAATTAATAAATTTCAATCGCAGTCATATAATATTATAAAAAAATCAGTTGATTTCGTAATTGGTCAAAATTTTTCAATGAAACAAAAATATAGAGAATATTTGTGTACCTAATTTATTTCACTATTTTTCTAGGCCTCGTTTTGTATTTGAGTCAACACAGGATGTATCCAGTACTGTATGTTAATGAAATATTTACTATATTTTATTCTTCGATATAATAATCTATTAAAGTAACTTTTTTTTGAATGGTGGATGCCTATTTCTTCCGCCAAAGTAAAAAACTTATTGAAGTTGGTGCGATAATGCAGGCGCCGGCTCGGGTTTTGCCGGTGTGTGTGAAAACGCCCTTAGGCTATCTGACTTTTTTTTTTAAACAAATTTTATTTAGGAATTGGAAGCACTTAAAAAAGATTTTAAAAACAGGTTTCGGGATATTATTAACCATTCCAGATTGGGTATTAGAACCATTCTCAAACCTACAAACAGCAGATTTATTGCTACAGGAAGAGTTGACAGAATTGTCAATAAATTAAGAATTAAAATTGAACTTAAAAAATGGATATCAGGAATTTTGGCTACAAAGTCAAATTCCAGATTTATATCCAGCTTTGTGGGCTGCGACAAAAGTGTTTTTTTTGTTGCATTCCTGTCGTCATATTTAGCTGAAAGGGGATTTAGTGTAGGAAGCAATTTACTAACAAAGAAAAGAAACAGACTGTCAGTAGTGGACAAATACAGCATCAAATGTAGAAACATTAATATCATTACATCAAGCTCAGACCTCTCACTGATAATTTTACTATAATGTTCAATATATGTTTTTAATCAAATTTTGTACAAGGCAATTATATTGTTAATATTATTTAATAAATTAATTTTAAAAATCTGTCCTTGTTTTTCAATATTTAATATAGCCCAATCCACCTAAGAGGGTGCCATCAAATCACTGTTTGAAGAAGTGGGCAACAAGCCAATTAAATTGAAGCTCTATGGATTACACAACGTTTATTCCGACAACAGAAGACATTGCTGCTGTTTTTATTTTCAAACGGGGGGGGGGGGGGAGTAATTTTTCTTTCGAAAAGGGGGCGGTAGGTCCAAAAAGGTTGGGTACCTATGCCTTAGACAGATCTAGTGCTACACTATCAATTTGGCCTCCCTTGTCCATTTCATCTGAAATATCTTGCATATATCCCACCAACTGAGATTCGCATGAATATCCTTGCCTGAAACCATGTTGCCTGCTTGAAAACCAATTAGGTTCCTCACATATATTTCTGATGTGGTTGCATATCAATCTTTCCATTAATTTACCTACCACTGATGTCAAACTGATTGGCCTGTAATTCTCAACTCTATTTCTCACCCCTCCCTTATGTACCGGTACTACTATTGCACTTTTCCAGTCCTGTGGTAAGCAGCAAGTGTCTTGTTACATTGGATTTATCTCCTGATCTACAGGACAACAAGTAAGAACAAAAAGGAAAATGTTTTTTAAGTTTTAATTATTTGTAATGTTCAGCGAACCTTCATTTTTGTATTGCTTACTTTCTTATGAGAATGAAATGTTGAATTTTTATTATAACCTCCAACCCTTAATATTTAAATAGCTTTCAGTTTTTTTATGTGCTTCGTTATTTTATCTGTACAGCCCTAAATTTTATTTCAGACATCTCTACTGAATGCCATTCTTGGCGAGTTACCCATTAAGTGTGGCTCCATGGTAGTCAGAGGTAAAATATCATATGCTTCCCAGGATCCGTGGCTGTTTGCTACATCTTTACGTCAAAATATTCTGTTTGGAGAACCATATGAGCCAGAAAGATACTGGAAAGTGGTCAAATGCTGTGCACTTGAAGAAGATTTTTCTATGTTCCCATATAATGACAAAACTCTTGTTGGTGACAGAGGTGTGATGTTAAGTGGAGGTCAGAAAGCCCGAGTGAATCTTGCAAGGTAATTGATGTTAGTTACTTTCAATTTCAGTTTTAAAGCAGAATTTTGCATCCAATTTATTAAAACAACAAAAAATTAATTCATTCTTTTCTTTGAACTTAATCATTTATTATGTACTGTACTATGATTTTACTGTAAATAATTTGTTTTTGAACTCCATGCTTTTACAGAACATTATGTGTAAAATCCATAATAATTAGAGAGTATGTTAGAAAAATTTACATCCTTCAGTGAGTAATAAAAGTTAATATTCATGATAGTATGGGGCTAGTGAGAGAAAGAGTAATGTGCAATTGGAATGGGATGTAATGGTTGTAAGTACTGATAACACACAATGAAATGCGAAAAGTCATGGAATAGTAAGAACCGAATATGTAGATGGTGGTAGCACTGCAGAAGAAAAGTATAATTGGGCAATACAGTGTCCTAACACTTTCATTTGTACTGTCATGAGTCATGTGAATGGTTTTCTGATTATGGCTGCACAACATGAATTAACATATTTTTAATGAAGAATGGTAGATGGCCCTAGTTGTGTAGGGCATTCAGATTCAGAAATTTTTCATGAATTCAATTTTGCTCAGTCCACAGTGTGAAGAGTGTGTCATTAATGTTACTTGGGCATTACCTTCTGTCATGGGGAATGCAATGTGTGACCACATCTATTTAATGACCCTGACGAGTGGTATCTGTTAACAGAGAGGCAACATTGTATCAGATAACAGTAACATTCAATATGAAACACACAACAGAAGTATCTGTATAAATGGTGAAAACAGTAACATTCAATATGAAACACACAACAGAAGTATCTCTATAAACAGTGCATCAAACTTAGGCACTGATGATTCATTAATTTTTCAAAAAATATGGAATGCTTCATGATTTTGCATCAGACTTCTTCAGTAGTGCATATACTAAAATTGAAACAATGCAGAAAAAATTAGCATGGCCCCTACACATGGGAAAATTTAGCAAAACGGTTGTTACTAGATGGCATTTAATTTAAAACATTTATACAACAACTGTAGGGCATAGCCAATAACATAGTTATTATTATGGGATATGGTGGCAGAAGGTTGACACAAGTGCCTCTGCTAACCCCAGCAGGTGCCTGATAAACAAATACCAGGCACAGATTTTGCGAGCTCATTGTACCCAAGCTGGAAACTTGTGAGCATCACAAGCTTGCCAAACTGTAAACTCCTTGCCTGCTTAAACAACCACTGTAGGATGTGATGGTGAAATGCTGTTTGTCTTGGAGAGTGGGAATCTTGGCTTCAGCACTTGGATCACAAGCATGGTACAAACCACTATTAAAAAATAAAAATAATAAATAAAACAAATACATGCCAAGGAGGTGAATGAGTGGTGTGGTCACCACTCTCTAGATTTTAGGGCAATGGGTCACCTGAACTTTGTCTTCCTTAAGCATGGGATCAAAATTCAGAAAGGTCAGATAATTTTAACCAAACAAACCCAACAAAAAATTCCTATCCTTGTGGTTTGGATGCACCACTGTACAAATGCTCATAATTTGAAGAAGCAGGTTAGTGTTGATAAACCTGTACCCCTTTCCCACCGCTTTAGAAACTGAATGTAAAAGTAACAGGAAAGTTTGTTCATTTGTGACCACATCATTATAATGCAAAGAATGAAAGGAACATTTAAAAAGTATCCCCATTTTACATCACAAAGGGCCTAGAGGATCTATTAGAGAACCTTAAGTCAGTAATTAAGCTGAGGAATGAGATGCTGGTAGGCAGGCTGTATTACTCCATAATTCTCAGAAGCTTGGGGAGTTTGGAATTAAATGTGAACTCCATAAGTCCCTAAATAGTATTAAATGCATCATCACATCCCATGATGTCATGGATTTAGAAACTGAGAAACTCCTTATGGAGTGAATTTCGTCCTTACGTTTGACACTTCAATACTGCCAAAGAATACAAATGCAGGATATAAACCTAAACATACGCCTATATGTTCCAAACTGAGTTCAATGCTTCCAGTGCCAGAGACTCTGGCATACAACAATGTTGTTCGAGGGCAACCCTACCTGTAGTAAGTACGGCAAGAGGCACATGATCCGAGTGCCAGTTGCATGCTCCCACAGGTGTTTATAAACTGCTCTGGGTCACATCCTTTCTGGAACAGGGAGTGTCAAGTATATCTACAAGAGCAAAACATATAGGAGTTGAAGACGATAGAGCACTTCCATTGTCACTTAGTTTTGCTAAGTTGGCTTCAATTCCAATGTGTTGTTATCCATACGTCAGTTGCAGACATGAACACAAGCACAATACACTCATGTCAATGCAAAGGCATGAAGTTCATAACAACTAAGACCATTGACAGGTCAGTAACAATATGTCTATGACCTCGATCACTCCAGTAGCAATCACAAATAGTCCAGTGGCATTAATAACATCAGCAGAAATCAAAATAACATTACCACCACCAGTGGTTGAAGCAGTATAAATACCATTTGTTACCAGTGGAAAAGGAGGAGACCAGAAAATCTGGGGTCCGATGTTCAGACAGGGGGACCCCACTCAATTTGCAAAATCCTCCTTTTTGTGTCCTGCCAGACTACCTAGTGGTAGGGAGAAGAATGGAAAGAGTCTGTGAAAGGAAAAAATATTAAAACAGTAGAGAATTTCACTGAGTAAGAGAAGTCTTTCTCAGCCTCAGAACCAGATGAAAGTATAATGTTGTTGGATGATCCTTGTTCCATTCCTAAGCAAGCAGTGAGCAAATAACCACCCAAACTGGGCTGGATGAAACTAAACAGCTAGGATGGCTCCCATACTTCAGTAGGATATAAATGGTTTTACAGCTCACAAAGAAGAGTTACAACTCCTCACACAGTCTAAACCTCTGTATCTCTGTCTCCAAGAGACACATTTTAAAGCAACACAACTTCCAGTTCTAAGTGAATAAGACATGTATCAAAACGATGATACTGAGGGTGATTGAGTGAAGGGAGAGTGGCTGTGTTGGTACAAAACACTGTCTATTCTGAACCCATTACTCTAACCTCTCCCTTACAAGCAGTATGTGTTAGAATATGTTGCACAGTTCACTCTTTATATATACCGCTGAGATTTCCAGTTGTCAATCAACTGGCTGACATCTTTCAACAAATTTTTTAGCCATTTCTCCTGTTTGGAGACTACAATGCCCTTAGCGCATTGTGAAGTTCAACTGCTGTTTGTCTCAGAGGTTGAGAAATTTTTAGATTATTAGAACAGGATGATTTATGCATACTCAACACTGGCATATGACATAGTTTACCACTGCTTCTGGCATGTCCTCAGCCATAGACTTCTTTGTGTTTATCTTCAATTGTGGACTCCGTGCAGTGGGAAATGGATTGCGACTTTCATGGAAGTGAACACTTCCCAATATGGCTGCACATGGAGTCTAAACGTGCAGGAGACAATAATTAAACAAATAGAACTTCAACAATGCTGATTAGCAGCTCTACAACCATTCATTTACTCTCCAGCAGTGTCACACAACTGATTCACCAGGCGGCTTTGCAAAGAATGCCCGTTTCTTGGAAGAATGACGAATGTTGTTTTGCTATTCAGAGTTGCAGACAGGACTTGCACCATTATAGGTTGCACCCAACAGCTGACAACCTACTAGCAATCTGAATTGCAAGAGTTAAGGTGTGTCAAGATTAGAAGGAGAATAAAAGAAGTCGTGGCAGAACTTCATCAGCACTATTAACTGTTCCAAATCATCGTCAAAAGTAAGAGAGTCTATTTGCCATGTATCTGGAAGGTAGGAAGTACTCTTAATCACCAGTATTCACATTATTGGATCAGGAGCATGTAGTCACCGACAAACACAGCACAGCTCAGTTGATAGCAGAATCCTTCACTGCCACTACTTCATTTGCTGGATAGGACCTTCAGGTCCAGCAATGAAGAATTGCTGCCAAAAGACACTTAAATCTATGATTTGTCGCATTCAGAGGTGTCCAATAGCCCATTTACTTCTTTGGAGCTGGAATCGGCCTTGAAAAAAACTAAAAGCACTGTGCCAGGGCCTAGCCTGATCCATTACTAGATGCTGAGCCTTCTTAGCAAGGATTCTAGAGAGTGCCTTCTAGTTTTTTTAACTATATTTGGACCAGGGTACACTTCCCTGTCTTGTGGAAAGAAGCAACGCTAATCCCCATCTTGAAAACGAGGAAGGACAAAATGTTACCAGGTAGTCATCATAGCATCGCCTTTATCAGTTGCATCACAAAGACACTAGAGCATATGGTCAGACACTACCTCGTCTGGTGTCTCAAATCTCAAAATCTGCTTAGTTGTTTTCAACCTGATCCTGCTGGAAGTGGTGATACCTTTATTCAGAGCCAATACCTTGTTTGTATTTTCTTTGATATAGACAATGCCTACAATACTGCCTGGTGGCATTGTATTTTAAAACAGTTATATAAATTGGGATATAGGGGAAATCTACCCTGTATTTTTACGATCATTTTCATCACAGAAATGCTTCCAATACCAAGTTGGTTGAGATATATTAGATCTTTTTAACCAGTAAAATAGCATTTCACAAGCAACAGTTTAATGTGTAAACATGTTTTCTGTCATTTACAACAGCATTTTGTCAGAGTCCGATATGAAACTTTTTATTTCTTTATGATTTTGCGGCTTTTTTTGCTCATCATCTAGCCTGAGAGTTACTGAGAAGCAGTCAAACTAAATGAATGGTCAGGGTGATTTATAATTATAAGCTGAACAATAGTTGCAACATTTAAACTGTAGAGTGTTACAATTTATTAAAGTTGCTCCATCATATGAAAGTGAGGTGTGATATCAATAACATCATATGCTGTGATTCCCTCGGGTACATTCGGGCTGTACCCAGCAAACCACTTCGTCAACTGATGCTGGAAATCCCAGACTGAAATTTTAAGCCATGCAACACGAACAACACATCAGCCACACACAGACCATTGCCATTCATTGGCCTATTACTGACAGGTGCCATCCTATCCCATGAGCCTCTGCTCGACTCAGCACGGCAAACTATGGTTGTGCTTGGTACAACTGTGCCAATTTGCAAACAATATAAATACATACCAGTAGATACAAAATCTGACACTATAGCGCCATTCCTGCTGTACCCTCACCATACCTGTGATAGTGCACCACATTTTAGCTGATTATGTAGTGATTGCTTAGCCAATGATCTGTCCTTTATTTTAAATGATTACTGCATTATCGCTAAGGTTTCAGAATTTATTGTTCCTGTCAGTTTTATGCCACAAGTTTTGTGCAGATTGGCTTGTGTTTTATTGTTTTAATTATTAGCCTTACACTTTTATCTCTCACTGGCCTATTAATAGCCAACCAGACATTAAAGTTTGTGGTTTTAGTGGCCCCTTTACAGCCTGCATTTTAGTATTTTATTTTATTTTTTTGTCTGCATGGCTCACTTCCAATGCAGTTAGTAGTTTTGCAAATTTTGAAGCTGCATGCTAAACCGTTATTGTTAGGGCACTAATGACCTTACTGTCAATGCACCATAAAGCCCCAAAACAATAACAACAGCAGCCTCTGCTAACAAATAACCATCACCTAGGCTTGTGATGTATCAGTTTTACCTTATATCACTGGTAAAAATTTGCTTGGTCAGGTAAGAGAAAATTACAATTTTTAAAGAGCTGTTGGTAGGATTAGTGTTTGGTGCAAATCTCACAAGGCCAATGAGCCAGGTTGTCAGGAAAGCATTGTGCAAGCAGATGGTCACTTCATTCTGGTACAGGCTGAGTTAACTTAGCATAGACAGATTTGGTCAAATTGAACTGTCCATTGACAATAAATGGTTATTTTCAGCTTCTTGGTGACCATCGCAATTATTCATGACTCTCATTTTCTCAAACAATGATGGACATTTCCAGGGTGACAATGTGCCATGTAACTGGGCCAAAATCATTCATGGTTAGTTTAAGGAACATTGTCGACAGCAAAATCATTCACCTAGATTGCCTGATATGCATACAGTTGGACATATTTTTGACATAGGCCAGTTCATGCCCAATGCAATATACCAGCAACACTTTTGCAAAATGGTGCTGCTTTAGAGGAAGCATGGTTGAAACTTAGCCAGGGGACTTACTGCATGTTGATTTGATTCCATGTCAGGCTGCTGTACTTTAATAGACAAAATTGGGTCCCTCACAGTATTAGGATGTATCTGTTGACTTTTGGCCCATCCATAGGGCCATTACAGTTTAATTTAGTTGACAATTTCAGATAAAGTTGTGTGTATATAAAGGAAATATACAGTAGTTCATATTAAGTATCATGTGACCAATAATGCTGATGAAGGATGTGCTCAGGAAGTTGTTGGGAAGGTGTTATGGAGGAAATGTTGCATAATACTATGACCATAACAGTGAGGAATATTAGTTTTCAAGGATGCAGTCAGTGGGAAGGGGTTAGACATACCAGAGACACAGAGGAGGAAGTGTTGTGTATCTTTGATTTGGGAGTGAAGCTGACTAACTATGGGTTGGGATTCATTTAAAGGCAGAGGGCAGTTGACGGGAGTGCTTTAAGTGTTTATTGGCAATTAGGCTTTGGTGTGTCTTGGTACAAGAATTCGTAGTAGTAAGTGGGAAGGAGAAGACAGCAATGAACACAAAATGAATTCACAGGGAAAATCATGAACAATTTACTAGAAACGTTCAATATACATAAAAATAAATTTTGTATTGGGCAAAAGCGTTTTGACAGAAACAGAACTGGGAAGGCAAAGGTTAATGCTGGAATTATCACATAGTTTTACTGGTGAAATGTAGAAATACAATGAAGAAAATAATAGAATTGGAAATTTAATAGAGATACATGAATCACATGTAATTAATCATGAATCACATGTAATTATAGGGGTAAAGTCTTAGAAGAAGAGGTAGTTGACAATGCTAACAGAGTGTACCACAGAGTAGGGGTATTTGTAACAGTTAGCAAAGACTTCTGCATTTCATTGGTGTTTATAGATTATAATGATGAGTTACTTGGATAGATTTCTAGGGTAATAAGGGAAACAAATGAGGTTATGGGCAGATTATGATAGTGGAAGAATGAATGATGTGGATAAACGAAATTCTGAGCTCAGAAGTGAGAGCAGAATGGCTGTTATAGGAAGGTTTTTGGATTTACCTGGTATCAACTGGGTAGGAAATAAGATCAATAACACAAGCAAACAGGGATTTTTCAAATTGCTTAACAAGGTAAGGAAGCTTTATGCAAGTGGTAGGGAAGAACATAAGTGGAAGAAACATGTTGAATATATTCCTATTAAAGCCCGATAACAACTTTGTGGAGTCTCGTGTAACTGAAGGAATGAGTGATTATGAAGCTGTTCTTTTGGATTTTGCAGTAAACCAGTGGCCAAAATAGAAAGGGGGCAATATGTTCAGTTATAAAAAGGCACAGATTTCTAAATTGAAGAGATATTGTGGGGAAAGTTTCAGTAAATGGAAGGAAGACTGTTAGACTGAAATATAAGCCGGGGGTTGCAACACTTTGCCTAAACTGTGAACATGAAGTTCATGACCTATGTAGCCTTCTGGTACCTTAATATTTAATAAATCGGTCACCTGGGTTTGTATTATGAACCCCAAACATGAAGGGTACGATCAAATAAGGTCTCTTGACACAATTTTTGAATCACACAATACATATATTCTTGAAAATTTCACTCAAACAATATTGGTACCAGAATCGTGGATAAGACATCAGACAATAATTCCTTTGAAGATTGACAGGCTAAGCACATTCATATGAGAAGACAAACTCAATAAGTCCCCCAACACTAGTGAGAAACAGTTACGGCATGTTTCAACGTCCAACAACTACTGCGTGGAGCAGATGGCTCCGCTAATTGATGCAAAGTTACCTGTTTGATTTCTAGAGAAAGACTGGGCTACTTCACAACATGAAGTTACCTCATTGATAGCTATTGAAAGACTGAGAAAATTCATGATGGCTGCAGGGGCTTTTATAAGCTTTCCAAGGCCTATGACATCAGTAACTTTAAAAAAAAATTAAAATCTCCCAATACCAAATGGTTTAACCCCTTACTGTATACTGGGTCATATAAGGCACATACCATTTTCTTGTTTGTGGAACTCATATTTGAGCAAATACTTTGAAACTGCATGTTGGGACAGATAAAGTACACAATCAAGAAGAGCTGTGCAAATATTCAATGTGATCTGTTTAGAGAATAAGGAGTTATGAAGTATGAATTTTTGCTTTGAGCTGTGAGAAGTTTACATCCAAGTTCGGTAATACAAACAGTTGTATTTGATACAGTAAACATTTGATTTCAGTGTTTATACAATTTCTAGGATGAAAAGGACATCTGTAGACAATTATAAAGAGGTAATTTTATATATTTCTCCATTAGAACATATATAATATTGAAAAAAATGGTTTGTGCCAGATATGGCACAACATGCAATCTAGCTTGTGTGAACAAGCTGGCCCCTATTGAGAAGACAGAAATACGGACAACAATGCTCTTATTTTATTTCGAGTAGCAGTTGCTGATGTCCTCTGGCAAACAACGCATTATCAGGATGGGATAGATCACAAGCCTGTCTGGTTGGGAAACTATAATTGTTGCAACTATCCAGACTGCAAAGGAAAATCCTATACAGCATGTCTGAAGTACAGTGCAACATTGTACTTGGACAAGGAGAGAATCTGCTTCATCAAGTTTCATAACAAATAGACTAAATGGAAAGTGAATTAGTGTTATATGCGATAAATGTGTACGCTAATGAATAGAAATTGTAATTATTTTATGTAAATAAACTAAGTTCTACTATTATATGTATATACGTATCTTATATATTTTCCAAATGTTGCATCATCCATCTCGAAACTGGTATCACAACATGTTAGCCATTACTGTATGCTGTCCCATATATGGCACAAACCCTTAAATCAATAATAATCTCCCCCAAATAAGATCTGGAATTTTTTAAGTATTTTTCTTGAAATAGCGGAATTGGGCTTAACAAGTGACATTTTTTTCATAAAAAAAAAAAAAAAAAAAAAAAAAACATGCAGTAAGGGGTTAACTTGCAATTAACATAGGGAATTCCTAAGACCATATTCTATCTGTTCTAATTTAATTCAATGTTCAAAAGGATTTCTATAAGATTAATCCCGAAGCCTCTTATGTCACCGGTTTGGTGGACTTTATTGCAGTCTAACAACAATAAGTGACAATCTATCTTCAAAATCTTAATAATCTCGCTAATACTTACACTTTTTACTGAAACCACCATATATTCATGATCCTCTTAATTTAGGCTATCTACTGATATAAATTTCTGAATTGTATTCATTTTTGATAAAAACTTTATTTTTTTCTCTTAATTAAACTTGCTAATTAAACTTTGCCAAATTAGTTAATCTTACTAACAAAATATTCAGGATAGTTCTGACTGTAGCTGGTGATAAAAGATCAGCCGTGACTTTACTGAATCCAAAGCTATTTCGAATCCTAAATATTAACCTTACCAACAGCATGTTTCAAAATGTCAACAAACCAAATTATCTATTAAATTAAATTTTTAAGGGGCACCTTACATGCCTCTGCAAATTTAAACTTATTTCTGCAAAGCTGCAAATGAGTTGAAATTTTACTGAAAAAAAAAAAACAAACTAATATTCCCCCTTTTTGGGTTATGGGAGTTTGTCTTCTTCTCCTCATATATTTTATAACAAAACAAAATGCACTTGCTCTCACTCATATCATCAGAAAAATTAAAAATTACTTTAAAATTTTGAAAATTAGATAGAAATGCAGATTAATATACAAAAAAATACAAACCTATATGAATTCCCTTACTTCAGGTACCACCCCTAACCATTTACAAAACATTTCATTGGAACTTAAAATACGAGGGTGGTCTGAAAAGTTTCCGACCTAACAAAGATACAAGACATTTTATTCTGAATTTTTATTTCTTTTATTTTTCAACATAGTCTCCTTGTAACTCTACACACTTCTCCCAGCAATGCTCCCATCTCTGTAACCTGTCCAAATAGTACTCGGTGTTTCTCTCTGCAAAATAATTGTTCATGAAGGTTATTGCCTCTTCATTTGACAAAAATCTGTCCTCCGAGCACAATTTTTAGATGAGGGGACAAAAAGAAGTCGTTTGGGGCTAGATCTGGTGAGTAAGGCAGATGGTCAAGCAGTTCAAACCGTAGTTTGTGAATTCTCGCCATTGCAACCGCTGAGGTGTGAAACAGGATTTTCATTTTCTGCAAATGTGGCTGTTTTTCCACAAGTTCTGCCTTCAGGTTGTCAAGTAATGGTGCGTAGGATGCTCCTGTAATGGTTTTTTTCTTTTTGAAGGTAATCGATTAAAATAACTCCATGACTATCCCAAAAAACAGTCACAAGCACTTTCCCAGCCGAAAAAACAGTTTTTGCTTTTTTTGGAGCTGGTTCCCCCTTTGCAGTCAACTGTTTGGACTGTATTTTTATTTCAGGTGTATAATGGTGTATCCAAGTTTCATCTACAGTAATTAATTGGTGCCAAAACTCGGATTTATTGTGCCTAAACTGTGCCAACAGAGCATTGGAAATGTTCATTCGAACACGTTTTTGGTCTAATGTGAGCAAACGCAGCACCCAACGTGCGGTCAGTTTTCTCATACCTAAATGTTCATTTAATATGTAACAAACACGTTGTTTGGAAATGTTCATAACCTCTGCTATCTCTCTCGCATTAATTCAGCGGTCGTCTAGCATCAATTGGTGAAATTTGGTGATGTTTTCGTCAGTAGTTGCAGTTTTTTGATGTCCTGAACGTTCATCGTCTCCAAAGTTCTTTAAATTTAGCTGCCAAAAATTTCACTGTGGTAAGTGATGGTGCAGTCCCCATACACAGAATCCAACTCATCTTTGATTTGCATAGGTGTATTGCCATTCAAAAACAAATATTTAATGACAGCTCAATACTCGATTTTGTCCATGTTCACAAAAAAATTCACATCAAATCACTCAAACGACTGTTGCATAACAACTGCACGTCCAAAGTGGCTGAAACTTTGGTAACTAACTGTCAACCGATAAACAACAAAATTCACCAGCTTTTATTTACAAGTGCTGCCATCTTCATGGTGAGGTCAGAAACTATTCAGACCACCCTCGTATAGCTTTTTTTAGCATGTAAAATCAGAATATAACATGTGTAAGTTTGCAGAATTCATACAAACTTCGCAAATATTAATGTTTGCTATATTGATGCAAATGTCCATATGATTTCACTTTTAGAATGTCTTTGTTATCAAATTAAAAAAAAAAAAAATTAGGCACTTTGGCACAAAAAATTCCACCAAATTAGGTAGTTTCACGAAGTCCTGGCAAGGTATGACACATTAATATGGAGCCAGTAAGAATACAAAACAATGCTCCATTGGGCTTGTCTGCTGAGCGGAATGTTCGTTCCCTGGCTGCTGGCACAGCAGGCAGTCAGCAGAAGCTGCAGGCAGCAAGCTGTCGAACAAAAACTGAGTTTTAGTGCCTGTTCTTAACAGTTAAACCTTAACCCAAAAGGTAAAAACCATAAAAGTACATCTTTTCAAAAACAATCATATAGAGAAAGTAATTAAGTCATTACAGGTGAAATTAAATAAAAAATTACAAAAGTGAATATTATTTATAAAAGTTATATGTAAGAGGGTTACAAATACCATTCTTACAAAGATAGCCAGAATGTTTCTTGGCATTTGGCAAAATCATCAAAATTTAATGAAGGTGTACAAATGTCCAAGTATGCAATATATAAGAAATGTAGTTTCACTCCATCAGGGGCACTAGCTGCCACTCGATTTCAGGCATAAGGGTGTGAGAAATTTTCTTTTGTGGGCAAGGGTGACTGGGATTGGAATGAATTACCAAACTAGATTACGAGTAATCTACCATAAGTGCTAAAAGGATTTAAAGTTGTAATTTGTAGAGGGCAAAAGTAGATGGTTACAGTAAAGGGAAACACTGTGTTTTAAGAAAATTACAGCCAGGGCGTGTGCTCAATTGCAATCAAATTAAATTATATTTCCAACAGAGCATGCACTCCATTCCAATTCAATTCAGTTTTATAGATGCCTGCAATGTTTACTAACAACTAATGGTAAAGTATTATGAGCACAGGGAATTTCATAGGCCTTCAATCTGACTTTCACCTCTGTCACAGTTTACTGTGTAATATGAAGTATGCCAGAAAGCTTTCATGATTCATATTCACCATTAAACAGTAGGTCCCCTCTAGAGCTGACAAACCTAGTTGTAACACTGATGTGCACACATCCTCGGCAAATTTAAGCCATACAAAGGCTCAACTTGGTCCTAGTTGGCCCAAACGAATATGCATACATACATACATTACGAACACAGTAAAAATAATTTTTTTTTCAAATGAAACAATATACAGGATGTCCACCATGAATCTGACACCTTTCATTTGGCTGCCAAAAATCAACAAATGGAAGTAGGTTGATAACATGCATTGCAATATGTACAGAAACTGTGGGAGTTCTGTGCCTATTTTCGAAAACCTGTGCAAGTGGTTGTAGGTAGCGCTGCAGTACCTTAACTGAAAATGGCGTTACTGCAAAACGAGCACAAGTTATTTGGTTGTACACGGAAACAAATTCAGTGATTCAAGTGCAATGTAACTTTCGCCATATGTTCAAGAAGGACTCACAATCACAGAACACTATTAAGAAATGGAAACAGCATTTTTTGGCAACGGGAAGTGTGAAGAAATTGCATGGTGGCTGTAATGAACGCGTATCAGAGGAACTTGTAACAGCAATGAGACAGGCGTTTGAACAAAGTCCATGCAAGTCCATTCGACAAGTGGCACCAGAACTGCAGATGCCGATGCCCATTTTACATAAGGTACTACATCAATCTCTTTAGTTTCATGTATTCAAAATTTCAGTTGCTTCATGAACTGAAAACATATGACGGTGATACGAGGCATTTGATATCGACATGTTACATCACATTGATGAAGACCTAACATTTTTAACTCTCATTGCTTTCTCTGAAGAGGCGACATTTCATTTATAAGGGAAAGTCAACACACACAGTGCACATATTTGGGGATCACAAAACCCACACTGCATTGTGACAGCTTGAAATTAAATGTGTGGTGTGGACTGATGCACAATTTGATGATCAGCCCATTTTTCTTGTAGAAAAAAAGTTATGGATAATACGTATCTTGACATGTTGGAACAATTTGTTGTGTCTTGTTTAATGCATTTGCAGCCGAATGTCATCTTTCAACAGGACATCACCCCTCCACATTGGAGGCTGTTTGTTCAAGAATTTCTTGACAACCAATTTCCCGGTTGCTGGACTGGACATAATGAAACAACAAGTTAACCCTCTCGATCACTGGATAATACCCCTCTAGACTTATATATTGTAAGGAACAAAGGTCGGCATACCCGGGGGTGGATATCAGCTGTACGTTCCTCAACTATAGTTCACTTACTTATCACTGGAAAATAGTTGGAGTTCTTAAAATAGTTTGTTGACCGTATATTGCCTCTGGAAAATGCTAACTGTTAAAAATGACCACAGTCGTCACTTTCAGTTTTAAACCTACTGCAAGAAAGGTACTATTATAGAAATGAAAGTCACATGTTGAAGATTTCACAATTCACATATATTCAAAAAATGTCACTGTATTATAAATGTTCAGTTAGCAAGGCATCGAAATATCATCACACGAAAATTGCAAGTAGCGAAGCATAACCAGAACCGATAATTCCCCCGGTAAAATTAAAGTTCAAATTTCAAACCCTTTACCACGCCACTGAAAATTTCTAAGATGGCGTCTATCGTCCATTGTGCCCGCCAAGTTACAGACTCGTTTCATGCCTAAGGCATCCGAGGCTCGCTCGCCTCAATCTAACCAGCACACGTCCTGCTTCTCTCACTATCCAGGCCAGAGTGAAGCGTCATGGCGTCGCAATTTCCTATATCAAACTAGGACTAAATTGGTCAAAATAGACACAGAAATTTTTGATTTATTTCCCGATGTTTACCAGAAATTCATGGAGTTTAGATCACGCAAAAATACGTGTTTAGTGTCTCTTTATAATAATGTTTTAAATGCTTCAGAACGGAGTTATAGATTTATTTAGTTGGGGGAGTGTTGCTACATTGGATTAAGCAGTTATTTCAAATTTTGGTAGCAAAAAACAGTTTGTCAAAAATTTTAGATTTCGGGTTTCCAGCTACTTTAGAAATGCTCTCCCGTTTGTGCTGATTATACTGGTGTAAAAATTATCCCAATCTGTTTGGTAGTTTAAAAGATATGGAATTCCCTAGAATCGGTAATTTTCTTACTTTTCATCCTACAATTTGACTTTTTATTTACAGCTTTTCAGCCCGAGGTATTTCTTTTACAATGTTCCTTTATTTATTTTAAGTACTTTCCAAAAGTTTTTATTTATTGAGATATATTATTTTAGCTGAAATCCATGTCTGTCTTAATGGCTAACTGCGTAGTATCATTCACATTTTAGGTTTGCTATTATCTTTTGTTAAATGTTTATGACCTTATTTAGAACTTATTTAATATTGGAGAAACTATTACGGGACGTGTTTAAATGTACTTTTAAGGTCCTGAGATTATCCCAATGAACTACAATTTACTCTTGAAAAGTCGCAACGTGGGACTGTTAACCAAATCTTATTATCACTTTGATATTTATTATTAAAACGTTCTGGAACCATTAGAAATGTACAGAATATTATTATAAATGGTTTGTTTCATTGTTTTTTGTATCGGTATCGGGATGGTAAACTGAGCTTCCCTTTCCATAACCTCTTCAGTAGTAAGGTGCTTACAATATGTGAAGGACAATGTGTATACAGGCCACAAAATTCATGATCTTCAAGGGACGTGGCCGCATACCAGAGGCTGTCACTTCTGTTATGCCTAAGATACTACAGAAAACTTGGCAGAACTTGAATTGAGGCTAGTTCTTCATGCAATGAGAGGATCTCATGATGAAGTGTACTGATTTTTTAAATAAAAATTGCTGAGTTACTCTTATTTTCTTTTTACCCTAAGCAGTATGAAATATACAGCAATTTCAAATGTGTCAGGTTCATTTTGGGCACCCTTTATATAGAGTAACCAGTAAATAATAGGTGCTAAGTAGTGAATATAAATTACAGAATAGGGTAGTGACATGAACCACCACTTACTTACCTTAGATGATGGTTTCATGGCACTGAAACATAAAAAGGACAAAAACAGGAATAACAATGTATATGACTCATTCTATTTAACATGAAGAAGGTTTAAGACCGAAATATTGTGTATTTTTGTGTTCATGATACATTTGCCTCTCCTGTTGCTGCCTTCAACTTTGGTGGCTAACATATTATTATTATTCTTTCTTGTGTTTCAGAGCTGTGTATCGGAGAGCAGACATCTACTTGCTTGATGATCCACTTTCAGCAGTTGACCCACATGTTGCCAGGCATTTATTTGAATCCTGTATTACTGGGTTTCTTATAGACAAGATTTGTATTCTGGTTACTCATCAGCTGCAATTTCTCCATCATGTTGATCACATAATTATTCTTAATAATGTAAGTTTAGGTGTTTAATTTCATCACATCTATTGGGCATACAGTGAAACCCAACAAAAATTGTTTTATATTCAGTGAAAATATAGGCCTGTAATGCTGTAAAACTGCAGAAATTTATATAAAAGTGTTAACATATTCATTGCCAGAGTTTAATGCAAGACTTGACAGAAAGGCCGAACTTTTATATTTTTATCTTGAAATTTACTAAATTTAATTGATGAAATCTCAAGTTGTAAACATTTTTTGATTATATTACTGACAATCGTTTCTAATTAATTTTCATCAGAATAAAGTAGTTTGATATATTCTTTTCGATTACCAGTTGCAGTTGTAAAAAGAATGTTTTTCTGAAGAAAGGAATTCCTTGTACTGATGTGCAATTAGTGTTCCACTATTTAGTTTAGCCTGCCCTAGAAAGACCATAAGGAAGAGAGGGTGGATTATTTTGATTATTGTTACTCAAACCATGGTTGATAAATTTCCCCTGTAGGCTTTGGATCCTCTTTTGATTTTGGGTTTACTAGGGGCCATATAATCAATGATATCATTAGAAAATATCCATGTCTGAATCTGCTATTACCTAAAGCATCACATTACATCTAAAATTCTATTTCTAAAATAAAGTTCATTAAGTATTTGGGGAAATTGTATTTAGAATGGTATTTATGAATCAAGAAGTAAAAAAAGAAAAATTTATTGAGAATCTTGGAAAATTTTTGATTTTTTAACAAGTATTTTCATGAGGTATTTACTATCTAATTTATAAAATCCTTCATCAGATAAAACGTGATTTTTTATCTTTCCTACAAACATTTTGAGGCTGCAATACAGCTGTAAACATTTAAAGAACTTTAAAATTAGTAAATTCTGAAATGGTGAAGCAAATAATTTTTTTTTAAATTATTTCCCAATAAAATCTTCTAAAAATCAATATTTTATCAGTTTCCAATAAATAACAAATAGTTAAATTCAAATTATGGTGTGATGCTATATTTCTTATGTGAAGATAAGGTTTATATATATATATCTCAAATTAGGATAGGGAAATGAGCCATCCATCATCTAAAGGTAAGTGGTAGCTCATTTTCCTATCGTAATTTGATTCCTTTCCATTACTTAGTGTCCTAATTTAATTATATATATATATATATATATATATATACCGGGTGCTTCAAAAAAATGTATACACACTTTAAACTATTGTTGTTTTTCCCGCTCTACAAGGCTAGTGTTATATTTCTTCGCCAGGTGCCAGCATAATCGTCCCTCTATGTTATATTATCAGTTGGAATTTGTAATATCAACATGGGGGACGTACGTTTGAGTTTTGAAGAACGTAAGCAGGTTATTAAGTGGTACTGGAAGTTTGAGAATGTAAATGAAGTTCAAAGACAGTGGAGAAGGGAGTATGATACAGAACCACCTTCAAGATTAACAATTACACGCATACGAGACAAGTTCGAAGTTCATGGAACAGTGTGTGATGTGCATAAAGGTCATTCAGGTCGGCCTCGAACAGCTACAAGTGATGAGTCATCAATGGCAGTCTTGGAACTGTTTCAACGCTCTCCTAACAAATCTTCAAGGCAAGGGGCACGTGAAAGTGATGTAAGTGCTATCAGCGTGCTACGCATTCTGAAGAGAGGCAAGTATCGTGTTTACATTCCAAGGCTGGTGCAACAGCTAAGTGACGACGATCCAGATAGAAGGTTGCAATTTTGTGAATGGATTCAGGAGATGGTGATACGTGAACCGGGATTTATGGGTAGCATCATTTGGTCGGATGAAGCCCAATTCAAACTTAATGGAACTGTCAATAGGCACAATTGTGTTTACTGGGGTGAAGAAAATCCTCACATTACAATTGAAAAAGCTGTAAATTTGCCAGGTGTAAATGTGTGGTGCGGTTTGTCTTCAAGGGGACTCATTGGACCTTTTCGATTTGAAGGCACTGTAACTGGTATTAATTACCTAACAATGCTTGCTGATTCCATATTTCCTGCCATTCGTGCATTATACGGTAATGATGATTTTTATTTTCAACAAGATGGTGCTCCGCCGCACTATCACAGGGACGTACGAGCTTACATGGATCAAAATTTGTCGGGCCGGTGGATAGGACGCAGGGGGCCAATCGAGTTTCCAGCACGCTCTCCAGACCTTACACCACTGGATTTCTTCTTGTGGGGCACAGTAAAAGATGAGGTGTACAAACGTAAACCACGTAACCTAGACATTCTTTGGAATGAGATTCAAGCAGTGTGTAGAGAAATCTCATTGGACGTTTTGATACGATGTACAGAATCTGTTGTGACTCGTACTCAGAATTGTATTGATGCTGCAGGTCACCAATTTGAACAGTATTAACATTTGTTGTTTATGTTTGATTTACATTGGACTTTTAGCTTTCTATTTTCCTGAAATTTAACTTTGTAGAACGGTAAATAAATTTTCTATGGAAGTTCAAAGTGTGTATACATTTTTTTGAAGCACCCTGTATATACCTCTTCTGAAGCCCATTATTTAAAAAAAAAATGCAAAATCATGAATAGGAAGAACTAAAACATTTCAGAATTTCTTCTTTTATAAGTTAAAAGGTTAAAAAGTTACGATGTGGTTAGGCACACAGCAGAGGTAGCCTTTGGCGGCAAATGCCTGGGGCCTCGCTCTTGAAGGGACTCGCACAATAACCTGAGTTGAAAAAAGTTTATTTTTTAAAAAAATATATATTTTATCTTAAGCTATTAGTAATAACAACAAAATAAAATTAGTATTGTATAGTAAAGTATATATTAATAGTAATAAGTACGTAATCAAAATTTCTTGTTTAGAATTATGTCATATTTGTATAAAAAGTAAGAGTAATGGTAGCGAAATTAAATAACATATCAGTGAATAACATTATTTTTTGTAATTTAACTGTAAAACATAGTAAAAAAATTCATTACTATTTGAATCCCGCACCTCACACAATAAAAAACCCACTTGAACACTCAGCTTTGTTAATTGCACCTTGCTTACGATATACGCTCAGGCAATCCCTGTGTTTTATTTCTTTCATCTACTCTTGACACATTACTCTGTAAGATCAAGTCAAACTTTACTGGAACTACTCACACCATCACTGCACTTTTTGGCCGAGTGAAGGCTCACCCCTCCTGTGTTCACAGCTTGGCCATGTGACAGACGTGTTCCTCCTCCCTTCATTTGGTTGTTTCCATAAAAGTGAGTTGGGTATCACAGCCAGGGTTGCCAACCATACTCTGTTGTACAGCATTGTTCTTTATTTTGTGCAGGCATACTTTATAATCTATGAAAGTAATAGAATACAATACAATATTTTCTTTACCTGAATCACATTATCACCTTACTGGAATATCAAACATCATCATTTAGTACATGACTTTTTTTTTCAGGTTACTTTTGATTCACTCGATAATTGTTGTTAGTAAAGAATGAGATAATTATATGTTTTGTGGCTTCAAAGATTTAGTCAGAGTTTCTTACCAGTAGTGCAATACACATCTATCATAGCCACCTATTTTGCACTGGTAATCCAACCAGGAATAGAAGTTAAATATAGAATTCCTACCACACAGAGTATCCTAGTACCTTCACTTTAAGAAATCAAAGCTTTGTCAAAAATAAAAGACAGTTTTAAGGAATGTAAAAATTGTATCCGAGACCGGGACTCTAACCAGGGACCTTGCTGTCTTTATGTAATTTAACTTTGAACAGCTCTTCTAATATTTTAAAACTAAAAATTTATTTATTTATGACTTTTGCATTTCTCATCGATAATTCGAAATACCTACTTTTGATTTGTAATACATTATTGTTGCTTGGGGTGATGCAACCTTCGCATTAACTTGATCGTGTTGGCTGTGTAACCGATACCTTTTCTTGAAGATGCCCTAGTTCTTTAAAGCGGCTGCCAAGCTATTAGTTTACCTTGTAATAGCTAACAGGTCATACATAAATGAAGGACAGTCACTGTTGTTACTAATTTGAATATATTCTTAAAGTTTTATGAAGTTAAAAGCTGGTATCAGATTACACTTGTTGAAAACATTTAAGGTAAATTGAACTTGGAAATCACATATGAAGATGCAGTTCTAGGCACAACACTGTATGGAAGCATTCATTCTGGCAAACCTACTTATATTTGCACCCCAAATTTCAGAGTGAGCTTGGTGAAATGAGTTTAGCTTAAAGTGAATGAGAAAGTCCACAAACTTGTTCCAATGAAATATAGTTAAACTTTCAGTAGTTACATTTTGAATTTTACCTTGCGACGCGACTGCTTCCCAAAACGGCTTCCTCAAAACTGGCCTACTTAAAAAAACTGTTACAGACTGCCTCTCAAGACAGCCTTAAAACTATTCCAGACTGCTTGAGGCTGCTTATCTTTCACTGAATCGTCATGTAACAACGGTACATTCCCATGGAGAAACCCTATTCTTTGGTGAATTACGAAATTCCCCCATTCCTGTGGAACACTCATTATACTCAGTTTTTCCTGAAATTTTAATATTGTATAGTTTAATTTATTCCCACCTTTTCAGTCATGACAAATTTCCTCGTAATTATTCGTGTTTAAGAGCTATTGATTTCTAAAAGTCACACATGGTGATGCCATCACATGTCGACACTAAAACTTTGTTTTTCTTATTTTACATTTCAAGTTATCTCTGAACTGTTATATTTTTGTTATTAACTGAATTTTTCTCTTTCAATTGAGCCTACTTTTATCTTCTTAGCTCTTTTATCAAAAAAGTTCCAATTTTTTATTTTTCCAATATCTTCTCAGATAAATTTTAACAGCATACAAAATATACCTTAACATGATCGTCATTTTCTGCTTTCATAGTGTAAATGAATGCAGTAAACTCATTATGACTGAAAAACCACCTTATTTGAATCTTATGTTTTTTACAAAAATGGTTTAGAATCAATTTAAAAAGTGCTTTCTTGCTAAGAGAATGTTTATAAAAGTTCTTTATCATACAACTATATGAGATTGGCCCCCTTCTAATTGATTTTAGCGAGATAATGAATGTTTAACAAGGTTATGTTTTGAGCTGAAAAATGCTTTACTATTGAAAATGATTATAAAAGTTATTTGCTATCTGCATTATATATAGTAGGACACCTGCTCAGGCCCACCTCTAACTGTTTGAACTCCCATGTGCAATACCGATTATGCTGCCGCCAGTCTAGCTACAGCCTCTGGTGGATCTAGGTATTTTCCGAAATGGGTCAAAAACTGAGAGATTGCCGCCCCTTCGAATATTATTTGCCGCCCCCATTGTTGTCACCCCAAGTGTCGCTGGCCGCCTGAAGCAGCAGTTGAGTTAAAAAAAAATACACTGCAATTTTCATGGCAGAATGGAATAGCAACTATATCGATCACTCGATTTGCCGCCCCCCTCGATGTGCCACCCACGTGCAGTGCACACCTTGCACGCCCCCTTACAGTGGCCCTGCTCCTGCTGAATTGTTTATGTAAGGTAACAGATATGTAACAGATTCACATATTTTTTCACAAAGGACAAGAGCCTCGCAAAGCTCTGCTGCCCTGAGCCTCACAATGGCAAAGGCCGCTGCTGGCAGACAGTAACAAATACTATAAGGATTTCGAAAGTGCAAACCCTAAACAAGAAGTTTCTGTAATCCAGCAGTTGCAATTAATAATAATAATTATTATAATTATAACTCTGTTACTAAGAGTCAGTATTATGTTATTTTGTGTTTGGACTTACTGTGAAGTTCATTTGTTTTACTTTACTAAGAATTTCACGCACATAAAAGTACAATTATTCCACTGCAGCCATTTAAATATTCCAGTTTTTAAGTCTTGTTGTGATTAGCATATGTATTTCAAAATGAGTTTTATTTTACTTATCATCATTAACAGTTGCTAATTGGTAACATAGACAAGTAGTGAATGATTTAATTTTCCAGCGACACTGCAGATATTTTAGAATGGTTTAACTTGATGAGGAATTATTTCTTAGTTGGAAAATTTTTGCTTCACTAGTAGTTTCCATGAACTAAATGAGTATGAAACAAATATGGAGACAAAACTGTAAATTTAATTGAATTCTGGTCACAAATATTTTCCAGTTGTTTTGAGTTGATTTGGTGAAATGAGTATTTATAAAAATATGTAATTAAAACAGTGTGATAAATATAAATTCATTTAACCTTTGATCTTTCTTTGTCGCCATTTGAAAACTTGTTATGTGTGATCAGTCTAAATAGTTGTTTATGTTAGTTAAGTTTTTATAATTGCTGTACCTGTTTCATGATTTTGTTTATAGCATGAGCTTGTAGCAACAACAGGTAACCATAAATTCTTCCACCTGGGTTTGTTTTAACACACTAGCATAGAAACTTGTAATTTACCTAATTCCATTGTTCTTAATCTCTGTAAATATTTTTCCTCATTTAATGGATAGTATCATATTAACTATGATTGTTTTTTTATCAAATGTATATAGATATACTGGTCACTTGATTTCTAGGGTGCAGTGGAGGCAAGAGGGACCTACAGTGCTCTTCAACAATCAGATTTAGATTTTACGAAACTGTTTTCTTCTGAAAATGATAATGAGTCTGTTGTTGGAGATATTAAGCCAGGAGATGAAAATGATGAGAAAAAATTATTGGAAGTGAGTTACTAAAGTTGCATGTTTATTATGAGACTTTAATAATATAATTTTCATGCCAATAAAACATAGTTTAACTTTTTTATTATGATAAATATATTATCTGTGCAATTGGCATAAATTGATAGTAATGATAGAAGTATAGTTACTGTCAATGTTGCTGTAAGTTGTAATTGTAGTACAGAGAAAGTAAATAGGGAACAAATTACCAGAAGCTATTGTTACTATGTAAAATAAATAACATTTACCAAAACACTTGCTACCTGTGAGGAGAAATAACTAACACTTGTTGCATTTGTTAAGGAGTGATGAGCCTTGTGCACTTGTAGGAGGATGTAAGGAGAAACGGGTCATTAGGAGAACATGAAAACATTCAGGAAATAGCCATGATAGAGATATAGAAAAAATGGGTATGGTGTATAATATCACACTTATATGTAAACCTCAGTAGTCAGATTATAGAACATACTGATCCAGTATGTTGATATTTGATGAAAGAAAGGGGGCTGCAAGATATATTTTTTAAAGTGATGTGGATTGTGATATAGAATAATAACTTGATGAAGGAGGTGAAATGGACGAAAGGTGTCGAAAGAGCCACAGTTCATACAACATGTAAAAGTCATTCACCAACATTATTGAATACAGTTGTTAAACCCAGCTGTGATCTCTCTTATTGAAACAGGTGTAGAAAGCACAGAAATTGTGCCTGCAGACATGATTGGTAGGTGAGGTTACACTAGGCATGCCCTGTCTCTAAATAGTTGGAGATATTTAATGTTGCTGGCTAAGTCTGTAAGAAAACCCACCTTCAAATATGATGGGACTAGAACAGTGACTTCATTTTAGGTTAGAGGTAGCTAGCAAGGTGTCAACAATAAATGACAAAAGGAGACTGATTACAGAACCAGTGAGAAATCGTAGACAGCAAAGCAGTAGATCAAGTTGATCAACAATAAAACTGGGAGTTGCCGTAAAGCAAATGAACTAGACTACCGATACTAATAGTGAGCTGTGATGATGAAACTAAGGAAAATGGAAGCAACTTCTAGGCATTATAAGTAATAAAGGATTGGGAAATTAACCCACCATATACCAAAGTTGATGGGTGCGATGAGAGAAAACATGAAGGTGATAAACGGGACATTTGATGGGAACCTAATGTCCCATTTTTCTTGAAAAAGGTCTTTACCAAAATATTGTATATTTGTTCATCCGCCTTCGGGTTTTCTCTCATCACAGCCATCAACTTTGGTATGTGGTGCGTTAATTTCCCTATCCTTTATTATTTAATAGTGAGTTGCAGAAATATAATGAACAAAGTTGTGATACTTCTCATCTTAGTGAAGATGCCAAAGAGGCATGTAATTTCAGGGATTAGTAGTTCTGCAAAGAAAGAGTGAAAATACTGTAAATTTCTATTCAATGACACTGTCAGTTGATAAATATGAGTATCTAGTGATATCACTCTTTGGGAATATATTTGAAAGATAAGTCTTTGTTACTGTAGTAGTAGGGTCAATGAGCAAGATGAGGCCCTTTGCAAGAAATGTGTATTAGGAGTATAGGGCAGGGACTTCAATATAAAGCCATACATAATGTTTGTGCATGTCAGATAAAACATCAAATAAACAGTAAATTCAATGATCTATGAAAAGTATTGTATCGCTATATCTGTAATACAGCATGGATTTTTGAATGGGATAGATATTTTAGGGATTTATAAAATAGTGTAGAGGAGGGCAATGCTACAGAATAAAGGTAGAGCAAATAGTCCAAAGAGGTATTAAATAATATTTATTCTGAAACAAAATATGAAGAAATCTAGAGAACCTACATTCTACAATGGTATGGGGTAGAAAGTCAGAATAGGTTAATAACATAGCATAATAGAACAAAAATCCAGTGGAGCAGTAAAGAACATAGGCAACAACTAAAAAAATAATAAATAACAACAAAGAGGGAAACTAAGATGTGGTAGAAATGTTGTGACATGATATTTATATGAAAGGAAAGGAAAAATGTACACTCCACTCACCAGGATTTCAGGAAGGCAATAGCAACCAAAAAGTACAAAAATTCACGTTATGCACATCTTCATGAAAATGGAACCTTGTGACAAGGTCATGTGGGCACTTGCGGACAACATAGTCACAGTGGTCAGTGGAGGAACTATAAATTTCTTTGGATATTTTATGAAACTGACATTAGGGAAAGATAATGCATTTAGTCAATTATAAATAAGGACAGGAAAGTAGTTTTTGAAGATAAGGTCAGAAATAACAAGCAACTGCAATAGATAGAGCCCTCCATCCATGTTGATATTGTTATGATTGAGGTGAATTTCCAGCATTTCACTTAAGACAGAATCCAGGAAGATAGACACTCTGGACAGCATGACAATCTTTTTAAACTTTCTGTCATGTGATCATCATCAAAAGATTGTTCAGCTATTACAGATTTGTTCAGTTGCATGAGTATTAGGTGGTATTTATACTCCGTTATGCACTCCTCAATGGTTCTGATCACCTGAACAACATAAACTTTGCCACAGTTGTGTAATATGGAATAAATTCTGGGCATTCTCAGACCTAGATCATTCTTGACCAGACACAACATGTAATATACTTTGGTGGGAGGCCTAAAATGCTTTTCATCCCATACTATGCTAGATACCTTCCTTGCTTAGACAGCGTCCATAAACTACATAGCTTTATTTTGGCCTCCTGTGAACCCCCCCTTCCCTCTCGTGTAGCCTGACATGGCTTTTGCCTCTACCTTCCCCCCCTCCTCCCCCATGTAGCACATTGCTTTTTTCCCTATTGATTCCTGTACCGTTTTATCTTGTCAGACTATCATAAATTACATAAGGAGATAATAAAATGACAGAAATAAATATTCACATCTGTTGTGTGTTACATTCCTCATTTTAACTGTGACCTATAATATGAATGGAAAGCTATGTGGCCTGGCTAGAAACACTCCCCTCCCTTAACCGACATGTTACTGGGATATGGGAGCAAGCAGCACCTTTCAGGTGATTCTTCTTGTTCATTCAACAGTATTGATAGTCTAGGATTAAAGGCTCTCTCTATCTGCCACTGTGAGTAGCTGTTACATCTGAAGACTGTCTTGGGGTGTTTCATTTCTTCTAGCAGTCTCTCAGTTGCCATTGTTTATATTGGCCAGATGATCAGTACCACAGATAAGCAAATAATGGAGCATAAAGGTGACCTATGACTGAAACAACTAGACAAATCTGCAACAGTTGAACAAATTATCAACAATGAACACAAGTGTAATGAGATGGTTGTTCTTTCATCAGTATGGTGGTGAAATTTTGGCTTAATCATAAAAATATCAACAGGGATGGTGGGCTCTGCCTGAGTGATGCCTAGAAACCATTTACAGCCAATATCCGATGTGGGATGTTAGAGAGTGAATGACACAGTCCGGACTTCACAGAGAGCTATGGGTTAAGCCTAGTGCTAGTGATGATACCAGAACTGGCATGCTAGTGTCTGCAGTATACTGCATATTCAGCCAGTGGGCTAGGAGGTGAGCAAATTGGGCTTGTGCCCCATAATGGATCATGGTCAGGCACTCTGCTTACAATGAGTGAGAGTGTGATGGAAGGCAGGTCAGCCAAAGCAGAACCAGCAGGCTTACAATCAACAGAAGTCGTGCAACATTTGATGAAGACAGCAGAGCCGGCTGTAAAATGTTGTGTTTTTATGACACCATCAGTCCGGGCACTCATGAAGATTACATTGTAGCAATAGGCTGGGAAAGTCTCCATTCTCACACCAAGCAACTGTTTTCGTAAGAATTTCAAGGACTGTCATACATGGACATTACAAGGAATATCAAAACAGGTGATTTTCATTGAACATCAGAATGAGAAAATTAATAAATTAGAAATATTATGAGAGAGTTGGGTAGATTAAAATAGGAGCAAAGCAACTGTTTTAAATATTATCACAGATATCTTAAACATGGGGAGGTGAATCCTGTCAGAGGAGGGAAGGTAAAATATATTGAGAAGTAAATAAATGCTCATTACTTTGACGTCAATAGAAGCTTCAAGTACTTGGGCACAGTAATGGCTGAAAAGTGTGAAAGCAAGAAACAGATCTAATCTAGAATAGAAAAAGCCAGGAGAATATTTATTAACATAAACAGGTTTTTTTTTCAGCAGATTGGATCTTCTGCAACTGAACATGTGTATGATTTGTTGGTAAGTGTAATCCATTTTTCTCTGTATGTGAAAGCTGGGTCCATGATGAAAATCTAGAGAAAAAAATGGATGCTTTTGAAATGTATCTGTTTCATATGCCTTGGATGCTGAAAATCTCAAACAAATAAGTATTCAATAGATGGAAAACAAAAAAGAACTGCTGATCACTATTAACCCCTTAATCTACAATGACGGGCATAGCCCGCGTACGTTGGTTGGGCCAAACGTAAATATTATGGGCATAGCCCACGTACGATGATCGGGACAGAAGTAAATATTATGGGCATAGCCCACGTACGGTGATCGGGCCAGATGTGAATATTACGTGGAATATTTGATACGCAATTACAGTCTGATGCAATAATTGTGATAGGCACAAGTATTACAAAATGTTTATTTATACAAAACTCCAAAATATAAAATTAGTAATCTGTAACAGTATGATATATTTCAAAGCATTCTGGTACATGTAACGGAACTTTACACTTTTTACACTCCCACATTGTTTCTTTACGTTTTTTATTTTTGTGACAAACTGTACAACATTTTGACAGTCTTAATTTAGAGGGTGTTGGATCAATGTGCTTTGGAAAATGAGCCCATTCCTTCGCGTAAAGTTTAACTGGCGCATCTCTGGGAGATAATACGCCTCGTTCTCTATAAATCGGTTTTGCATTTTCTTCCTTAGAGATTCAGCTATGTTGATCTTATAGTCGACATAACATTGTTTCTTTCCATCATTCAATTTTTTCCATAAGATGTAAGAGTTAAAAAGACCAATATCAAATAGATAATTTTTTTTTATATCCTTTCGTGAATTTTCTCATCACTGGAAAACATTCTAATATTTGATCTTGGAGATCAATTCCATTCATTCTCTTGTTATACTCTGCAATAAAATTTGGTTTTAGAGTGCCCTTGGATCCTTGTGAAGTCATTTCGACTGCTTCATGTTTTGTCGACAGCATATAAACATCTCGCTTGTCTTTCCATTTTATAGCGAGTATTCGGTTGCAGCTTCTTATTGCGTATTCGCTGCTTGTTAATTTTACACTGCACAAATCTTTTGGCATGTTCTTCCTATTCGAACGTACTGTGCCAATTACATTTGTTTTATATTTATATGATAATGTCATAAATAATTTTGGGGAAGAATACCATTTGTCTATGTACAAAGTGTGACCCCTGTGCAACACTGACTCAGAAAGCTCTTTGACAACACTTTCTGAAGCACTATCTTCACAGTTTATTTTATCGCGGCCAGTATATATTTTAAATTCATAACAATAGCCGGAATCTGACTCGCATAATCTATAAAATTTAACGCCAAACCTTGCCCTTTTGGATGGGTTGAATTGCTTATAATATAGACACCCCCTGATTTCCTAAGAGCTTCATCAATAGAATTGTCTTTTTTCATTATATACATTTCTTTAAATTTTTGGTTCAAAAAAATTAATCACTGGTCTAATCTAGTTCACTTTATCTGTATTGGCAACCAGATTATTGTTTGAGAAATGCAAGAACCTTTTAATTTGTAGATATCTGTTCAAAGGCATTGATTTTCTAAATATGGGTGTTTCGATAACAGCCCTCTTTACTAATTCACTTGGATTCCTGATTTTTTTACCTGTGACATTATTATGGTCAATGCAAAATATCTTTTAATTTCGGTAGAGTCTACAGGAAACCAAGTGTTGTCAATTTTTCGTGTTGTATGTGGATTTTCTCGTATTTGATCTGCATACTGATTCGTTTCGGTCACACTATTGTTCCAAAATATATCATCAAATATTAAATTAAATATATCAAATTATCCTCTACTTCCTCCTAATTGACATAAGGCTGCCTCTCTTATGCCAGGAGTCATCGTATAGTCCCAAATTTTTGGACTATTTCTTATTTCTTTCCAAAGGCAGGACTCTGGTAGTTGATCGTCGTCGGATGTATCATCAATAATTATTCGCCTATACTTTCTTCGAAAATTACATATTTCGTCACTACTGTCACTTTCATTAGCAAAATTAATAGCACAATTCTCACTGTTTTCATCAGAAAATCTTTTTCTAGAGAACATCTTGTGGGGTTGCTTCTCTAGAATTTATGAACGTAAATTTCTACGTGCGAATGCGATCAAGAACAACTAGAAACTTATCACGATACGAAGAGATAATAGAAATACATCACGAGCCTTGTCTGTGCTATCTACAAACCGCGACCGCTCTACCACGGGTGATGCCCATCATATTTATGATTGCCTGGATTAGCGTGTTACACAAGTCGTGCGAACGTCCCGAACGCTGCGCGAGCTAGTATACAATTTCAGCCCAACATCTTCGAATCTAAATCGTAGGTTAAGGGGTTAAACAAAGGAAAACTTGATGTCTAGGACACATTATGAGAAGTGAGAGGTGCCAGAAATTGCAGCTCATAATTGAAAATAAAATAGAAAAGGTCTGTTTGAAGTAAAAGCAACTTATGGCAGAAGGACATTCACAGATGTTAACAGTTTCACATCAGCGTAGGCTTTCCACACTGCAATGTCACATCACATGTGGCTAACCAACCTCTAATAGGAGTAAGCACCTTAAGGAGAAGAAGTTAGTTGGAGTGCCTGATATTCAATTGCATGAGGGAAATCTAATAGGAAATGAAATGGTAAGTCAGTCTGCTACCTGGGCCTCTCAAAGTGAGTTTAATGGAAGTTACTTAAGATACAATGGGATCAAATGTCATGCTTACTATTTGCACTGGATGCCAGCAAGGCATCTGCTAGTGTTAGACATAGATTGGTGGTGAGTAAGCTTAAAACTGTAAAAGAATTTCAGGCTGTCACTTTCTGTGTAGAGGTATTCTCATGATGTTGGGATCAATATATCAGCACGATAAATACACGATTAGGAGTGGACTATTAGTGTTCAGTATTCTAATGAATGATTGTTGGTTTATGTTCAGACGTTTCATGACACAATGATGTAAATTTCATTACATTGAGAGAACATTGTGAATAGCCACAGACAGGTCTGGGCATAGTATCTAATTTAATAGGTCAGCATGTAACAAAGATTAATGCTACAAAGATTCAGCTTATTAATATTTGAAAATTTTGTGGTGAAAGGGAAATCAGTAGTTGAAGAATAAAATTATCTTCACTTACCATTGAATAATCATCTCAATGTGGGAAATGTTGATATGGCTTGCCTGAGCTTGATGGAATGATAAGGGACCCGCATGATGGGTATCAAATACGAGGATTTGGAAAGGATGTAGGAGATGACAGGTATGTTGATCTGTGTAATGCGTTTGCTTGGGAACTGATATGGTAAAGTAGCTGAGGTGGGGCGAGTTAGAAGAGAGAAGACAGTTGTCAGTTGATTAGTTTGGTGGCTTCCTGTAATGGACATTGTAATTTTGATGGTGAGTCCTGGGTGAATATTGATAAAATATATAGAGTGGAAAAGTAGACGGAAAGTGAGAACTACAAATTTATATCTTATCTTGATTTGATACAGATGGACAAAGTAAAGTATCCATTTGTGGGTAAAGCAGCCAGGGACTAATATAAATTATTCTGGGCTACATGGCTCAAATACTTAAATTATTAAAACTGTGGCTAACATTCAAATGTGTAAGATAATTGTTGCAGGGACTCAAGCTCCTTCACAGTTAACTAATTATAGTAAAGCTTTAAGTTTTAACCTGATTGCCTTAAGTTGTCATTCAATTTACTAGAACCAACACATCTGGCATATAATTTCATAAATCATGTTTGTTTTTTAATCAAGGCATTTTCTTTATTTGTCTCCTTTTCTTTTCAGCGTACAACTTCTGTGGATAACAAATCAGCTCCACAGCAGGAAGCAGAAATGCGGGCAACTGGTGATGTGAAGAAACATGTATATTATTCTTATTTTGCTGCAGGAGGCAATTATTGTTATCGTTTTGTAGTTGCAGTTTGTTTCATACTGACTCCTGTTGTTGCCATGGGTGGAGACTATTGGCTGTCATATTGGTAATTAATTTCCCCATTAGTAATGTTGTATTTGCAGTTTATTATTATTCTTTACTAAAGTTAGCGTAAATCTTCTAGCCATCATAGTAATCTGTACAGCCTAATGAAATCTCAGCCTTCTTTGGCTGTCTTTGTTTATAACAACTGGATTATTTATTTGCCATTCTAAGCTTTCAGCCAACATGAGATATCTCTGATGAAGGCTGCAGCTTGGCAAATAAACAATGAGGCATTCCCACAAAATCTTGTTATTAATTGTACATCCTAGTTTTAATTTTGCTGCCAACCTATCATTCTTTGTGCTGTTTGTCACTCCCATACTACTGTATGCCATCTGTGTTCTGAAATCCTTCTGTTTTTATGAAAACATATAGTTTCCCTAGCCTCTAATTGTATTCCGGAGTTCCTGTAGCTAATCACATCCAACATAAAATTTTGTAAGACATAACTTTGATTCCAGAAGTCCACTTTGACTACCACTAATTACATCAGAATGACTTCAAAACCCAAATCTTCATCATTTCAGTTATTCAGAGCATCCTTTGGTAAGTTCTATCAGTAAATCTGCTGCCCGCCTTTGCATCACTTCCCACTTCAGTACTTAATAACAATAATGTGGGCCCCATATTATCCTTTTCCCACAATTCTCCAATACTTTAGGAAGGAAAAAAATTTGTAACCTATCTCTGTTGCTTCAGTGGTATATCCTCCCCATTATCCTTTCCAATAGACTCAATACTCAGAACTCTTTCCCTGCAACCTTTGCAATGTGCTCTGTCCATTTCAGTTGACTGTCAACTGATATTTTCAGATATGGACACTGAGCATTTTGGGTGAGAGGTAACCCTCTGGCCTCACATTTGGCAGGAGCCATCGAGATCTAGGTATTCCATCGTTTCTCCAGATTTAATTTAATTGCAGTGGAGCACATCAGGTGAAAGCCAGGATGGTTCCTTCAAATAGGCCATCACTAAATTCTGTCCCATTCTTTAACCTCAGTGCTTTCCCACCTCTAATGACCTTAACGACGATGAGGCCTAAAGCCATAAGCAAAAAAAAATCAGATATTTACATTTTATTCACCTTTCACTGTGAACAATCCTTCTTTTTTTAATATTTTGTTATCTACATACCTATTATGTTGAATCTTCTTATATGTTTACCTACCCAACTAAATATTCTGTCCAGGTCCCTTTTCATCTGTTCACAATCCTCCTTAGTGTGATCCTGTTATTCACAATTTTCATTAGCAAACAGCCTAGATCAACAACAGAATCTTCCATTATGACAATGAACAGTACTGATCCCAATACATTACCGTATGGCACCTTTGTTTTCACTTCCACCTTCTTTGATATTACACTACATGGATAGTTTGCTTCCTACATGTTAAAAATACCTCAACGCAGCAGCATACATCTTGGTTTATCTCAACAGTTATAAAGTATTTACTAACCATTCAGTGGCTAACTCTGCCAAAACATCCAGTCCCAAACTATCTACTTGACTTTTCTTGTCCATTTAACCTGAAAAATCTTATACATTATCTACTGAGATTATCATGTGTAAATTTGTTTTATGAGGAGTGAAGGGGAAGACTGGATGGAGGTTCTGTAAACCAAATGTAAACATTTTTTTCCACTTGTTTTAAAACATATATGTGCAAAGTATCATTGAAATTGGATAAAAACTGTCATTTTGAATAATATGTCATTGGTTGTGCTTTTGTAAACCAACTGTAGACATTTTTTCTCAGTGTTGTCTATTGGGGAAGATTCTCTCAAATAAACAGCCAAGTGAGATCATTTGTGAAACGTGATGTTTTGTCAGTCTTATCTTATTTTCATGTAACTTGACAATGTCGGCAAAGACTAAGACAGCTAAAAAATTGTGTTTCACAAGAGAATTTCATGTAAATGTGGACAGTGTTTGTCTTACTGTTTTAAAGTATATGAGTGCAGCTTTCATAAAGATCAAATAAAAACTGTGGGTTTGTGTGTCACCCCACCAACTTTAAAAACAATTCAGATTCGAAATTCTTGGTCACTAATCATATGACCGGAACTGGTCCAACATCCATAGACAGTATATTTTATAAGCTTTCAGATTATCACCACTTTGGCAAATTCCTGTACTGGTTCCAAGAAATTTTATTAGAAAGTATTTTTTCCCTTGTTTTCAGGTATACAGGAGCAAAGTTTCAGATCAGATAAAAACTGTGTATTTGTGTTGTTATGATCCATGGGTCAATCTCTAAATTAATTAATACTCAGTTCCTAATTATAATACTTATTAAAGAGTTAAATCTAACAATATGGCTTTAAACAATGTACAGGAATTTTAAGTGGAAAGAATCACTTCTGTGGACACCACAATGGCCCAGTCCACCACTATTCACATTGTATGGCTTAGCTATTAAATCCTTCACAAGACACCACCAAGCTCAAAGCTTGCTCTCTCGCTGGCTGATCCATGCGCATGTCTCATTGCTCCACAATTCTGTCAGTACTAAACATACCGGACTCAGCGATGCACACAAATGGACAGATTTCACTTGACTGCATCACTTCGACTCCAGTCCACTCCTTAAACATCCCTCTACTCAATTCTAGAAGCTTCCAACCTGATGCCTGCCCAAATATACAATACTATAAAGAATACACCAATCTACAGACAGATCCAATTTTATAGATGTATAGGTTGTTTGAATACCTACTTAAAACAGTAACAAAGTAGCCATATGCGATAATGTTAGCTGTTAATTGGGAACATCTTTTCTGCCATAGATAACAATAAATATAAAATCGCTGGTAAGTTTTTGTAATACTTTGTGAAAAGTGTTCCTATGCCATATACACATAATAACTAGGATGCAACTACTCACATTTCAAGCTATTTTACTTCATTTCTTGGATTTAATATGCAAATTTTATAAAGTATTGCAGTTAGTGGAATGTTGTAACAATCCAAATGCTGACTGATCCTCAGATTAATTACTATTGTTTGTTTTCTCTGAACATGACCATACAAGTACATTATAACATTCGGTGCTGATCAACTTCAAATGATTGCAGATTCGGTTTTAACACGGAAAATTAATTATAAGTGTTTACAATGATACACAAATTCAGTTACAAAACCATTAACACAGGTAACACATCAGGAAAATAACCCAAAACACACAACTAACCAATACCAAACTGAAAAATGAAAATTGTTGACAATTGTTTCTTTCCCTTTTTTTTTTTTAAATGTCAGTCACAATACTTAGAACATTTCCTGGCCTTGGGCCACATCACAGTGATCCACAAGCTGACATGAGTATTAAGCGAAAGGAAAAGATTACGTGGGTCACCAACCCATACCCAACCACCAAAACTACTTTACTTCCTAACCTTTCCAATTAATGATATGCTATCTTACATGTTCTGAAACTAGCGCTTGTGAGTTACTGCTAAAATGAAACTCAGGAAAACCTACTGAAATTCAGGAAACCAACTGAAAAGTGCAAATGCGGGAGACGCGTTCGACACCCCACCAGCATTCACTTCGAAATCCTATTACAACAGTGTTCCTTCTTGAACTTGCAAATAAGTTTAAGATTACTCCCTAAACCTTAAACATCATGGTACAATGTTTATATTGAATTAATGGTACTTCTAATTATGTCATTGTTCTTGTCAAAAAACCTGTTTTGCTGAATACTTATGAGCAAGTTGAAGACTAGTCTTAATCTCCAGGTCAATATGGTATTTTAAACCCATTCTAGTACACCTACAGGGTCTAGTGAAACTGTGATTTCAGATATAAATTACTTAAAGTAACTCAGTGGGATAATGGAAACAAAGAAACTGCCGTGAGGCACTGAAAATATAATAGGATAAGGGGGGGGGGGGACAGATACCCATCACTTACCACAGATGAAGGCAGGAGGGCGAGATGAACATGTAAAAACACATAAAAACAAACAAAATGCACAATATTTCAGCATGAGTCTAAATCAGGTGAGAAGCGAGACATATGGCAGGGGGAAAGATGTGGTCACATCCCAACCCACCACATGAATGAAATACATGTGGAAAATGTGTGGTGGTGGTAGAATTGATGGGAGAGGGGAGGGGGGATAAGCTTGACCAGCGATAAAAGTGAAACAAAATAATCTGTGTGTAGCATAATTCAAAAAGTTATAATTTTTTTTTAGAGTGGGATCCGATCATGCATCAATGTTCAGTTACTCCAAAAAACTATCCCAACCCCTTGTTTGCCGCCGATACCCCCATGATTTTGTGGAAAAAACAAATTTCCCGTGCCATCACCCACAATCCTCATTCTGCACCTTCTAAAACTGACAGTGGAACAACACTTGTCACCCAGTTCTTTCCTGGCCTGGAATCTGCCAACCAGATACTATGCCATGGGCATGATTTCCTGAGGTCCTTCCCTAAAATGCGTCTCCTCCTTCCCAAAATCCTACCCACTACTCCCCGCACTTGCTTCAGCAGACCACCCAATCTGAATACCATCTTGGTCCACAAGTATTTACCTGCTGACTCTTCTCGACCTCCACAGGGATCTTTCCCTTGTAGCAGACCCTGCTGTAAAACATGCAACATGCAGCCTGCCACCACTACTTACTCTAATCCTATCACAGGTGAATCTTTCCCTATAATTGTACATGCTACGTGTGCTAACACTCACCTGCCTTCATTGCACTGCATCTTACATTGGTCTCACCACTCAAAAACTATCCTACAGGATGAATGGCCACAGGCAAACAGTTTATACTTCCAACCCAGACCATCCAGTGGCAATTCATGCGAACTTACATAATTCGAACAACCTCAACACCTGTCTCACAGTTAGAGCTATTAGAGTTTTTCCAAATACCACCACCTATTCAGAACTCAGCAAATGGGAACTAGTCTATCAACATATCCTTGACAGCAGTTACACTCCTGGCCTAAACCTATGTTAAACCTGTCACTTGCTATCTTTCGTTTCATTATACAGTCAGTTACTTATATATGTATATTTCATTTATTCATTTTGTACATTTATATATATTTATCTCACTTTATTTTCATCTATAACCACTCCAAATTAAATTATAACTTTTTAAATTATGCTACCCAAACATTATTTTGTTTCACTCTTATCGCTGGTCTAGCTTATCCCTCCAAGTCCCCCCCCCCCCCCCCCCCCCCGGACAATTTTACCACCACCGTACATTTTCTGCCTGTGTTTCATTCATGTGGCGGGTTGTGATGTGCCCACATCTTGACCCCTGCCATAAGTCTAGCCTCTCACATGATGAGTGCTCATGCCGAAATATTGAGCATATTATTCATTTTGTGTGTTTTTACGTTTTTGTCTCGCCCTCCTGCCTTCATCTGTGGTAAGTGATGGGTATCTGTTGCTTTTTTCCCCTATCCTATCATATTTTTAATGTAACTAAAACATTTATGCCCTAATTTACCCTATCTATATTAAGTATCTTTGTGATTTCTCTTAAATAAAAGAAAACACCTACCAAGAAATATCAAAATTAACAACCTTACAAAATACACAGCCTTGTAAGAAAAATCAAAGTCTGTACAAAACCATTAAGCTGAAGATACACTTCAAACTTCAGCTTTGTGAAAATCACTTTGTCCAACATAAGTTATTTAAAAACAATAAAAAATGTAGTACATGAGTAACGTGAATCCCTGAAGCTAAAAGAAGACTGGTTGCACTTAAATTTAAGTCTGTTGATGCCCTCGTGAAATAAGTCCAGTTTACTTTTGGACCAGAGTGAGGTTATTTCCCTTTTCTTAATATGTACTCCTGGTTCTTCTCTCTTAACCTTTTTTTTCTTTTTATGTTTTCAGCTTTGTATTATTGCTGTAGCATTACCCCTTTCAAAAGAGGTAGGCGAACATTGGAAACCTTTCATTAGACTGATCAAAAAAACTGCAGTATGACCATCTGGGCTAGTACCAAGGAACTGTTCAATGTGCACAAATTGTTTTCCACCAACAGGAATATCATTTGCCAATACTTTAATAATGTGTTGAGAAGAGAAGATGGGGTCTGTCCCGAAAGGGAACATCACATTATGAATGAAGTCGGCAAATATCGTTGCTAGTGTTGGTTTGTGACATTTGATAATGGCTTTTGAAATAGCCTGTTTGCTCTTCTCCAGAGAAATTGTAGGAATATTTCTTATATGAATACCTGTGATTGGGCAAGGATTGTTTGAAATTGATTGAACACTAACCGTTCAATTGGGACGCTAGGCTGAGAGTTAATAAGCAAGATATCATGTTAAATTGGAGTTGATTCCTGGACAAAAACAATGTTCTTATCCTCTTCTGGTACTCCCCCAATGACTCACCAAGGGATTTCAACTTATTCTTAAGGTTAGGATTATTTAATTTCAAGTTATTCTGAAACATATGATTATCTGAATGCAAGTTATCGACCTTTGATTGCAAGGAATTTTGAAGATTTAAATTATCCGATTTCAGGTTGTCCTGAAGATTAATGTTATCTTGCTTAAGCTTGGCTCTCAGGGACTGAATATTACCTTGAAATTCAGTTTGCAAATTGTTTTGAAAAGAACTCGTCATCGCCTGCAACTGGGCAGACAAAGCTCGCATTAGTTGATCAGTGGATTCACTGGGATTGTCACCCATTGGTTCACCTCCCACCATCGCCACACCATCAACACCTACATCCCCCACAGATTCCATGTCACACTCTACTTCAAACAAATCAACTCAATATTCTGTTGTTAAAAATAAATCTCTGCTTTAAAGTCTCTTAATTTCGCCGTCAAACAAGATATATGCCTTGTCGTGAAATTTTCTTCCAAGCAAATACCGCAACACTATCAATGATTAAAATATTAACAACATTACAGAAATATTTACCCACGAAATCGACCAAAAAACTCTTGAAACTAACCTGCTCAAATATGGCTGGCTTATACCTGGTTTGCCATTATTTCCACTTAAATAAATGATTTTTTCTCAAATCACACCGACAGTAATTGTTCCCGAAAATAATTTGGTAAGCAAATCTAGCAGAATTATCTCCCATTTAAATTTCGATAGATAAACATAAAAATCTCTTTGCCACTTAATATTTAAAAAAAAAAAATAATAAAATAAAGTTGCAAATTACTCATGCCAATTTGTGTTTCTTTACAAAGACTGAAAAAAAATCTTGCACTTCCCTTTCAATGAAACGAACAGAAATTTTCTTGAACGCGAACCTGCTCTGCTGAGACTTGAACCCGTGAAGCTGTCATTGGCGGCTTTTCCCCTTGCTTGAGCAGCCAGCTGAAGACTGAGCAGTTTCCCAATCTGCCGCCATGCATCGCTGTCAATGCCGAATGAGTACGAAGTTATCCAGTCTCTGCTTGAACCGCCTTCTAACGAAGAATAATCTTTGCTGTGTATTGCATGCACAACTCCTTTGTTCCACCAAATAGACTTTGCTGAGTATGGGGCACACCAATTCTTTGATTGTTTTTACTCTTCGAATATTCACTACTTAATTATTCAGCATATTTCCCCACAGGTAGTGACTAATTACTGTCATTTCTTCCCATGGTTCATATATACTGTCTTTTCATGCTCACCAAGTAATGCTACAAACGCTGATCCTCTGCTTTATTAATATTGTTTGTTTTCTCTGAACATTGCCATACAAGTACATTATAAAATTCAGTGGTGATCAACTTCAAATGATTGCAGATTCGGTTTGAACACGGCCGCCACAGGTAATTACCTGAAATTAAATACTTAGTCATTCAAAGGAGCCACAACTACACTAATTAAATAATCTAGTTTGAACACAGTTTTTCCTTTATTATTATGCTAAAGTTCACACAGAAGATACAGCACACCGTCGTAAACTACCAGATATGTAACTCTAACTGGACTTCATGAATCTGAAGATTGCGAGGTTCAATTTAGTAGTGAACATGTTTATTTGTGATCATAACAACCGAAATACGAGATCTACACTCAATTTCACTGTCCACAGTTCTTACTCATTCCTGTATTGTACTTAAACTATCGCCGACACCACCACCAAAACTATTGTCACGCTTTCTTAAGTTCCTGTTATCTAACATACTGTTCGCTACCTCATGGCACAGACAACAACGACCATGCATGACCACACTATTTCATAGTCTCTCGCTATCTTACCTTTCCGTTAAGATACTCTCTAAGTGGCAGGTATCGATATATCGATAGTCTCCTTACAATGTGTGTATCAAATTTAATAGCAAACAAGCAATTAATTCCAAAACATCAATGCTGAATCTCTGACAGATTGTACGAGTATGTTTTCAGTTATCTGCTTCACATTTTCTAATCTTTGTCTTCCTTTACAGTGCTTTAATTCAACTGTACCCTCTACTAACAAATTAAGCAATCCCACATGTCTTAAAATGTGATGCACTATCCTGTCTCTTCTTTTTGCCAGACTCTTCCACAATGTTTTCCCCTCGCCCATCATCTCCAAAATATGTTCATTTCATACTTTCTCTGTCTACTTAATTTTCAATATCACTCTATAGCACCACATTTCAAATGCCTTAACTTTCCTCTTTCTAATATTCCTTAAGTCCTTTCTATGTTACCACACAGTGCTGTGTTCAACACATATTTTTAAGAGAGTTCTTTTTGAGTCTTAGATAAGTATTTGAAACTAAAACACTTCCTTTTTTGTAAGATTGCTCTTTTTACCAGTGTTATTCTGCTTTTGACATCGTTCTTGTCATCAGTTGTAATTTTCTTTCTAAAGAACAGAATTCACTTACTTCTTATATTACATAAAATCCTATTTTTTTATTTAATCTTAGCTGTTATGGCCAAGCCATGTTCTAAGACTAGAATTAATACCACATATGGGCATGAGCCAGTAACCTTACTTTATATGGTGATCGGCACCCCAATGGATGGAGGGTGCACGAAAGACCATTTTAGGTGAAGTCGACAGCTGCACTGACCTTTCTGGGTAACACTTGAAGGTTTTCACCAAATGGACTTAAGCCCATAGGTGGCAGATGAGTATATAGGCCGACCAAGCCATTGAGGAGGTTTATTCAGTTAGAGTTCAACTGACGAATTGGGAGTCTTCTCGGCCTGGCCTGGCAGGCTTGGGTTGAGCCCAGGGACTGGCCAGCCTCCGCACTCTCTGTCATCACCAAATGTAAGCAGTTCTAATGGGCAGTAATCTATTGTGAGGATTTATTTAGTAACTTTCTGTTCATGTACTATTCCTCTCTGTGAGAGCATTTGCAAATATAATTCCTTATGCTCAACCCTGTGTCATTACTGGTTCTAGCAGAAGCTCCACATAAGCGTTAAACCCTCTCGGGGTGCTACCCCTCTCGCATATTATTAGTCAAGTAAGCCAATCTTATCTATCAACCCATCATCCTATAACCATTTGGGGATCTTAGCTTCTAGCCTCACGACGTTTGCTTGGCACATCTTTCAGGGTTAGATTGCTATGGTTTACCATACTGCCAGCAGGGTGACCCATTGGTCATAGTCTGTATAGGTGGTCTGTGGTCCTATGTTGTAACTGGACCACAACATAGCATACTGAGTTTCGATCACTTATGCAACATTCAAATTTCTCTATTACTTCCTTTATTGCTTCCTCTACATATAAGCTGAGTATTGACAGGGATAGACTAAAATTGACATATTTCGCTCATAATTGACTAGTTGACTAAATTTGAAAAATAGGTTAATACTTTACCTTAGTATCCATTTTACTCAAAAAACATATTATTTTTCAAAAAATCTAACATTTACATCATGTATTTTGCATTTTAAAAACAAATTTAAATTTACTGTGAAAATGCCCAAGACTGTCATGGCGTCTTGAATGATGTCACACCATCATCATCCTCAACAGTTTCCAGCCTCTGCCCAGGTCTGCTTTATGCACAAGCCTCTCCATTCCCTTCTTTCATCCCACCACCTCTCTGTCACCACTTTGTTCCATTCCTCTCCTCTCTTCCATACACCCTCCTCCACTCCTTTCAGCCATCCATCTCTTGGTCTTCCTCTGGGTCGTTTACCATGCATCTTAATTTCATGGATTTTTCTTGGGATTCTCTGAGCCTCCATTCTCTTTACATGTCCATACCATCTCAGTCTGGTCCTCTCTACCCTTTCCTGTAGGGGTTCCTCTTTTATGGTGCGTCTAATAACTTCTTTCCTTATTCTATCCATTTTAATAACTCCGATTCTACCTCTTAAAAGCTTCATTTCACTTGCTTGTACTCTGCTGATGTCCCGCTTTTTCATTTTACACGTTTCAGCAACATAAGTCAAGATAGGCTCATAGTACGTATAATAGATTACTCTCTTGCTTCACTGTGGCACCTCTTTATTCCATATCAGGCTTCTAATGCTCCTTAGGAACGCCTTTGCTTGTCTTCCTCTTTCACTTATCTCCCCATTATTTCCTCCACATTCCTCTAATACACTCCCCAAGTACTTGAACCTGTTTACCGTCTTTAGGTGCCATCACAATTCCCTGGGTTAACCTATTCTTTTTTCTGGTTGTTACCATGTACTCACATTTCTTTACATTAAATTTCAGGCCTTACTCCTCCACACTGCATCCAACTGCCTGTAAGCTATCTGTTAAATTTTGTAACTGTGTGACAAAATTTTGTTCTCAGAACCACGAGTTAGATTGGATAAAATATTAGTACATTTCATTTTTATAGTCATTTTTTATGTTTATTCAAGTTAGAAAACAGTTTTACAGCTTTCAAGATAGTATTTTCAATATTTTTAATTTCAACATTCTTCGGCTTTCGCCTGGAGTGCGAAAGTCCATATCTAAATTATTTATTTTCGGCTAAATGATTAAAGTTAGGGTATTTTTAATAATAACTAAGGTTAACATTTATTTAAAGATCTAGCAACTTGTAAAGTTTCAAGCAGATTGAATTATTTTTATTGTCAAGGTCAGATTTGCCAATGTTAGGACTTCAGATGTGTGATTTGATATCTGTCGAGCTTCCCGTCAGTCACCCCTGGGAATAAGGAAGTGAATAAGTTCTCATGGTTCGCGTGAGAAAGCAGTCGCTAGGAATCTTCGAGAAGTGCTACGTAATATAGATGCGTGAGGGCAGTTGTTCGGCCCCCAATCGTACGGAAGCAGTCGGTGCGGTAACATGTAGCTCCGTAGGCCGGAAAGTTTTATGCCTTGCACATCAGTGAAAGTTTTATTTTGGAATAATGCCACTACTTTTATTCAACTTAATCATAATGTTGCTGTTAAATAGTATTTCGCCAAGTGGGGCCTCGGAATTGTCTGAATTAACTAAACTTTTGAACAATGGGAGGGTGTGTCAAACTTTTACTAGCTTTCTTCAACTAGTGATTTAATTCTTTGAACTATTGGGGTGTGGTCTGGCTCGACTGGTTAATCGAACTTGTAAAACATTTCTTTGGAAAAGTCGTCTGACTGCCTGTACAGTTTTTGGTTTTGTGAAATTGAAGAATATAGTTACTTAAATGACAATTGACTATTTATTGAACTTTACCTTTCCATAGTTCTCGGGTAAAAATCTATGTGGCGACCATTATCATTCTATGTAAGCCAAAACTGTTACATCCAAGGCTACACATGGTTATAGCTGAGACCAAGTGTTTATGCTCCACCCCAAGCATAAGCTTTTCATCTTACATGACGCTGCACTTCCTCTTCTTCACCTCCCCAGATCATCAGATCATCCGCAAAAGCCATAACCTTCATGTCCCTGTCGGGAAAAGCGAGCTGCGATTTAGTTTAATGAAAGTTGTAGTTATTTCTGCTGATTGTATATAGTCAACCACCAACTTCAACTGATATGACCGCTTACTAAAGTACACACATCACTTAATTTGACCGTAGATAAGGCTAATACAGACTGGTCGCCAAAGATACAGATCCAACTACGATAACGTAGACCCAGGCTTGAGCAATATGTTTTCCCAATCTAAGTCAGCGTTTCACTTAAACAGTTCAACTTCATGTATAGTTCTCCAAATTGCTTAAAACCTTAAAAAAGTCAGTTGGAGCCAGATTGGGACTGTAGGCGGGGTGCAGCAACGTGGCAATGCTGAATCGGGCCAACAGTTGCCTTCTTCATCCTCCCGTCCAATGAAGGCTCGCATGAGCAAATCAAAGATCAAGACAATGCTGATCGTGTTTTGTTTTTTTTTACCGTCGCGGGGTGATTCATAAGGAGTTCGTTTCCCCTGGGGAAACTGTCAATTCGAACTTTTACGTGCAAGTGCTAAACCGCCTGCGAGACCGAGTGAATCGCGTCCTACAAGTCATCTCCGCCAACTGGACTCTGCATCACGACAATGCGCCGTGCCAAGGCGCGCCGTCATGAGGCAACTGTTGGCCCGAATTGACATTGCCGCGTTGCTGCACCCCGCCTACAGTCCTGATTTGGCTCCATCTGACTTTTCTTACTCACATGGATGAAAAATCAGCTAAAGGAACAGCGGTTTGACTCAATCCAGGACGTTGAAGCAGCATCGACGAGGGCTCTCAACAGCGTCCCCGAAACTGACTTCCAGATGGCGTATGGCCAATGGCAGCAGCGTAATTTTGGGCGTGTAGCTGCCTAAGGGTGCTATTTCGAAGAGGATTAAGGAATTGTAAAGATATCTTCAATAATTTTTTTAAAAAAAAATCAGTCCTACTACTTTTGGTATAGACCTGTAGATTAGACTGAACCCATGGTAACTGATTGGCTGTTGAGGCATCTGAGTCATTTAAAGGTGATGACACCTGGAATTTGGTCTTGTTTCTGGAAACTAGATCATGATTGAGAGTTCAATCAATTAAAGGACTAGCCTGGATAATAGTTATACCTACGCTACCAAATCCTGACTACTAGATTCTCTGCTGTGCTACGGATACTTAAATGTGGAGGAACCAAAGGTGAGGGAGTGTTGTTGATAGCAACATTATCATTGGAAGGTGAGGACACCTGGAACTCGGTCACGCCTGCAGAAACTAAATCCTGATTTAGAGTTAAATCATTTAAAGGTCGAACCTGGACAATAGTTATACTTCCAGCCACCGAGTCCTGAATACCTGCTGCTGCTGAAGTATCCATTTTTCACTAGCATGGGGAGTAGGGTGTTAATCGCCCTTTCTCCCCTGTAATGACTTGTAGGGTTTCAGTGACTTAACATTGTATGTTCCCTTAATAGCTTGGGTGGAGGGTACAACCAGAGTGTAAGCGTTTTCAAAAGTTTATCAACAATTTGGAACGGTCCCTCATAGAGGAGGTTAAACTTTTTTTTCTCATGGTTTATCGCTGATGAATGGAAATGTGTTCTGATCAATACAAGGTCCCCAATATCATAGGTTGTTGTGCGTAGTTGTTTATCATGTTTCTCCTTTCGGCTAGGTGCAAGTCTGTGTAACTTTTGCAGTACCGACCTGATTTTGTCCTCGTAGTTAACTCGCCTATCTGGGAACTCAATGCATTCAAAAAGTAACCTGCTCGCAGGTTTATGAAACATAATTTCGTACGGAGTGACTGACGTAGATTCATGAGGAATGGCGTTAGTGACCTGCTCTATGTTAGATATTTCCATTGCCCGTTTCTGGTGGTTATCGTGACAGTAGGTTCGGAACCACCTGCCCAGTTCTTTCATAACACGCTCGACGGTTCCTGCTAGGCAACTAAGCACACGATTTATTTTCTGCTGTTGAGAATAATGTACAAATTGTGTTGAGCGTTCGAACTGTTTCAGGAAATCAACAGGGTGCAGGTTGCCATCCCTGTTGAAATTCCTGTAATCAACTTTTTCTGATGTGACTCTCACTCCCTGTGGCCCTGTGAATTTAATTGTTCTATGACTTTGGCCTCTAACGCATTCACCCATGCTGTCACCTGACTCTCTAATAAGTTTACACCTTGTCTACACTTGTTAATATCTTCTGTATTTGTGCTACTAAGGATTGTAAGGGTTTCAACAGTCTTCGCAACCTCGGCTACCCTTGCCTGTGTATGGTTACACACTGTCTGTAAGACTCCAACCTCCTGTTTACATTGTTCAAAATTGTCTGTTAAGTTGGCAATAGTTGCTGCAGTGTAGTCTACTTTATTGTGAATTACCTGAATGTCCTGTGTCAGCTCTTTCAGTTCTAAGTTAAGCTGGTTCATCTGTGTGTCATGTTCGATAACCCTTAAGGTAACTGAATTGACCTGTTTGGCTTGTGAGTCTAATGTGGTAGTAAATGACTGTTTTAACTGTTTAAGTTGTGATTCAAATTTTGAGCTAAATGAATCTAGTGATTGTTTGGTTTCTAACCTACTCTGTTCAGCTTGTTTCGCCTGTGATTCAAGTAGTTGTTTAGTTCGTAATTCTAGTAATTGTTTAGTTTGTGAATCTAGTAACTCAAATTTTTTAGTCTGTGATTCTAGTAATTGTTTAGTTTCTAACCTACTCTGTTCAGCTTGTGATGCTAGTAACTGGCCTTACCTCGTTAGGATATCGCTATCAACTGGCTGGTTCATTTGCCTATCTGCCGTGGGAAATGTGATTACCCTATAGTCCGATGAAGATTCACCATGTTCAAGTTGTCTTGGATGTTCCCCCTGTGAGTTAAAACCTATCAGTTCATTATCACATGATGATGATCTAAGGGAAACTTGCAATTGAGTATCAAAGAAAGTGTCCTCCTGTCGGTCGCGCAATAAATCTACACTTGCATTTGTATTCGGTACAGTAAGGGGTGTTACTTCCATAATATCTCCCAAATATTCAGTTTGATTGTCCAAAGTTTCATCTGCATTATCCGCAAATGATGAATCCCCCCAGACTGGTATATTAGAAATTGGTTCCTTATTCATTGTATCTTTAAAGAAAAAAAAAATATATTCACAAAAAGGACACAACGCTGGAACTTTCCACAGCAACAACGCTGCAGTTATTTACAAAACCGGACACACAAATATGTGCCCTCCAAGATGATTAAGCGCCAAATTGCCCAAATAGAACACCTCACATATACACATGAACAAAAAAATAATAAAACCACAGAAACCCAAAATCTAAAGCACTAGTAATGTTTAGGCTTGAAAAGAAGTTGCTTAATATGGTTTGAGATAAGCACGTATGCTTGTATTAATGATCCACTTGTATTATCAAATTACGTCGCTTATGGAAACAAACGTCACAAACACAACTAAACCTCAAGGATGGTACCATATGTTCAATGCAAAAATGATCTTAATAGCAAGTTAATCTGTGCACTGCGGATCAAGCGATTAAAACCTTTGCATCTAATTCTTTGTAGTGTCTTTGGTCTCTGGCCCGCAAATGTCAACAAGCAATATGGCTTCACTCTGTATTTGAGAGAATGATCGCTACAATACAGAAAATAAGGTATCTGAAATTAAAGTTTGAATGAAATGAATAATAGAAAATTTTGAACAATATGGATAAAGTTTGCTAACAACAAGCCACGTAGTTACGCGTTTAATGTTAAGCTTATGTACAATGGAACCAAATGCAGTGTCGGAACATTACGTAAATTATCAAAAGACTTTGAAACCATGAAATTGCGGAATAAAATGCTACTTGTTGGTAATAATTAACCTTGTTTGATCTGAATTGCCACACAAATCTAATGAACTTAGTGGTTTACTGTATAACACATGGCGTATGGTTCACGTGATACCACTAGCAATTACTGCGTCTTTTGAAGCCTATAATTACTGAATTAAATTGATTTTTGTCACACGTGTGGGCAAATCAAACACTGAATTTAACTGTTAACACGGAATTGCTTGCAGAAATTACTTTTATGAATTGCACTTATTCTCACACACTACGCCGCTGCTGCTGTAGTTATTGAAGCCAAAATTCTACGCAAGCGGGCGACTTATCTGTTCTGTTGGTCGTTGATGATAGAACTGCAATCGCCTGGACCCCACTGGAACTGCTTTCACAGCTGCTCCTCCCGGCTCATTGTCTGCAAACGGCTGCACCTCTAAATGTATACTGCCGAAACGGTTGCCCTCTGCTCGACTCTCGTTGACTGAAGATTAACGCCTGCGTCTGTTGCGTCGTTACCGTAGTTCGAAGTCGACGTTTTAATTGTCTCCTCCGTTGGTCACCACATGCATGCCATGTCGGTAAAAGCAAGCTGGAATTTAGTTTAATGAAAGTTGTAGTTTCTTGTTAAACTGGAATGCATAAGTTTATTTCTGCTGATTGTATATAGTCAACCACCAACTTCAACTGATATGACCGCTTACTAAAGTACACACATCACTTAATTTGACCGTGGATAAGGTTAATACAGACTGGTCGCCAAAGATACAGGTCCGACTACGATAACGTAGACCCAGGCTTGAGCAATATGTTTTCCCAATCTAAGTCAGCGCTTCACTTAAACAGTTCAACTTCATGTATAGTTCTCCAAATTGCTTAAAACCTTCACTACTCATCAACTATAACAGTAAAGTTACTCTACTTGTCTTTCAGGAGCTTAAATTGCCGTCCCACGTACATTACGCTACATACACAAATTCGCATGCTTACTACATCATGCGCCGAACGGTCTCCACTGACTCTATATGCTCACTGCCGGGCCTCCTTCTACCGAACCCTCTCATTGTCGCTAGACTAAGTCTTATTGTTACAATTACGCTCTGGCAGTTTGATGACCAATTAATTCTTATGCACTAGCCTTTCCACTCTACTCTTTTAGTCCCAAATTACTGTCTCATCACATCCCATTCTCCCATTCTCGCTGCCACCTTCTACATTATTTCATCCATGATTACAATGAAGAGTAGTGGTGATAGGGCTCTTGCTTGTTGTAGTCTATTCCTTTGTTCCAGCTAATCTGATCTTCCTTCCCCTATTTTCACATAGCTCACACTTCCTTGGTACAGTCACTCTCCTGATGGTTTCTTTGGGAACTCCTCTCTTCTCCAAGGCCTTCCACACCATCTGAACTAAAAAAAAAAGCATTCATGTATGGATATGACAGGTATCAAGTGTTCTTTACTTAAAAATCAATTCCTCATTTTATAAGTACTTTATAGTGCCCCAGTGTAAAAGCAAAACAATAAAAATGCCAAACAACTTATTTATATATGTTCCAAACAATAACAGATATGGAGAAATGGTTATAACTTGCAAGGAGGGGGGATGCTCATAGTTTATCTGCAGATACAAGAACCTATTTTTGTGAATATCATTTTGATGCAAGTGTTTGTGCACAGTATATTTCTAAATCTAAAGCAAAACTGATTAATTTTACAGAGCAACTACTTTTCAAGTACTGACAACATAGTAAGGTATGAGTTGAGGTTGTTTTGATTTTATGATTTATAATCTTTCATTAGGGTTATGTTTAATATAATAAACACACTCTAGCAGCACTATCATTACCATGGTGCCACAATCTGATGATAGATTCTTATGCAGCTCGATGAAACAAATCGAAAATAAAGAATATTTTTTTAAATATCTCTCATTGTTCTCGAGATATAACTGAAAGGTGATGTTGTTAGGCTGATATGAAGCTTAGAGCAGACTGGAAATTGACAGTGTCGTAGCTTTAAAATGTGCCACACCTGTTTTTGAGGTTATATTTTTCTAGAAAAGATGTATACAAAAGCAAAAAACAAACATACCTTTGATGTGATGCAATTGAAAAGTTAAGATATGGGAACAGCACAGAAATAATAATACCTAACAACAATCATATCCAGTGACATTATTCACACCAAAGATAGTATCAAAGCGAAGAAGGAAATCTTTTGTAATTTCCATTAGGTTTTCCTTCTGGTTTAGCTATTTAGCACCTGCTTATACTTCGCAAATGGAACCTCATACTAGTATCAAATAATTTAAAAAATGTATGTCTAAGCAATAGGTTATTGTCAACAAAACTGAAATAATGCTATTTATAAGGTATAATTGACACTTGTGTATACTTACATTGAAGTTTTAACATTGCAGAATTCCGATGAGCAAAAGTCTATGTTTGACGCGAAAAATCTGCCAAGTGTTACGGCATCAATTTTGGGTAAATTGCTAGTGTTTGCTTTGATAAATCCTGGTTCCATAGCGAATTACACTTTTCTTTCAGCATATAACTGAGAACAACTCTATTCATGTTGCGAAAGTTCCTACAAACAATTAATTTGCCAAGTAACCTGTTCTTTTCCACTAAAATGTCTGTAACAACTTTGGTATCTGGGATGGTGTGATGTAATGCTTCCTGATTGCTGTTCACAGTCACTTGACTGAATGCCTGATTTTGCCTAATTTATTTTCTAAAAATAATAATAATCTTTATCTTTTATAATAAATAATTTTGATTTTTGCTATCTCCTTAGCATGATTAATCATTAAAAACTATTATGCATCTGATTTATTCTTAGTAAACACAAACCTATTTTCTACTTTGATTGTAACCACTTGAATCTTATACTGATTATAAAGTATTCTTCTACCTCAATATTTTACACCTGAATTCTTTAAAATTATGAACATCTTGCTCACCTAATATTATCAAAAACTGTTTTCTATATCAACAAATACCATTAAACTATTTTTCTTGATCTGACCTAAGCTCAAAGCCAGAATTAATTCCCTTGTATTGCAGTTTTTCCTTAATCCAAACTGATCTTCAACTATCTCTTTTATTATCCTTTCTAATCTTCTCTATATTATCCTGGTCAGTAATTTGGAAGTATATGATCATGAGGTAATTTTCACATTTGTCAACATGTACTTTCTTCAGAAGTCCAAACATGATACTTTTATTAAATTCAGTTGGAATCTCTCCTGTTTCATAACTGTTTGACGTCAGTTTGAATAATCTGTGTATTCCTTCTTCTCTTAGGGATTTAATAGTTGTGCAGGAATCTCATCAGTTCTAACTGCTTTATTTGATATTTCAAGTCATTCAAAGCACTGTCCAATTTTGTCCTCTAAACAGGATCTCCTAAGTCATCAATGTCGTATCACCTTCCTTTTGAATTGTGCTGTTATTAAAGTTCTATTGTATAGATTCTCAACATATTCCTTCCATCAGTTAGCTATATCTTCTGAACTTAAAAGAGGTTTCCCTTCAGCAGCCTTAATGTTCAAACATCTTTTCTCCAAAATTTTGTTTGATCCTCTTGTAGGTGACATCTACTTTACCTGCGACCATATTGTTTTCTATTTCTTCACACTTTTCTTGCAAACACTTTCTTTTACTTTTTGCTGTTTGCTTTATTTCTAAAATGTCTGTACTGCTCACTTCCTGTTTCAACCTGATCATTTTTGTGTCTTGATTATTTCTCTCTTCAATGCATTTCATTCATCCTCACTTGAACTCCATCTATGAAAATTTTTCACATATGATAGATTGTTTCGGTTTCATCACATCCACTTAGTTTTACCTGGGTTGCTTCTCATGACCGAGTGTGGTGGGTGAACGGTTAATGTTCTGGCTTCGCATTCGGCAGGGCACAGGTTCGAATCCCCATCCGGGCATCCAGATTTGGGTTTTCCATGGTTTCCCCAAATCACTCCAGGCGAATGCCGGGATGCTTCCTTCAAAAAGGCCAGAGCTGAATTCCTTCCCATTTCTTGTCCACAGTTCCATCCTGCCTCTAATTACCTTAGCCGTCGACAAGGTGTAAAAAAAGAAAATGCTTCCCATGAATTTCAGCCCTACACTTCATACCTATTAGGTTTTGGTCAGAATCTTTTTCAGCCGCTGGATATGCTAAAAGTCTAGAACTTGATTCCTGAATCTACGTTTGTCCATAACATAATTTCGCTGATAACTATCTGTATCCCTGGGACATCTCCTGGTATATATTCTACATATATGATTCTTAAATAGTGTATTTAGTGACATGTTTAAACTATTCACAAAATTCTAACAACCTGCTATCTTGCTCATTTCTTTCTCCCATTACTGTATTACAATCACCCATGTTTATTAGATTTTCCTCCCCCTTCGCATATTGGATTAATTCTTCAATTTTACCATAAGTTTTCTCAATTTCTTCATCATCTTCATGTGACAGTGGCATATACACTTGTGCTAACATGTTTGAAGAGGACTTAGTTTCTAACCTCATCAAAATAATCCAGTCACTAAACTGTTCATAATAATTAACCTGTTTCCCTCATCTCTGGTTCATTAACAATCCTACACCAGTAACTCAACTGACAACTTTTTTCTTTATTATGCTGTGTTCCCCAGGACCAGAAATTCTGGGCATCATTCCACTTAATCTCATAAATCCCAATGACATCTAACTTAAGCCTTTCCATCTCCATTTTTAAGTTTTCTTATCTACCTGCCCTATTCAGCCTTCTAACATTCCACACTCCAATTTGTGGAATGTCTCTTTTCCATTCTGATGTCTTCTTCCTGAGTAGTCCCAACTGGATATTGTCGCATTTCATGTCACACTTCATGTCGTATTTCTTGTGTTCGGTCGTATTTATCTTTTTATGAAGATTGTTGTTCTACTTTATATTGCTTTTCTTCTGATGTCACCTTTCATTTGTAGTTCGTGCCGATTTGATTTTTACTTTATTAAACTTTTACTTAAATAATGAGTAAACTTGTCTGACGATTAATTAACATTTATTAAAGTTCAATCATATGCTTTAACTCCGAAGATTGCAGGTTCTTTTATCAATAACTTCACGTTCCAACTCGTGTCTATGCTCTCACGCTAGCTCTCGTTGATAGCCAACTGTTACCATAGCAACCTCTTACTGACAGAGAGTAATCTATAAACCCTTGTTCTTCGTTCTGCCACAACCCCTCCCAAGTTTACCATATATTTAAAAGTAAAAAATTATGGTAAACTTTATATGAGGTTGGACGTAAGAACTTTGCATTCTTCGGGATCTTTTTTACAGTAAATGATCACAATTTGCATTCTTATAACTAATAGCACACAGAACAAAACAAAATCCCAATGTCCTGTCGCGGGAGTTAGTGCACCCTGTTTCTCGATCATTTGCAAAGCACTGACACCATTCTCCGGCGAAGGAAAGTCTGTTACAGGCAACAACTTTGCATTACCCATCTTATCAGCAAAATTAATTATTAATAAAAACTATTCACTAATCTTCAAAAATGTAAAACATAGATCAATCTCATGA